>OX381706.1:13621404-14060245 GCA_947462335.1 Harmothoe impar
GTGCCCAAGGTAATTATTGGTCGACATTCACTCCTTTGCCTGCCTCCTTCCTCCCGGTATCTGGAGTGTATCATTATGTTAATGGGTAGTTGTATTGAGCCAGGGCTAACTGGCTATAGTAAACTGTGCCCGTGAATTTTTCGGCATCATGTATGTGAAGTGTGATTTGTAAATATACAATGGAAGTTAAAATTGCTATTGAGTAACTTAATATGATTGATATTTTCCCGGTACTGTTGGTACTAAATTGATAGTGCTAACACACGGAGAATTCAAAATGTCGAAAATGATTTCTTCAACGGATTGAATTAATATTTTCCATTTGGTTTCCCTAAAATGCATGTTTCAGCGGAGGTCCAACAACTTCGTCCAACCCCACCGACTTAACTTAATATGGTTTCTTGATTGTACATTAAATGAAGAATATTGTCTTTCATTAAAACCTGTTACAGTACTGTAAGCTAAGTCCATATCTGTCACACAAACAGTGGATAAACAAGATACATACCCTTCATATCAATTGTTAATATTCATATATTAACAGATACTATTGTTACACATTTAGTAACAGGAAAATTTGTCATATCCAATAACTAAATGCAAAATCACTAAATCTGTCAAAAGGGATGATAACATTTGGTAGGAAATATGTCAGAACATCTGACAATTTCAATGAGGAAAGGTTGATGATGTATGTACTAGCAGTGCTAACTCATAGTACAATCTACAGCATAGCAACAACATAAAGGTTGTTCCCAGCAAGCCAAACAATGCCCATAGATTCCCCCGGCAGAATCAATAGATGGGGCACCTGATGTTATGGCTAGTTTATAGCATTCTGTATTTGATGTGTGCGAGAAGTCATAACTCTGTCTGGTCCCAATCATACAGAGGTCTGTATCAGCATGCTGTGCTGGTGATTGGAGACAGTATCAGCATCCTGTAGTAGTGAGTGAGTCTAGGGGCGCGCTGTGAATGGACTCGGTCTCTGTTCGGAATAACCCTTACTCTTGTTCTGACTAACCATCACCATACCGACCCTATTACTTACCCTTACCATTAGTACTGGACATTACTTATATTACTTTCTCCTGCCTCATATATGTATTTCCAACATAATTTCCAACGTGTTTGTGTCTGTCTACTCATGTTTTACTTCTGTGGCTGTATTTCTTCACTTCTCCTGCTGACGCCACAACCAAAATAGTCAGTTGGCCCATCTAAAAAAATTTAAGATATCATTTTGGGAACAAATCCTCAATGCGATATTTAGGAATTCTTCTCTTTTTCTCTATAACTCTGCTCATATTATATTACTTGTCAGTATGATTGATTCATCCCCAGTTCATTCTTGGTTCAAGGTTGTGTTTGTATAAGTCATTGAGCTACTCTGTACTGTGTTCTACCCAATACCGTGCCATGCTCTACTCAGCCAAAATAAATAGCTGTATGAGTCACTGATTGTCACAGGGCAGCTCATGGAGCAGTTCAACAATCACTCACCAATCACTCATAATGAGACAGATCAACATAATCATCATATCATAAATGCACAATAAATACCCAAACCTATTGTTCCTTCACTCCGTTGACATTGATTTCATTGAACACATACTATTCTGTTGAAATTATTTTAAGCGAATTCATACAAATTCCTTCTTTTAGCCTCCCCTTGTCTCTATTTTGCAATATAACTACAATTCAAAGATATTTTTCAAATGAGTACCTGACTGTAAAAGATGGATGGATCGTCTAACTAAAACTCCTATTTGTAGAGTAAATGCCTCTGAAATAACATTGGTACCTTCCGAATTTAATATGGGGGCCACGCATCATCAACTAGAACATGGCTGGTGGCAAAACAGCAACAATTCAGTAAACCAACCAGAGCCATTTATATTCAGCAGCAAAGCATCTCTAAACCACATACCCATTCATGTGTGACAGTAACAGATCAGTCTTCCCACAACCCCTTGCACGTGCAGCAGAGCGTGAACACATTTCCTGCCTACATTCAGCTCTATATCAGAGGCCAGAGGCAGAGTTTACTGACAGTACCTGTACCCCCACAGTACATACAGAGTCAACTATGCAGCAACTTAGAAGAGACACAACATTGTTTTGTTTGATGATTCATAATGTATTGATTACATTTATACATTGTAGTTTACAATTTTACAAAGTGATTATAGACAATCTTCAAGAATCCATTAAGAATACATAATTTAAACCAACAAGAAGTGTTGGACAACAATACATCATAAAACAGAGTAAAAATGACTTATGAATAATTCATTATCATTTTTAAAGAAACAAAGATGGTGGTATGTAAATGACCATTACCACAAACCAGCACCACCTGGAGTTATATAAGCATTACACTGTAGTCTACAGGAGGGGTGGTGTGTGCAGTCAGTCTGCTGTATAGGGGCCGTCATGGCACCATGGATAGACCTACAGGTTGGCAGCGCACGGGTCGGAGACCGGCCATGCTTCTACCTAATTGACATTTTCGACTAGTACTAGTGTGCTCTATAGCGACTCATAAAATACCAGCAAAATACAGCAGTCTAAATCAGCACTGATGGTAGCTTGGTTGGGTTGGTTCTGTTCAGGGGAATGAGGCTGAGATTTTCATGCCATTCCATCATGGCCTTTCCACCTCCTAGGCAGGGCAGGCAAACAGAAGGAGTCCTTGAAACTGAATATGAATATTAAAGGCATTAGTGAGTCATTTGTCAGGAGACAATTTGTGAGTTTACATGATTTAATTGCACATGTGTAGGTTAAGAAACAAAACAATTAAATACACTCTGGTGCAAAAATATGAACAGTGTTGGGCTAAGGTATGGAAATCTGCAACCTATAACATCCATATGATGCAACAAAAATTATAGCCCTTCTAATAATGCCCCAATAGCATGCACCTATACATGTATATAAAATCCCAGTGCATCTGGCATCTTTTTTTATAATTCAAGAAAGACACTTATCCTAGACTTCAAAAGTGTCTATTGGTCGTATTCACACCCAAGAGGGGATTCACAACTTGCAATTCACAACTTGCAACATTTCAACCTGAGTGAACATATGTATACATTTTACATTGCTTAACTGAGTCACACCAAGAATTGCAGGTTCACTAAATCATACAGTATTTCACTTTATTTTGTGTATTACTGGGTCATTGAGTATCATAGTCTTTAATCATGTTCACTTAGTGAAGTCAGTGTGTGCAGCTGCAGGACTGATCAGACAGCAGTCTGCTTGCCGGACTACATCCGCATCTTGTTAGGAAGTACAGATTTATTTCAGTTGACATTCCCAAGTGCTGCCAGCCTTATTAAAAAGGCACAGAGTGCTACAGAGGCCAGCCCAGGGGTATTAAAGCTGCAGCCTCTCATTGATTAGTCAATGTAGCAGTCCAATGGATCCATTTCCACCTCCTGAACAAGGGTCCCAAGGCATAAACAGCTCAAGCTGCCCTCGATCAAGCGCTGAAAGCGTGAGCAAGATAAAAACTAGATTAGCATTTCAGCGGAAGTGGAAGACTGATGAGTATCTAAACGTTAGCTGATTATGGATGATTAAAGCCAAAAAGGTTGCTGATCCTATTGCTAAAATGAATTAATGAGATTGAGTAGACACAGTTAATATATTTTTCATGGGATATTCCTGCGATGGCTGATTATTGACTTATAACTCATAATTAAATCATGACAGAGTTGTATAGGTGGTGTCATAGACTCTGCAAAAGGTGAGAAAATGATTTATACAATATATCCCACATGTCAGCAATATCCAAATACCTGTAATCAATTCAACAGAGATGTGTTAAACTGAATTATGTCTTGCTTTACTAAGCATATGGATGTATCTACATCATGCCCCCTATCAAGAGCAACAACACATCAGATATTGTTCACTGAATTGAGTTGGTCATATCAAAATAACAACATTTGTAAAGGCAAGAGATCTAAATGAGATAAGCACTAGTATGTCAATTGAGACAGTTACAAAATATTGGGCATGTAGTATACAGCAAGCCATAGTAGAAGTATCATACCCCTTTAGTTTTGCATCATGGCATTCCCACTGGGCTTCCATACCAGACGGAGGAGTTACTCAGCTTGTCTCTGTGTGATTTATAGTAATGGAAACAGCTCAAACGGATAAAGACGGCCAGTGGCCCCAGGACCAGGCTTAACAGCAGCTATTAGGTGTGTAAGCTGTCCCTAGGGGGAGCCACCACTGACACTAGACTGAACTAAAGTAAATTAAAGATAATAGGCAGAGGAGTGAAGGGATTAGGGGAGGGAAAGGGAGGCTAGAAGCAATGGGAAGTCGGTCAGCTAAGATTTTTGTTAAATCATTAGTTAAAAATAAATCTTCTGAGCAGATTGCCAGGAAAATTCCTTCACTACTTTCAATACCCCAGTAACAGACCCATATGGATGTAAATTATTAGAGCTGAAATGTAGTGGAGTGTCAGAGTGAGGGTTGGAGAGAGCACTGTAGGAAGGGTTAGTAGGGGGAGGGAGGGGGTTTCTATTAAGGTTACTGACCTCAGGTTTGGATGCCTATTACATTCAGGTCTGAATGCCTGCAATGCAATTACCTACTGTCATTCTGAGTAGGGTATAGCAGGTAGGTGTGCACAGCAATGTAGAAGTTGCATGTGCTATCGTCATTAGACCACCAGGCTCACCCATTCCCCACTGGTTCTGTCTGGAGGTCGCTGGAGGTCTCCAGGGGCAGCCCTCTTCAGACCAACCTAGTATTGGATCACACCCTCCTTCAACTGGTTTTTGATTCTGTTCAAAAGGGTGATATGACATGGGAAACATCCCCACTTGGCATCATAGCACTGGATTTTGTGGCAGTCTGGACAGGAGGTAAGTATGTATCAGATTCAGATTCATTGGGCATACATTGCCAATGCATACAGTGTACTAGTACTAGTAGACAGTTACAATGTAAAATAAAGTGTAAAATTTAAGTTCAGGTGGACGTGGTGTGTACCTCCCAACACTACATATCAATTGACCGACGTAAGTTTCGAAATTCCCTCTTTTTTGCTGTGGCTGGTCATGTGATCCCCACTGAGTGTTCTCATTGATTGTTTGGATGCTGGTCTAGCTCTCCAAGCATATATTGAGACTATTTTTCACCATTTTGTTTATTTTAATTTGCCAAAATTTGTGAGTTTCCAAGTGAGACATAAATAGAGGTACTCTATTTATTTTAGAAAAATTTGGAATAGGTGTTGGTCCAATTCTGTGATTGGCCCATGGTGTTTTGTAGTCATGCCAATGATATGGCCACACTCAGTTTGGTATCTAGGTATGTTTCGGCCCTCTAGGGGACTCATCAGGTGTAATCTAAGGGGGTGTTTTTGTTTTATTTTTATAGAGGAATTTTAATTTTGTACTAGACAAAATTTAGTTCCTCTTTGACCAAGTTTGGTTCATACCAAACTATTTTTCATTTATGACTCAGACTTGTTGTGCCAAGTAAAATTCAACCAAAACACTTAATGGTTGGGTTTTGTGTGATATAATCATTTTACTACACTTAATAATAATAATAGAACCATAATATGACCTAATGATATGGTCATGGGCAGAATATCTGGACTATGCCTAGAATAAACAGGACAATTGGCATGTATGGACCTAGAGTAGAAAAGGCATTGTAGCCCAACATATAGGTACCAGCAGCTAAAGTATCAACAGCGGCAGCCAACAACAGCAGTATGCGACCCAGACACTGCCCAGGTCATAACCAATACATCTCTGGTCACTCGCCTGATGATAACACGCACCGCGCCTCAGGCAGAACACAGATTACAGACCCCTCCTACCTATAGGTGCCCCTCAGCCACTTCTATTGCTCATCTCAATGTCCCGAAATCCATCTCTCCCCTCTCCTCTTCACCACTGCACTCAAACAGTATTGCGTCTCATTCATCCACTCAGGTGTCCTTCTCCCTATTCTACTTATGTCTGCCCTTTCCTTCTCTACACTTCCTTACCCTATTCCTCCTTTACATGACCTGCTTATATCATGGAAGTCCAACTATAGAGTTGACCTATTTCAATAAATCAGCGACCCTGTCACCTGACATATCAGCATCTGGATGTGACAAGATAAAGAACTCCCCTAAGCCTTGCAGCCTCGGCCAACAGGGAGGAAGGCAATTGCAGCTCAGGGAGTTAAAGGTGCCATCAGGTTCCCTGTCAAATCTTTCATGAGCACAGCAACTCATGGGTGTGAAGTGTGCTATAGAATATCACCAGGGGGTATGGAGTGAACATGGTTTCTGACAGTTAAATAAGTTCAGAGTTGTCCTCATTATTCACTTCTGGACAGGCATATGGACATCATCTGATGTGTCTGCATCTACAGCTCAGTGGTGTGCATATGCGTGACAGTGACAATAACAGAAACAGAAACAGAAACAGAAACCAAAATATTTCATCTCATTTTCCTGAATTTATTTCTCTCAAAATTCCCATTTTTCATTGATGAACGATGTATGTTTATTGGAGTAAGGCCTTTGAAGCAGAATAGTACTTGGGAGGGCATACCTTGGTATCTTATTTTAGAGGCACCCAATCTCTCTAAACTAATCCTTATGATTAGAGTAACAGTTCATGACGTTATAAGTCCTGGAGCTTCACCTACATGTAGCAGTATGATCCATGATCCAAAATTCTCCCCCCTCAAAGTTAACACTACAATAAATATGATACTTAATGCTTCATGCCAGCCTTTGAGTTAAAACAAATGTGTGTCCCATTGAGCCTCCATACCTAAGGGAGGAGTTGCGCAGGCTGTGTCTGTGTGATTTATGCTAATGGGAGCAGCTCAAACCGCTCATGGATCAGCCAACCAGGGGCAGCAGGGGCTCCATAAAGTCGGCCAATTGTCCAAAGTGGCCCCAGGACCAGGCTTAACGGCAGCTATTAGGTGTGTAAGCTGTCCCTAGGGGTAGCCACCAGTGATACTAGATGAAACTAAAGCTACTTGAAGGTAATAGGCAGAGGCAAGGAGGAAGGATGAGGGAGTCAATGAGCAAGGGAAAGCTGGCAAGCAAAGGTTGTTGTTGAATCTGTCACTAGTTAAAGGGCCCATATGAACTGAAATCCCAATGCTCCCTGACCTCTCACTTAGACCCTCTCTGGCCTGCACTGATATTCTGACCTTAACCCAGTTCATTCTTGGTTCAAGGTTATATTTGTATAAGTCATTGAGCTACTATGTACTGTGTTCTACCCAATACCGTGCCATGCTCTACCCAGCCAAGCTAAATAGCTGTATGATAGTCACAGAGCAGCTCATGGACCCGTGCAACAATAACTCAATAGTCACTCAAAATGAGATAGATCAACATAATCATCATATCATACTTGCACAATAAATAGAGATGACAGAAATTTATGATAACCTACCCAAACTGATTGTTTCTTCACGGCATTGACATTGATTTCATTGAAAACACACTATTCTGGGCTATTTGTAGAGTAAATGTGAAGAAAAGATATTGGGAAAGGACTGGTAACAAATCCTCTATTCCACATAGAAGTCTGATAAATGCCTCGGAAATTACATTAGTGCCTTCAGAGTTCAATATGGGGGCCACGCATCATCAACTAGAACATGGGCGGTGGCAAAACAGCAACAATGCAGTAAACCAACTATCCCAATATATATTCAGCAGCAAAGCATCTCTAAACCACATGCCCATTCAAGTGTGACAGTAACAGATCAGTCTTCCCACAACCCCTTGCACGTGAAGCAGAGCGTGAACACATTTCCTGCCTACATTCAGCTCTATATCAGAGGCCGGGGGCGGAGTCTACTAACAGTGCATGCACACTCCAGGTGGCACAATTACATTACATATAGAGTCAACTATGCAGCAAGTTAGGAGAGACATAACATTATTTTGTTTGATGATTCATGATGTATTGATTACATTTATACATTGTAGTTTATTATCTTCCACAATTTTACGAAGTGATTATAGACAACCTTCAAGAATACAGTAAGAATGCATCATTTCAACCAATACGAAACAAAGATGGTGGTATGTAAATGACCATTACCACAAACCAGCTCCACCTGGAGTTAAATAAGCTTTACACTGTAGTCTACAGAAGGGGTGGTGTGTGCAGTCAGTCTGCTGGATAGGGACCGTAATGGCACCATGAATAGACCTACAGGTTGGCAGCACACGGGTCGGAGACCAGCCATGCTTCTACCTAATTGACATTTTCGACTAGTACTAGTGTGCTCTATTGCGACTCATAAAATACCAGCAAAATACAGCAGTCTAAATCAGCACTGATGGTAGCTTGGTTGGGCTGGTTCTGTTCAGGGCAATAAGGCTGAGATTTTCATGCCATTCCATCATGGCATTTCCACTTCCTAGGCAGGGCAGGCAAACTGAAGGAGTCCTGGAAATCGAATATAAATATTAAAGGCATTAGTGAGTCATTTGTCAGGAAACAATTTGTAAGTTTACATGATTTAATTGCACATGTGTAGGTTAAGAAACAAAACAATTAAATACACTCTGGTGCAAAAATATGAACAGTGTTGGGCTAAGGTATGGAAATCTGCAACCTACAACATCCATATGATGCAACAAACATTATAGCCCTTCTAATTATGCCCCAAAAGCATGCACCTATACATGTATATAAAATCCCAGTGCCTCTGGCATCATTTTTTATTATTCAAGAAAAACACTTATCCTAGACTTCAAAAGTGTCTATTGGTCGTACTCACACCCAAGAGGGGATTCACAACTTGCAATTCACAACTTGCAACATTTCAACCTGAGTAAATAGATGTACACATTTTACATCGCTTAACTGAGTCACACCAGTCAGGTTAGCTAAATCATACAGTATTTCACTTTATTTTGTGTACAACAACATCTGTGGAATTGAGTCACAAAGTAGGAGATGCTGGTGCACTGAATCAGTGGGTGTAGGTTCCTCTCTCTTTTTTTACTGAGTTCAGTGACTATCGCAGTCTTTCATAATGTACACTAGGTGGAGTCAGTGTGTGTAGCTGCTAGACTGATCAGACCGCAGTCTGCTTGCGGGGCTACATCTGCATCTCGTTAGGAAGCACAGATTTATTCCAGTTGACATTCCCAAGTGCTGCTGGCCTTGTTAAAAAGGTACAGAGTGCTACAGAGCCCAGCCCAGGGGTATTAAAGCTGCAGCCTCTCATTGATTAGTCAATGTAGCAGTCCAATGGATCCATTTCCACCTCCTGAACAAGGGTCCTGGAGCTCAAGCTGGCCTTCATCGAGCTCTGAAAGGGTAAGCATGGCAAAAACTAGATTAGCATTTCGGCGGAAGTGGAAGACTGATGAGTATCTAAACTGTAGCTGATTATGGATGATTAAATCCAAAAAGGTCTCTGATCCTATTGCTAAAATGAATTAATGAGATTGAGTAGACACAGTTAATATATTTTTCATGGGATATTCCTGTGATGGCTGATTATTGACTTATAACTCATATTTAATCATGACAGATTTGTATGGGTGGCGTCATTGACTCTGAAAAAGGTGAGAAATGATTTATACAATATATCCCACACGTCAGCAATATCCAAATATCTGTAATCAATTCAACAGAGATGTGTTAAAGTATGTCTTGCTTTATTACACAGTCAAAGCATATTGACGTCTCTACACCGTGCCCCCATCCAGGGCACAACACATCAAAAACTGTTCACTGAATTGAGTTGGTCAAATCAAAATAATAACATTTGTAAAAGCAATAAATCTATAGGAGATAAGCACTAGTATGTCAATCAAGACGGTTACAAAATATTGGGCATGGAGTATACAGCAAGCCACAGTAGAAATATCATACCCCTTTAGTTATGCATTGAGTAAGGCCATTTGGCCTTCATTGCCTGCTGATAACTGGATTGGCAAACACAATGGGAAACTACAATGCTTACCTGCAGAAAATCTCATAAGGGCAAAATGACTCACTGAGGTAATTTTCTCCTTTAGGTCGCCATTTAAAACTGGTCAAAACATGATCAAATTCTTCTCAATTTTGTTCCTGAATTCTTTTCAGAACCCTCATAGACTATCCCGGTCCAGCCCTCACCAGCTAGAAAACTCCCTCAACCTCTACAAAGGTGTCAGACTAGGCGGTTCTTCTTTGGCCTTACTGTTGGCAGTCTGGTTGGGGAGATGGATAGGCTTATTCAATGCAGGCTGTCGACTCAGTGCGGTGGAACTAGATTCCTATAGAAGTTGTGTTGGGGATCATCCTAATGCACCTCTCACCCAGGAGCCAGACATGAAGGCACTACAGTCCTTCCCACTGTACTATATCTTATTCAACCCCTCTCCACCTCCAGGCAATGTTATACGGATCTGTAGTAGGGAACTGTAATCCAGGCAGCCTCTCCATATAAGTAATAGTGTACATTTGGGTTCCAAAATGTGTGAATTAATTGAGTCAAGTCTTGTCATCAAGTCACATAACAAAGCAAACAATATTTTACTTAACTTAAGGGTGGAATAGTGCTTTAGTGTGCAATTGGGATTTGGATTGCAAAGAGTTCATTTATTTCAATTGATAAAGGAAATCCTATGAAAATAACCCTGAACTAATAAGTAGAAAGTCTCCTGCATGCAGTGAATAAATGAGAAAATCAGAGTAAAAAAGAAGACATGATGAATTGATTAGAGGAGAGTGGCAGGGAGGCATGGAGAGAGGTAATGAAACAGGTAGGCAGAGAGGCACACAGCATTGAGGGAGACTAAAATAGGTGGAGTGTAAAAAAGAAGAAAGGTATATAAAGTGGTGAATGGAGATATGTGTGGAGAGTGCAGAGGTTGTGGGTATCAGATTGCCTCATATTATGCTGATACGGCCTCCATAAACCATCCTGACAACAGCCCCACAAGCCAAAAGCAATCTTCCCCCAATCCTACCTTGTACTAGTCATCAACAATCAGATACAAGACCATAGAGCCTTTACAGCAGTATCCTAGTGGAGCATTTGGCTTGAAGGCTACCAGTCACTGATTCAGCCCAAAGCCGAAACCAGAACACAATTCTTATGATATAAAACCTTAGACTCTGCTAACCACTACCATAAAACCTCCCTGATAAGATGACCTTTTTTTAGAATTTTTGGCCTGATTCAGCTAATAGCATCTCTTCAAAGTGGCAGAGCGGCTTATAAGGGAGGTATTTTATCCAGTACATTGTACATTAAACTGGGGAGTCCGCTTATAAGGGAGGTCAGCTTATCAGAGAGGTTTTAAGCTAGTTACAGGACCTCCTCTCAAAGCAACCTTGTAATGAGAGGATGGACACCCATAATCACCAATCATGAGAAGAAGACAAGATGACTGTGGTACAGTTGATACAATACATCTGCCAGTGGTAGAACCTGCAGGATGCATGGACGGACCACCGGCGCCCTCACATCAGGCCATCCGTGTATTGGGAGAGTCCGGTGGCTTTGGGACAATTCCCTAGAGCCTGGTTCCATAGTGGTTCCCCTGTAGTAGGCCTACTTAAGAGGCTGCCTGTAGGTGACCATCACCCACAGCCTCCATGTCTTCCTGCTGTACATCCCCTGGAGACCACCTCTAATAGAAAGAGAATTCCAGCCAAAGGATGGAGGTCCATGAGTGATTCCCATGGGATCACTGTGTAGTAATCTTAGACATGGCTGTCACAAAACATTTTCACAGATTATGTAGAAGAAACATAGAAATTGACACAAAACAATTGCCCTATGACTCAAAGCATAATGACATGAAGTTTCTTAAATGGTTCAAAAAAAGACAACTTCACTATGTTACCCTGCTGCAATCATGCTTCTAGGTGTACCTCCATTTCGTCTTGACCTTGACCCTTTTGCACCATCCCCTCAACCTTTTACCATGTCTCATAAATATAAAATCATAAATTTCTGTCTGGATTTATATCTGTGGCCTATCTGTACTTGTCCACACCCTGTAACACTGGCTTCAGAGGGAGTAGCATAGGGTAGAGTGGTAGTGTCAGGGAGGGGCAGGAGTTGTGAGGATATCAATGGCACTTTTAGCCTGGCAGGTTTAGTGTTATTTTGGGTTAAGTTTCCTTCCATGTATCAAAGAGATGGCACCTCTGAACATTAGAGGCTTGCAGCTCTGACAACAATGGATGAAAGTACCACTCTCCTCTTATCCCTCCAGATACCACTCGCAACCACTCGCAACCCCTGGACCCTTATGACCCATCCCACTACTTGGTACATGTACCATAATCTCACGTTCAAGTGCTTGTGTTTGAATAATCTGTATTCTTGCTAAGTATTTAGTCTCGAGACTCTTTTAACTTCATGTTAAACACTAACATCTGATCTTGAAAATGTGAACGTGTTGTATAGATCCCAGTGCCAAAGTAATCATACATCCAAAGTTATCAACATCTGGCTGCTTTAAAAATGATCACAGGACAGCAGAGTATTCTTAAAGGACTTTCACCCTCTCTGTCCGGTACATTTACATTTCCATATTAGTGTCCTATATCTCTACCTGACTGCTTCCCTTACTTTTTTTTTGAACAAATTCAAACTATATTGACCAGAGTTGATTCAATCAGTGCAATGTATGACATACAAGTAGTACTCATCATTTGTCGTGTATAACCGGTATGTAATAATATTACGCTGTGTAATAACCAAGTTTCGTCAAGTATTCAGTCAACAAGTTTATGATGTGCACTGTCAGAAAACCTGTTTAGGTGGTGCAATCATGGAAGATAGTGTACATAACAATCAATAAATAACTAGTCTTTTTAGGAAAATGATTTCACATCTTGAGTTCATGATAAGCCTTTCACTATGAAAAATATTCCCCCCTGAAATTACTAGCATTCATACAAGGTGGCGATTACAAATTTAATGTAAATCAAGTAAATTTGGTACGGAGTTTTCTAAAATGTCTCTCATTTTTTTCTTAAAGGTTTCAGCACATGTAATTTTATGTGTATCTACATTTAAGGCATTCCATCTCTGGCCACAATTTACCAATACAGATCGTTCATAGGAGGCACTCTTTATAGTAGAATATTTCAAAAGTGGCGCTTCAGACAGGCGCGTCACCCGTTGCCTGACTTGTACATACATATCAAGAGAAGACCTTTTGAAAGCATATAATTTTATGTGATAGTCTCTTCTACTCTGGAGCATAGGTAATTTAGCCTTAGCATGTACCAGCTCGGTTGGAGTCAGTAAATGGTCATGAAAACAGGTCTTCAGACATTTGTTCTGGACTCGCTGCAGCTCCTCTAACAAATCTGCATTACCTTTATCATATAAAACATCACAATAATCAATAACCGGTAATGCATGAGTTTTATAAACTCTTAACAAGGACTCTTTAGATAAAGAGGCTCGCGATCGATACATCAATATAGACTTAAATCTAAGGTTTTTAATCAAGTTTCTGATGTGCATAGAGAAGTTCAATTCTTCGTCCAGAATTACACCTAAATATTTGTAGGAGACAACATTTTTCAGCTCAGTATTATTCAGTTTAATTTTGGGTTTCCTTATTCTACTTAATTTTTTATGAGAAGCAAAGGTCATTATTTTAGTCTTAGATTCGTTCATAGTTAACTTATTTATGGTAGTCCAATTTAGAAAAGAGCCAAAAGCAGTCGTTAGCTGATCAGATAAAATGTTTATATTTTTTCCTGAGACATATAGGACTGAGTCGTCCGCATAGAGTAAAGTTTTGTGGTTATCAAGAGGAGAAATACAATCATTTATATACAATAAAAAGAACAAAGGACCTAAAATTGACCCCTGTGGAACGCCACAGGTGAGAGGGAGGATATTAGATTTCACATTATTAGCGAGCGTACATTGCTGTCTCCTAGATAAGTAATTCTCTATCACCGTCAAGGTCCTGTTGCGTATACCATACTGCTCAAGTTTTTTTTAGTAATATAGAGAAATTTACGGAATCAAAAGCTTTTTTAATATCTATAAAAGCAGCCAGTGTAATGTTACCCTTATTTCTATGTTCCAGAATGTCATCTACTAATATACTAATTGAATCGAGTGTTGATTTAATTTTCTGATACCCTCCCTGATTTTTGGACAAAATTGAATTGAATTCTAGGTAAGTGGATATAGCAGTATGAATTAATCTTTCCAGGACCTTGCCAGGTACCGGTAGCACACTAATAGGCCTATAATTCGAAACATTGGTAAGGTCACCCCCCTTGGGAAGAGGGGTCACCGTAGCAATTTTCCAGGAGTCCGGAATTTCGCCTGTCGAAATGCACAACTTGATTATCCTTAAAAACGTGAAGGATTATTAATAACAGCCTCCTTAAATATATTTGTAGGCAAGTATTCAATTGCTGACGACTTTGAAATGTCTATGTCTTTGACACAAGAAATAATATCCTCGTCAGAAAACTCTAAGTCCGGCATGTCAATATCGCACCGTATACCTTTAAACTGAAAAGGCACATCATGTTTTTCGGCAAGTTTAGGCCCAATCTCAGCAAAATATTTATTTACAAATGCGCCAGTGTCTTCTTTAGGCACTGGAGACGCAGTATCATCTACCAAATTCACAGATTTTGACATATTTTTGCTCGAGGGTAAAACATCTTTCAGGATAGACCAAAATTGTTTAGAGTCTTTGAAGTGTGTTTTACTCAAATTATTATATATCATTACTCTTAGCCTCGTCATTTTCTAAATTTACCGTATTTCTCAAGAGACGAGTCCTATGCCATGTGAATATACATTTTAATCTTCTGGCCTCGGCCAATAAATTATTTTTATCATTAATACGCTCGAGCAAATAATTTGTCATGCAAGGATCAGGTCTTTCCTTCACCTTGAACTCACGTACATGACATTGCTTATCAAGCATTCGCTTTAACATGTTCTCATATACATCCCAACATTCTGTAGAGGTTAGACAATTATCAAAATACTCCAAATTGCATGCCTCAACATCTGTTAAAAAATTAGCCAAATCAAAATTCTTATAAGAGCGCCCTTTAAATTTCTTAAAAGTGGGTTTAACATGTACATGTCTACGAATTAAATGTACCGGTAAATGATCAGACAAATGTATATATTCAAAGGACCACTAGAAATAATCTCGTAACAGTTTGTGAAAATAAGGTCTATACAAGTATTTGTGCCTGAAGTAGTGGTAATTTCATTAATCAACTGTATTAAATTAAATTGATCAAGCGTCTCATACAGTAGGTTCTTTTCGGCGGAATTTAATAGAACATTGACATTGAAATCACCTAATATAAATACATCATAATTTTCCAGGTCAGGAATTTGTAACAATAAAGCTTTCATGATATTGCAGAATTCTAGGAGCGACCCTTGAGGTGGTCTGTACACGTTACATATGATGGATTTCTTAGTAGTGCCCTTAACTGATAAAAGCCATTGAACTTCAATGTCCTCAGTACATCTGTTCAACAATTTGAATTTATCAATGGAACATGAAATATTCTCGTCAACATGAGCACAAAGGCCACCTCCTCTGTATACACTTATTCTATCTGACCTAAATAAATTATACTTAGGGTACATATAAAGACAATCCTCATCCGTGTCATTCAGCCATGTTTCAGAGAACAATATAATATCAATGTTAATATTAACCAGCTCAGTCTTAATAGCAGTAGTTTTGTTGCGAATGCTCCTAGCCCACAGGTGGACCAGAGAGAAACCTTTTTTAAAATTAGGAACCTCTCCCATCAGTCTTGAACTTAACTACCACACAATATATGAGCTCACTCGTCTTACCAGGACAAATCAATCTTGTACGATTCACACAGTAATGGGGTATGAATCTAATATTATACATTCCAAAAACCCCAAATTTACCCCCCTGCCCAGGCGTACAGCTCTTATGGCCACCCAGACTGATATTGGACAACGGCTGATGCAGGCTCTTTGCTCCATACAAGATCAACTAGAATAAAACATATAAATATGTTTTTTTCTAGGAATTGTCGTCAGGGTTGGATAAGGCCCAACGAGAACCTTTACTTAGATTTCTACATCAGGTCATATTATAAATCGACCACACAAATTCAATAGAAAACTAGTTGGATAGTACCGGTATATGAGTCACAGATACAGAACAAATTTAACAGATTACATAATGCAACCTGTCTATGTTCAGAGTCAGACTCCATCTGTACCGATATGTTGTTTATGACAACTTATACCTGTATGCATCAAGAATTTAGAATTTAATATTAAGTACCGGTAGTCCCAATTTAACTCCAAATTTATCACGACAGACTTTACACAGATTTAGATATATTTAGAATCAGATTCTATCAGTACCGGTATAATATTTAGACAACTTATACATGTTATTTGCAGTACGAATTAAGAATTAAGTACCGGTAATCACAATCTAATCACACTCCAGTCACATTTTAAATTGATATACCCAAAAATTCATAAGTAGTACCGGTATACAAATTCTCATAACTCATACATATTATTGTCACATTCAAATACAGGGAGATTTCACCACAAATATTGCAATTTCATTTTACAATAGGTTCAGAATAAATCACAGTCATTAAATTCATTTATGAAACTAATTATAGGCTCTAGTACAAAAATATATTATTTGAGAAAAATATTCGTGTGCTTGCAACCACCATTTTAAACCAGATTACACCAAAAACTACACAGGTGAGATGCCTAATATCTGTCCATGATAAGAAAGACGAGGCCGTTCATCCTGGTTGGTTTGCCACCAGGGGGTTCAATCAGTGTTAGCAGCTGCTGGCGGAGTACCTATGGCTGGTGTCTCTTTGTCACCGGACGCTGTACCATCTTCAGGGTTCTCTTCACCACTCTTATCGTCATCTTTATCTTCATCACCGCTTTCTTGTGTGTCCTCAGGAGGTAGATCACCACCAGGCTCATCATCATCATCATCTTCAGCACCAGGAGGTAGAGGGGCATTTTCTCTCCGGATCCTCTCTAGGATCAGTCCATGAAGATTAGCAGAACGCAGGTTAGCTTGTATGCAGTACTTGGCTTGGCCGAGGTGGACACTTTATTTAGGATCAAGGCTCGTTGACGAAGGCGACAGTCCATATTGTTAGCCTTTGCCAGAAAGTACATAGCGCGTAGGTCTATAAACTGCCTCCTTTCCAGTTCTGTGAGCTCGTCGCCAATCGAACATCCAAACCAATATCTATTGTTCTTCAAGTTGTTTAGCGACTTCATGAGACCAGACTTGATGTTAGGCCTGTGTAATACTACTCGTACCGTGCGGTGTCTGCGTTTTTGGTGGGGATCGCCATGTTGGTTGTTGTTTGGACGCTGCGCCACTCCGATCCTCTCGACGGATTCAATCTGCTCGACCCCCCATGGGACCTTCACGTCTTTAAATAATCGCCCTATAATATCATACAAGTTCTCTTGCGGGTCTTTGGGGCAACCCTCGATGACAAATACCTTTTTCTTGTCCAAGGCTTCCATTCTATCAAATTTGTTGTCGTGCTTTGTGAGCAGTCTTGTTTGGGCGAGGGCCGTGTCGGATATCCTTGACAGTGAGGTTTCCGTCTCTTCCAAAGTTTTCGTGACACCTGCTAACTGATCTCTGTGGCTATCCAGCCTGTCCAATATGCCGTCCAGCGACCTTGTTGTCTTGGCATTCGTCTCGGTGATACCAGTTAACGTATCATTTATCTTCTTTAAAGTTCCTTCAAACCCCTGGGTCTTTTTTTCCTGCGCTGTCACACGCCGTGCAAGCTGGTTGACAGCGCAGACTACGCCAGCGGTGGTGGCTCCAGCCGGTAGCATGTTGTCTTTTCCCCTAGTTGGGCCTTTTTCCACAGATTTTTGTGCGTCTGCCATGTTTAGTCGATGCTCTATACCCTCATAAAGGTGTGGATCCAAAATGTCTAAATTCCGTTAAGTTTGACTACTAAATTTCCCGAAAATATTGCGGAGCGGTCCAAACCTCGTCTAGCCTTGTGACGCCATTTTCCTCCCCTACTTACTTCCTCACTGACCAGTGTTCTCACTCCCTCCCTGTCAACCACCCACCAGCCACCACCCCTCCTTCCTCCCCTCATATCACTGCTCCCTCAGTAGTTCCCCTCTACCAGCAAAGTTCCCCCATATCTCAACGCACCACTCCCCCCCCCCCACCACACACAGCTCCCGTCTCCAATACCCTTTGGCTGTGGCCTGCTGATGCGGCCTAATACTCGTAAATAGTGCTTGCTGTCAGAACAAATGGCAGTCTGTATAAGGAAGCAGGAAGACATCAAAGCTGGGCTGTTCTGTGTTTTAATGTCAGCTAGGGGGTATCAGTCCCATGACATTGCAGAAATATATGCAAAAAGCCTTTTTTATGTTCTCGTTTTGCCTCATAGATTACGAGTTTGTGTAAGTGTGCTTGAGGGTTATTGGGGTTAATATGAATCTGTTGGGAATGTGTGATATTGGCAGGCCTGGAGTATCTATCACTTCTCCTCTGACTTACAATCTATGGACAGCATAATGTAATAACGGACAAGGAAAAATTCTCAGAACTTCAAATGAGAGTTAAACAAAGCGTTTGTGCATAACCCAGATAACCTGCAGGTTGAACAATTGCAGCTTCTCTATTGCTTCAATAATAAATAAACGCCGTTGAATCCACACTCTTCCATTTCCACAGACTCTCTGTGTATCAGTGAAATGCAACACAATACTTATGTTTTTTATCTTATTGGTATGTGTTATAATGGTTGTCAGACTCTTTTAGATTCTGAAGGACTATTTTATTGCACTCTGTAACCATGGTAATGAGACATCAGGACCAAAATGAAACTTTATCATACAGGACCTGAGCTGACCTTAGGTTCATATCCTGAGGTTAGTTAATTGATCCTAAGTTAGCTTATTTTTGATTAATGAAGCCCACTCCACCCATTTAGTCATACTTACAAATGTAATAATGAGTCTGATCCCAGATTGAGGCAACACACTCTAATTGGCAAATCACATTCAGTCACCATAGTTTTGATGAAAGCTGAGCTGTAAAAGTATGTAAATGCTTTATATGTAGTACAAACAAACCACCTTTCAAAACGGGCTGCTGTTCTGTGTACTATGATATCAACTATGTTGTATCCCCTTCCCCAGAGGCACATCATACCAACAGCTATACAAGAATATAACAATAGCATAGAGGCAGAAGAAAAAAAAAGCAACAATCACCCATTGAAGCAGAGACAAAGGGAGAGTGTTGCAAGTAAGGGAGAAGAAGACCTCTCTTGTTGTGGCATGGACATAATTAAAGACCCATTGTTGTCAATGTGTCCTGATGAATGATACTCTGAAGGCTGCTTCAGTATAGGAAGGGAGCAGTAAAGGGACTCATCAGGCCTAGTTATACAGTGTAGTTTGATTAATGCTCATATACTGGTAGAGCTCTACTATGAGAGTCTATTAACTAACATGTTTATGGTTTGAAAGAGGCTTTTGCATTTTTGTCTGGTCTATTCCTTATTAATGGTCTTTACATGTACTCACACTGTTTGTTTCATTGTGACAAGGCATTATACTCTAGCTCAAGCAGATCAACTTAAGCAGATCCCAGTTCACGAAACATCATCATTAATTTTGCTTAAAGATCCAAGCAGATGGGTGGTCTGCTTGACCTTTCAAGCAGATCAGCCATCAGCTTGGGAGTACTAGACAATGCATTTAAAATTGGAAAAAAAATACTCATTTACTTTTGGTTTCAATAGAAGGCTTGTCCCACTGGGCCTCCATACCTGAGAAAGGAGCTGCTCCACCAGTGCCTGTGTGATTTATGTCAATGGGAGCAACTCAAACCGCTCATGGATCAGCCGACCAGGGGCAGCAGAGGCTTGATATAAATGACCAAATGCCCAAAATGACCCCATGACCAGGCTTAAAAGCAGCTATTAGGTTTGTAAGCCTTCCCCAGGGGGAGCCACCAGTGACACCGGATAACGCTACTTGAAGGTAATAGGCATAATTGTGGAGGAAGAATGGAGGCAAGAGGAGCAAGGCGAAAGGGGAAGTAGACCAGCTAAGACTTAGGCTTATACTAAGTCTTATTAAATCTTAGACTAAGGCTTATTAAATCTTTTGCTAGAAAATGAATCTTCTTGTTGGGACTACCATTTTCAATGCCCCATTAAAAGGCTGATATTAATGGAACTCCGAATGGATATAACAATGAATAGACATACCCATGATTTTGTTGGAGCTGAATTCTAGTGGGGTGGGTGGGAGAAACAGTGATAGGAAGAGATGGCTGGAGAGAAATTGGGCGGGAGGGAACCGGAGCTGAATTCTAGTGGGGTGGGTGGGAGAAACAGTGATAGGAAGAGATGGCTGGAGAGAAATTGGGCGGGAGGGAAGGGGTTCCTACTAGAACGCCTACTTTTAGTTCTAGAATTAACTGCTGTCATTTTGAGTGGGGTATATCAGGTAGGTGTGCACTGCAATGTAGATATTGAGTGTACCATCAACATTAGACCATCAGACTCAGTCCTTTCCAACCATTTCCCCTCACTCTGTCTGGAGGTCCCTAGCAGCAGCCCTCTACACCCTCCTTGTCCAGAGGCATACACTAGTTTCTGATTCTGTTCAGTAGTACTGGCATAGGAAATAAAAACTCTGTAGCCCTGTGGGATGATTGGGTTTAATGGCAGTTTGGGCAGTATGTAAGCATTAGCATACATGTGAAAGGGGATGCAGCATGCTTTAATTATTGCCCACTTTGCAATGTATTGTAAAGATGAACTGATAGAGGAATGGATCAAAGGATCATAGAGCTTGCACTCTCAATGCATATGTAAAAAGATTACAGCTGTATCAGTAGCAGTAGACAGTTCAAATGTGAAAAATTGAAAGAACAACAACTTAGTGATCGTATTAGAACCAAACTGTCAGCCAATGATGTAATTGTCAGTATTGAGAAGATCAAAGCCAAATGGAAAAAGAGGAAAAGATCATAAAAATAAAACTAGGAGTAGAAAAAGCATTGTAGCCCAAAGCAAAATGTATGAGCAGCTCAAACATCAACAGCTTCAGTCAGCAGAAGCAATCTGCCCAGGTCATAACCAATACATCTCTGGTCACCTGTCTGATGATAACATGAACCGCGCCTCAGGAGGAACACAGATTACTGACCCTATAGGTGCCCCTCATTCTCTTCTATTGCCCATCTTCATGTCCAGCAACCCCTCCCATCCCCCTCCCCACCCACCTTCCACATTTGCCATCATACAGTACTACCTCTCAAGCTGATGACATTTCCTTACCTGTCCACACATAGTAAGAACTAAATCCAATCTTAATGAAAATATAATTTCAATTGCTATAAACACAACAACACTTAGAGATATTTCCTACAAAGTAGACGAGAGAGAGTCTGCAGTCCCAGCGCCAGTCCTCAGTGAGACAACGACTCTTACCGATTCTCATCTCCTGCATCTAAGTGAGGGTCCGCCAAATACAAATCAGATTTGCTTGCTTAACTTCGCATCATCATCACTGGCCTTTTCCCAGGCCTCTGTTGTCACATGACTAACCCTCTCCCGCTCTGTTAAACCTTTGCTCTGTCATCCCCATCTCATTCTTGTCCTGGTCCAATCCCTCTACATCCTATAGTCAATAATTCCTGTATCTTCTTTTCATTTCTTTTCGTTTCTTCCCTTTCCCTTTCTCCCTGACCCATGCTGCCATGCAACCTTGTCCTGCTGCACCTGACTTCCCCCTTCTTTTGACTGACCCTAATACTCAAAGATCCTTACTTTTAAGATATTGATCACCTTCTTTTTTATCAGATTATTTCATCTATGAGTGCCATTGTCTGTTTCTAAGCTTTAGCTATCAACACCTTTATATGATAAAACAGTATAAGAATTGAATCCCATACTTTGATAAGAGTAAAGAAATAGGGCAGAGAGCTATGACCATGGGCAATTTACTGGGAAACCTAGCATGCTGTAAATTGTTTTTGAAGATGAGGAGTAAAATTCACTGAAGGTATACAGTACATATTGCTATCAGGTTGTCAGTTAAAAACAGTATTCATTCAAGGTTCATTCTACAACAATAACTTAAAGCAATTATGACCAGGTGGAGGACTAGTACAGCAGTACAGGACGGCCTGCATTAACAGGCAGCCTGTACTTTCAGGCCGCCCAGCCTGTGCATTCAGGTCACCCCTATACATTCTCCTAGCACAGCAGGCTGGTGTACCAGGCAGGCAGCCTGGTATAGCAGGCTGCAGCTCAGGCTTTCACACCTTCTCCAAGCAGAGACTCTGCTGCATGTGTGTCACATTAGATAAAATACTGATTTAAACTCATTATAATTCAGAAATGCAATGGACCATGCACATAATGCATCCAAAAGTTGGGAGATGATATACTCATTTATATACTAGATATGTTTATAAATTTCGCAAATATCATATAAAAATCGCAAATATGATCATATAAAAGCTATAGTAAGAACACAGTGCTATGCAAGAACGGCCCTATATACCAGGCTGAGCGACCTGCAAAACCAGCCTGGGTGCTTTGTCCAGTCTGTGTTGTAGATCTGGGTAGTCTTCCACCTGATGACCTCTCCATGGCAACTACAAGGCATACGTGAACATGAAGCCACTTTAAGTGTTTCTTTATGTTAAATTTGTTTAAATGCAAACACTCATGCAGTGTGCCAGGTCTTAAGCATTGGGGGGGGGGGAGTAATGACATTTTGAAATGTATAGAATATGTATTAATTAAAATCTGGTCTTGTATGACCACTTGTGTACAAATATGATTGTGCTGCGGGTCATTAGACCTCTCTGTCTACCAGGACACTTGACTACTACAGTATGGTAGGATATATGATAAAGGCCAAATGAAATTGTATGTCAGTCTATGGGTAAGACAATCCAAGGTTTACATGTAGAGGCTATGTATGTGCTTTTTCTTCTAGTTGTATAAGGAAAGTTTGGAAGTATAGCAATGTATGGGTAGTGATTGGAAAATTGTTGTGGACGCAGGGAATATTCAATTGGAGGAAGCAGTGGGAAATGAGGCAACTAGGAATATTAATGTTAAAAAGCTGAAAGGCAAACACACAGGAACACTTGATACTTTTTGAATCCCCAACATTTCCAAATTGCTTTTTTCCTTTAAGTCGGAGATGAGTCAAATATCCTATCAACTAAAAATGGATTGTCATGCGATGACAAGTCTGACATTGGTGGTATTATTTTTGAACTAGAACAAAAAATGTCAGCTTATATGAAACTGCCATCAGTTGCCAAAGTCATTTGCTTCACCCATGATTCAATTGTGAATCCTCCCTCCCTTACACAATTGTGTGGGTGACAGGTACACTGAGGCTCTAGGTAACACACCCCTCAGACACATAGTGTGTGCATGGGTAGGGGTGTGTGCTGGGTGCATGGAGAAGGGTCAGCGGAGCCCCTATAAAAGTCAGCTACCCTGGCTTGTTCAATTAGATAGTAGAGTGTGGTTTCCCAGCCCTGTATAAGCCTCCCAGCCAGGTGGCTTACTGACGATTCAAATGACCTACAATTGACTGGTAGTTGAGGGAAGGAGTAGGGTCAAAAAGTTGACATTTATCCAGTGCTCACTAAGCTGAAGGCCTGTGATGATAATAAACGGTATATCTCACTAGGTGGATATGGAGTAGGAGCTTTAATACTATAAAGGGGATGGCTGTGAAACAGATCTAGTGAATAAGGTAGTAATTTGTAGAGTGTTGACACTTTCCTATTCTCTGTCTATCCCAATGCATTTTTGGCTAATCAGTCAGATAGAATTTCACCACACTGTAGAGATTGCCATATGAATTGCCGATAAATTTACTTCTATTTGATCTGATTCTCTAGCCCAGTCTGCATGCACATGACTCTGGTATACCTCATAAACCATGCAGGGGAATCTACTACTGGGAAATAGGTGAGAAAAGCCTTGCAATCTTCTTACTTCACTTTAAGGAATTCTACATGGTTAAACCTTGGTAAGGTTGTCTTGACATCAAGTATAGAAAACATTCCCTCGAAGTCCAACTATAGTGTTGATATATTTCAATAAATCAACCATCTTGTCACCTGACATATCAGCATCTGGATGTGACAAGATGAAGAACTCCTCTTATACCTGCAGTCTCAGCCCACAGGGAGGAAGGCAATCACAGCTCAGGCAGTTAAAGATGCCATCAGGTTCCAAGTCAAATCTGTCATGGGCACAGCAACCCACGGGTGTGAATTGTGCTATAGCATATCACCAGGGGGTAGGGAGTGCACATGGATTCTGACAGTTCAATAAATTCAGAGTTGTCCTCATTATTCATTTCTCAACAGGCATACAGGCATCATCTGATTTGTCTGTAGAATACAGCTCAATGTTATATTTCAAATGCATTGTGACAATTCAGTGTCACTATTATAGATTTAAGTTTGTAGTTTGTTAGTAGGACTATGGGGATGTAGCAGTCTTGTCAACTGCTGTACCCCACAAGGCACAAACCTTGATTAAAGTTAGTGTTCATGCCTACTCTTGATAAGCAATTACTCTGTCTGGCAGCGGGTATGGAGCCCCACAAGGGACAAACACATTTCTGCAATGATTACATTATCTTTGTTCAAATTTGATTGACATTCTCGAACATTAACTATTGAATCTTATGTGTCTTCTTCACACATGTTTGATGTAATATGGATAAGTAAAGCTAAGTTCCCAATCCAATTGCAAGGAGATAGAATGATAGCTGGAATGGTCTAACTTGGCGCCTTATTTGAATGGCCTCTAATCCCTCAAAACCTCATATAATTACAGTCACAGGTTATGATGTCAAATGGCTCTTGATCAAACTTTCTCCTGCCCTTTCACATTACCTGTATGTGTCTTACATTATAATAAAAAGAGCTGGGATACCTGATGTATCATGGCAGTCTTTGAGAAAAACGTAATGTGGGTCCCATTGAGGCCCCATACCTGAGGCAAGAGTTGCCTTAGCCAGTGCCTGTGTGATCTATGCTAAAAGGAGCAGCTCAAACTGCTTACGGATCAGTAGACCAGGGGCAACAGGGGCTTGATAAACGCGGCCAATCTCCCAAAGTGGCCCAAGGACCAGGCTTAATGGCAGGAATTATGTGTATAAGCTGTCTCCAGAGGGAGTTACCAGTGACACTAGGTGGTGCTATACTGCTAAAGGAAATAGGGAGTAGTTGAATGAGAAAATAACGCTGCCCTTTCGTTAGTGGACAGGAATTTGATTAGGGTGTAAGATCGAGGAAGAGAGGGTCATAAGGAGAGATGCAGGGATAATTCTTATTATTAAAATTGGCGTACAGGGTTTAAAATACAGAGGGGGTCAACAGGTCGTAAGTTTCTGCTGAATTATGTACAGCAGAAATGCCACTACTGCTACTGATCTATAGTGACTGTCTTGCTCTGGAAATGATGTAGCAAGTGATACATGCATGGAGGTCTCAAAAGAAGTGTTGAGGTCACGTGTGACTCAATATTAGGGTTGTCCAATGTGCAGTGCATTGATGGTACACTCTCAATGCATGTTTTATAAATGAAAGTCGTTCTAGCAGTTCACAGTACAATGACAAAATATGAAAACTTCAAAAAAATGATTTAGGCCAACAATATTGTTATCTCAATATAGGCTAGACTCAGCCATAGCACAAAAACTCCATAAAATGAGCATAGCACTAATACCATCAGTAGTAATGCATTTATGCCCATTGTAAATGGTACTGGTCAGCATTTGTGTCATCAGTGGCAGATCCAGGATTTTCCAGAGGGGGGGGGCCCAAACCTGGCCAACCATGGAGTGATTGTTTGTTCCCGCGCACAGCACAAGTGCAGCACAAGCAAATCCCAGCAGCCATACATTGGGGTTTTGGGGGCATGCCCCCCCCCCCCAAGAAAATCCTGATGGTCTGTGTCTATATGGTATTGTCCCCTTCTTTCTTTTGCCCCCTCCTTTCTCTTCTCTTTTTCCCCTCTTTTTTTTTTTTTCATTTTTATTTATTTTGTATCCGCCAATGGTCATTAGCAGCAGTCTCTGACCCAGACACTGCCCAGGTCATAACCAATACATCTCTGGTCACTTATACATCTCTGGTCTGCAGTCACATTACCAGGCCCCAGTGAGACATCAAACCCTTTAAATTCTCACAGCTCCTCTGCCTCTCAGGGGTCCCTCAACCCCACATTCTAATACAAGACCATCTTGATGTTAAAAATAGACCCATAATCCCAATGATACAGCAATGACCATCAGTACTCCTGGTTGTATTGTGGAGACCAATCTATCTGTGTATTCCCCCTAATACTCTTACTGATCTCTTGTGGAGAAAATAGCTCTCTGAGCCTCCTCCATCCTATAGTATTAACGGGTCGCAATAGGCAGCATTCATAAAAAGATTTTTTGATGTAAAAATAGTATAACATACATTAACACTGTGCATATGTATATGGTTGTGACCACTTGTAATGCCCTTATAAGAATTCTCCCTATTTCTGGCATTTTGTTCCATATGGAACCTGATTGGAATGTTCTTTTTCAACTATCTAATAGAGATGAAAATCTTTGTATATTTTCACTCTATAATGCTGTTCAAAGGAAAAGAAGCTGAAAAATAACATTCCAATCAGGTTCCATATGGAACAATAAATTTTATTGGGATTTCTACTTGATGTGATTTCGGAGGGCACTTTCTTTTCTTTTGCTGATACTGCAATTATTAATGTCTCCAGAGCTGTTCACAGTTGGGTAGTTGCTTTAAAATCACCTTTTCTAGGGGAAAATGGGCGATAATAGAGGAAATTAACTATTTCTAACGTGCTACCCAACTTTAAACAGCTCTGTAGACCTTAATAATTGGAGTATCAGCAAAAGAAAAAAAAAGCCCTCCGAAATCACATGAATTAAACATCATAATAATTAGACATGAGCATTTTTATGTATCTTAATGAGAGCAGTCATTGGCCTCCCAACATGGCGTCCACAGACCGCAGATAGAAATATTAAACTCACATTGCGTCTCTTCGTGCTGGTGGCCAGATTAGCGGTATTTTACATCGCAGATTCCATGATGTCTCATGAACCTAATATTCTTGTATCAAGAATTGTGGTTGTTGCCTATGAATTCCTTGGGTTCATTTTAGGGGGGTAGGTATGATTATAATCAACCTAAGGACCTGATTTATATTATTGTTATCACATAGCATAAATTTGTGTTTTGACTCCTTAATCTAAGATGGTGGCGCAATCCAAAATGGCGGCCCCCCCGTTCTGACTTTTAGTAAAGTGCAAACATCACATACCTTGTTTCCTCATATACCTTGCGGCACCACCAGGTGGCTACGCCACCACTTCGGCATAAAAAAAACAGATCAAATACAGATATCAAAAATCTTTCTATATCAAATGGTTAATACTGGATATATCCATGTAAATTAATCTGAATGGAATAGCAGATTGAAGTGCTACCCTCCATGTGAACTAAGAAACGGAAATCAATTTTAGATGCACAGAACACAAGTTAACTGTCTATACCATTCAACAGTATCCCCCAACCAGCTGCGGTAATGAAGATTCTATTGACAGAGTCCTACACAGGTGCTGAGCTCTAGTTTACAGATGACCAGCTACAGGCTGTACAGTGTCCAAGGTAATCATTGAGTGGTATCTGGAGTGTATCATTATGTTAATGGGTGGTTGTATTGAGCCAGGGCTAACTGGCTATAGTTAACTGTGCCCGTGAACTTTCTGGAATCATGTGTGTGAAGTGTGATTTGTAGATATACAATTGAAGTTAAAATTGCTATTGAGTGAACTGAAAATGGTTTCTTGATTGTACATTAAATAAAGAATGTTGTCTTTCATTAAAACCTGTAACATATTAGAGTACTGTAAGCTAGGTCCATATCTGTCACACTCACATTGGATAAACAAGATACATACCCTTCATATCAATTGTTAATATTTATATATTAGCAGATACTATTATTATGCATTTAGTAACAGGAAAAATTTTCATATCCAATTACTAAATGCAAAATCACTAAATCTGTCAAAGGGGATGATAACATTTGGTAGGAAATATGTCAGAGCATCTGACAATTTCAATGAGGAAAGGTTGATGATGTATGTACCAGCAGTGCTAACTCATAGTACAATCTACAGCATAGCAACACCATATAGGTTGTTTCCAGCAAGCCAAACAATGCCCATAGATTCCCCCGGCAGTATCAATAGATGGGGCACCTGATGTTATGGCTAGTTTATAGCATTCTGTATTTGATGTGTGCAAGATGTCATAACTCTGTCTAGTCCCAATCATACAGAGGTCTGTATCAGCATGCTGTGCTGGTGATTGGAGACAGTATCAGCATCCTGTAGCAGTGAGTCTAGGGGGCGCTCGTGAATGGACTTTGTTCCGAATAACTTATATATTACTTTCTCCTGCCTCATATATGTACTTCCAACATAATTTCCAACGTGTTTGTGTCTGTCTACGTGTATTTTACTTCTGTGGCTGTATTTTCACTTCTCCTGCTGACTACACCACCATAATAGTCAGTTGGCCAATGTACAAAAATTGTAGGTATCATTTTGGGAATAGAATCCTTAATGCGACTTTTAGGAATTCTTCTCATTTTACATTCTTACATGACATACAGAGTCAACTATGCAGCAACTTAGTAGACATAACATCATTTTGTTTGATGATTCATGATGAATTGATTACATTTATACATTGTAGTTTACAATTTTACAAAGTGATTATAGACAACCGTCAAGAATCCATTAAGAATACATAATTTCAACCAATAAGAGGTGTTTGGACAACAATACATCATAAAACAGAGTAAAAACGACTTATGAATAATTCATTATCATTCTTGACGAAACCAAGATGGTGGTATGTAAATGACCGTTACCACAAACCAGCACCACCTGGAGTTACATAAGCTTTACACGGTAGTCTACAGGAGGGGTGGTGTGTGCAGTCAGTCTGCTGTATAGGGGCCTCATGGCACCATGAATAGACCTACAGGTTGGCAGCACACGGGTCGGAGACCGGCCATGCTTCTACCTAATTGACATTTTCGACTGCCACTAGTGTGCTCTATTGCAACTCATAAAATACCTGCAAGATAGATACAGCAGTCTAAATCAGCACTGATGGTAGCTTGGTTGGGTTGGTTCTGTTCAGGGCAATGAGGCTGAAATTTTCATGCCATTCCATCATGGCCTTTTCACTTTCAGGAGACAATTTGTAAGTTTACATGATTTAATGTGTAGGTTAAGAAACAAAACAATTAAATACACTCTGGTTCAAAAATATTAACAGTGTTGGGCTAAGGTATGGAAATCTGCAACCTATAACATACATATAATGCAACAAAAATTATAGCCCTTCGAATAATGCCCCAAAAGCATGCACCTATGTATATAAAATCCTAGTGCATCTGGCATCTCTTTTTTATCATTCAAGAAAGACACATATCCTAGAATTCACAACATTTCAACCTGAGTGAACATATGTTTACATTTTACATTGCTTAACTGAGTCACACCAAGAGATGCAGGTTAACTAAATCAAACAGTACTTCACCTATTTTGTGTATGTCAACATGTGTGGATTTAAGTCACAAAGTAGGAGATGCTGGTGCACTGAATCAGTGGGTGTAGGTTCCTCTCTGTTTGCTGGTTTACTGAGTTCAGTGACTATCGCAGTCTTTTATTATGTACACTGAGTGGAGTCAGTGTGTGTAGCTGCTAGACCGATCAGACAGCAGTCTGCTTGCGGGGCTACATCTGCATCTCGTTTTATTCCAGTTGACATTCCCAAGTGCTGCCAGCCTTATTAAAAAGGCACAGAGTGCCACAGAGCCCAGCCCAGGGGTATCAAACCTGCAGCCTCTCATTGATTAGTCAATGTAGCAGTCAAATGGATCCATTTCCACCTCCTGAACAAGGGTCCTGAGCCATTAACGGCTCAAGCTGCCCTCCATCGAGCGCTGAAAGGGTGAGCAAGATAAAAACTAGATTAGCATATTGGCGGAAGTGGAAGACAGATGACTGCCTAAATGTTAGCTAATTATGGTTAATTAAAACCAGAAAGGGCAATGATTCTATTGCTAAAATGAATTGATGAGATTGAGGAGACACAGTGAATATATTTTTCATGGGATATTCCTGTGATGGCTGATTATTGACTTATAACTCAAAATTAAATCATGACAGAGTTGTATAGGTGGTGTCATTGACTCTGCAAAAGGTGAGAAAATGATTTATACAATATATCCCACATGTCAGAAATATCCAAATATCTGTAATCAATTCAACAGAGATTTGTTAAACTGAAGTATGTCTTGCTTTATTACACGGTCAAAGCATATTGACGTCTCTACATCATGCCCCCATCCAGTGCAACAACACATCAGATATTGTTCACTGAATTAAGTTGGTCATATCAAAATAACAACATTTGTAAAGGCAGTAAATCTAAATGAGATAAGTGCTAGTATGTCAATCAAGACGGTTACAAAATATTGGGCATGGAGTATACTGCAAGCCATAGTAGAAGTATCATACCCCTTTAGTTTTGCGCCTTTAGCGTCTGATTGATATTTAAGATAGCTGATAACTGGATTGGCAAACGACATTTAAAACTGGTCAAAACATGATCAAATTCTTCTGAATTTTGTTCCTGAATTCTTTTCAGAACCTTCATAGACAATCCCGGTCCAGCCCTCACAAGCTACACAACTCCACCAACCTCTACCACGCTATCAGAGTAGGCGGTTCTTCTTTGGGCTTACTTTTGGCAGTCTGGTTGGGGAGATGGATAGGGCTATTCAATGCAGGCTGTAGACTCAGTGAGATGGATCTAGATTCCTATAGTGGTTGTGTTGGGGATCATCCTAATATGCACCTCTCACCCAGGAGCCAGACATGAAGGCACTACAGTCCTTCCCACTGTACTACATCTTACCCAACCTCCTCTCCACCTCCAGGCTATGTTAAACAGATCTGCAGTAGGCAACTGTAATCCAGGCAGCCTCTCCATATGAGAAAAAGTGTATATTTGGGTTCCAAAATGTGTGATATTATCAATTAATCGAGTCGAGTCATGTCATCAAGTCACATAGCAGAGCAAATAATGGTTTACTTAACTTAAGGGTGGAATAGTGCTTTAGTATGCAGTTAGGATTTGGACTGCAAAGAGTTCTTTTATTCCAATTTATAAAGGAAATTCTACAAAAAAACCTGAACTAGTAAATAGAAAGTCTCCTGCATGCAGATAATAAATGAGAAAATCAAAGTAAAAAATAAGACATGATGAACTGATTAGAGGAGGGTGGCAGGGAGGCACAGAGACAGGTAGTAAAACAGGTAGGCAGATAGGCACACAGCATTGAGGGAGACTAAAAGATGTGCAGTGTAAAAAAAAAGAAAGGTATACATATAAAGTTGAGAATGGAGATATGTGTGGAGATTGCAGAGGTTGTGGGTGTCAGATTGCCTCATATTATGCTGATACGGCCTCCATAAACCATCCTAACAACAGCCCCACAAGCCAAAAGCAATCTTCCCCAAGTCCTACCTTGTAGCCATCCACACCTAGATACACGACCATAGAGCCCTTGCAGCAGTATCCTAGTGGAGCATTTGGCTTGAGGGCTACCAGTCTCTGATTCAGTCCGAAACCGAAACCAGAACAAAATTCTTATAATACAAAAACATAGACTCTGCTAAACACTACCATAAAACCTCCCTGATAAGCTGACCTCTTTTTAGAATTTTTGGCCTGATTCAGCTAATAGCATCTCTTCAAAGTGGCTAGGCGGCTTATGAGGGAGGTATTTTATCCAGTACATTGTACTTTAGCCGGCGGGGGGGGGGGGGGGGGTCTGCTTATAAGGGAGGTAGGCTTATCAGAGAGGTTTTACATTAGTTACAGGACCACATCTCAAAGCAAACCTTGTAATGACAGGATGGACACCCATGATCATCAATCATGAGAAAAAGACAAGATGACTGTGGGACAGTTGATACCATACATCTGCCAGTGTAGAGCCTGCAGGATGCATGGACAAACCACCGGCACCCTCACATCAAGCCCTCTGTGTATTGGGGGAGTCGGATGCCTTTGGGACGATCCCCTAGAGCCCTGTCTTATAGTGGTTCCCTTGGAGTAGGCCTACTTAAGAGGCTGCCTGTAGGTGACCATCACCCACAGCCTCCATGTCTTCCTATATACAGACCATGGAGACCACATCTAATAGAAAGGAAATTCCAGCCAAAGGATGGAGGTCCATGAGTGATTCCCATGGGATAACTGTGTAGTAATCTTAGACATGGCTGTCACAAAACGTTTTCACAGATTATGTAGAGGAAACATAGAAATGACATAAAACAATTGCCCTATGACTCAATGCAGTGCTGGTGCTGGGCGTACCTCCATATTGTCTTAGACCTTGACCCTTTTGCACCATCCCCTCAACCTTTTAGCATGTCTCATAAATATAAAATCATAAGTTTCTGTCTGGATTTCTGTCTGTGGCCTATCTGTACTTGTCCACACCCTGTAACATCAGCTCCAGGGGGATTAACATATGGAGGGCGGTGATAGTAAAGGGGTACAGGAGTTGTGAGTTTGGCAGTGCACTTTGGGCCTGGTAGGTTTAGTGTTATTTTGGGTTATGTTTCCTTCCATGTATCAAAGAGATGTCATCTCCACCATTAGAGGCCTGCAGCTCTGACAACAATGGATGAAAGTAACCCCCCTCCTTTTATCCCTCCAGATATCACTCGCAACCCCTTACTACCCCTCCCACCCTGGATTCTTATGCCCCACCCCTACTTATGAAATATACCCTACCGTTATGTTCAAATGCTTGTGTTTAAATAGCCTGCGCTCTTTCTATGTGTTTTAATCCTGGATGTAATGTAAGAGACTCTTTTAACATGTACTAAACACTAAAGGCTGATGTAAGAAAAATGTCTGTGATGTATAGATCTAAGTATCTATGGATCTATAAGATCTGACTATCTATGGACATATGACCAGGAAGACCCATGTATGTCATACATCGTAACTCAGCATCATGACTTATGGACAATAAAGTCTAACATTATTCTTAAAAAAGTGCCAAAGTAATCATACGTCAAAATTGATCAGCTGCTTTAAAAGTAGTTACCGGACAGCACAGCATTCTTAAAGGACTTTCACCACTGTCCGATATCTTCACATTTCCATATTGTGTCCTATATCTCTACCTGACTGCTTACTTTTCTTCCTTCCTCACTGACCAGTGTTCTCACTTCCTCCCTGTCGACCAGCCACCAGCCACCAGCCCTCCTTCCTCCCCTCATATCACTGCTCCCTCAGAGGTTCCCTTCTACCAACAAAGTTCCCCCATACCTCAACGTACCCCTGCCCCCCGCACACAGCTCCCGTCTCCAATACCCTTTAGTCTAGTGAATTAAGGGAACGAATTGGCATTATACTTTATTACTGGATAAAAGTGCCAAAAGTTTTTTACACATGGTTTGAACCAAGAACTTTCACTTTTTTCCTTGCTCCAAAAGAAATTTCCATGCTATCACCGTTTTTCAGCCATTTTGAAATGTGATCACCAAAATCATTGAAATAAACAGGAAATCTTAATTTGTAGAACTTTTATAGAAATATTTAGGGCTGAAACCATACAAGATGCTTAACTGGTAACTATAAATGTAGGTTAATATCCAAATCGAAATCATGCATTAAAAATTCAAGATGGCTGCCCTGCATAAAGATGACTGTCAGATCACATGAAACCATATTTTTCAGGTTCGTTTAGCGGTTTCTTTTGATTTGAAAAAAGGCTGATTCAGGAGGAAGGTTGGGATGCAACAGGATTGCCCCCACACAAAAAAAGAGAGAGGAGAGGATTGCCCCCACACAAAAAAAAGAGAGAGGAGAGGAAAGATGGAGGAAAAGGAGAGAAGGAAATGAAAAGAAAGATTGGAAAACTAGCTCTTAATTTAAGAAAAGTATTTCAGGGGAGTAGATAGTATCTTTTCCTCGAGGAGGGGGATTCATATATTTCTGAGCAGGTGGGGGAAAATGTGACTAGGGGGGGTAGTTCTAGGTTTTGCCCACCAGGGGGCACAGTGATAGCAAACGAATAGCAAAAAAATAGGCCACAAAATGCACTAGGATACTTTTAATGTAGAATATTCTCTTCTAAGTAATCGTTGGTGCAAGTGTTCTCTATTTATTGTGGGACAAGCTTATTAACTGTTTTCAGTTATACATTTTAACTCATGTTTAAGAAGTGATTTTGACAAAACATGCAGAAATATTTGCTATATTTAATGTAGATCCTGTACCAGGTTATTTCCAAATTCCCCTGAGAGCAGGGGCATTGTCACGCCTTCTGCCACCCCCTCCCCCCATTCCTCTTCTCAGGTTTGGGAGGGGGGCATGCTGCAGGCTGAGGGATTTCCTGAAGATGGAGGGGGGACGTGGTCCCTCCCCTACCATACACCTCCAATATCCCTCAACCTCACCTTCCATTCCATGTCCACTCTCCTCCCCTTCAGATCCCCTCCCATGCCCTGGCCTACCCCTGTGGCCTCTCCTCCCTCTACGACCTCTGTGTACTCAAGCCTAGGGAGAGGGAAGCAGTTGGAGGGAAAGGGAAGCATTAGAAAAAAAGGACATTCAGGAAATAGGATGCAAAACAAAAGAGTGTGGATTCACAGTCTTCCTTTTTGAAAGAAAAATCAACTAGAACAACCCCTGACTGCTGGCTGCAAATGAATCTATACAGCCCTCAGAACCCACCAGAAAGAACCCTTTTGCCTCTAGATCTCGAAAATATCCTGTGGGTACCAAGCTCGCTGTACCCTGCTTGCAACTTTATATGTGACCTTAAGTTTTTATAAAAGGTCCACAAGTTCAGTTAAGCTCTCCAACGGCACCCCTTCTTTCCCCTCAATGCCACTCCCTCCTTCTCAATGTGTTCAAATATATGTTATAGGTGGGGGGGCATGCCTTCAGGTGACAAAAGTATTTTTCCAAAGGATCTCTCCCTCCAAAAAAATCCCAAACCAAAAGATAGAGGCTAGATGTAGATCAGACCTTTCATAAAGTGTGTGCAAAATTCATGAGAATGGACTATTTGAAGGCTATAAATTCAAAATTGTCTTGACGGGGCATGCCCCCAACTGCAGTTAACTTGTGGTGGCTGCAGCCCTTCGTTTGTGGTGTTCTGCTGCAATACCCATTCCATATTGATTGATCACATATCTCCCCTAGATAATCCTACTACTACCAATTTTGTAACCTAACAGGGTATAACATACATAAAAACACATAGAATTACCCTTAAAATATATGAGCGGTTAAAAAAGTACTATTGACAGCTTGTGAAAGTAATTAAAATGAAAGCATCAAGCCACAATTAGTTTTGCCTTTCAGCATTAATTTTGCACCCATATTGCATTTTTTGGGGGATGATTCTTTAATATTTATGACAATTAATGTCTTTCATGGCAATATTATTAGGTCTAAATGCTAGAAACCTGCAAAAGATTAACTTATAAAATTATTATTGTCATCTTTCACATTTTTCAGGAAAATGACCCAAAAATAGTGTTGCAGGACACTTTTTACTTGGAGCAAGGAAAAATATTCAATAACATATATTTATCTACCTATAAACTAACTTTGGTACTTTTATCCAGAAATAAAGTATATTTCCCTTAATTCACTAGACTACTTAGGCTGTGGCCTCCTGATGCGGCCTAATACTTGTAAATAGTGCTTGCTGTCAGAACAAATGGCCCCCTGTCCAAGGAAGAAGGAGGATATCAAAGCTGGGGTGTTCTGTGTATTAATGTCAGCTAGGGGGTATCAGTCCCAGGCAGAAATGCGCAAAAAGCCTTTTTTATGTTCTCGTTTTGCCTCATAGATTAGGAGTTTGTGTAAGTGTGCTTGAGGGTTATTGGGGTTAATATGAATCTGGTCGGAATGTGTGATATTGGCAGGCCTGGAGTATCTATCATTTCTCCTCTGACTTACTATCTATGGACAGCGTAATGTAATAACTGACAGGGAAAAATTCTCAGAACTTCCAATGAGAGTTAAACAATGCGTTTGTGCATAACCCAGATAACCTGCAGGTTGACCAACTGCAGCTTCTCTATTGCTTCAATAATAAATGAAAGAACGCTGTTGAATCCACACTCTCCCACTTCCACAGACGCTCTGTGTATCAGTGACATGCAACACCATACTCATGACTTTTATCTTATTGGTATGTGTTATAACGGTAGTTAGACTGTTTTAGATTCTGAAGGACTATTGCACTCTGTAACCATGGTAATGAGGCATCAGGACCAAAATGAAACTTCATCGTCTGGGACCTGAGCTGACTTTGGGTTGACGTTTGGAGGTAAGTTAATCGACCCTAAGTTAGCTTCTTCTTGATTAATGAAGCCCACTCCACCCGTTTAGCCATACTTACAAATGTAATAATGAGTCTAATCCCAGATTTAGGCAACACACTCTAATTGGCAAATCACATTCAGTCACCATAGTTTTGATGAAAGCTGAGCTGTGAAAGTATGTAAATGCTTTATATGTAGTACAAACAAACCACCTTTCAAAACGGGCTGCTGCTCTGTGTACTATGATATCAACTATGTTGTATCCCCTTCCCCAGAGGCACATCAGACCAACAGCTATACATGAATATAACAATAGCATAGAGGCAGAAGAAAAAAAAGCAACAATCACCCATTGAAGCAGGGACAAAGGGGAGAGTGTTGCAAGTAAGGGAGAGGAAGACCTCTCTTGTTGTGGCATGGACATAATTAAAAACCCATTGTTGTCAATGTGTCCTGATGAATGATACTCTAAAGGTTGCTTCAGTATAGGAAGGGAGCAGTAAAGGGACTCATCAGGCCTAGCTATACAGGGTAGTTTGATTAATTCTCATATACTGGTAGAGCTCTACTATGAGAGTCTATTAACTAACATGTTCATGGTTTGAAAGAGGCTTTTGCATGTTTGTCTCGTCTATTCCTTATTAATGGTCTTTACATGTACCCACACTGTTTGTTTCATTGTGATCAGTCATTATACTCTAGCTCAAGCAGATCAACTCAAGCAGATCCCAGTTCACAAAACATCATTATTAATTTTGGTAAAAGATCCAAGATGGGTGGTCTGCTTGACTTTTCAAGCAGATCAGCCATCACTTTGGGAGTAATAGACAATGCAATAAATACTCATTTACTTTTAGTTTCAATAGAAGGCTTGTTCCACTGGGCCTCCATACCTGAGAAAGGAGCTGCTCCACCAGTGGCTGTGTGATTTATGTCAATGGGAGCAACTCAAACTGCTCATGGATCAGCCGACCAGGGGCACCAGAGGCTTGATAAAAATGACCAAATGTCCAAAATGGCCCCATGACCAGGCTTAACAGCAACTATTAGGTGTGTAAGCCTTCCCCAGGGGGAGCCACCAGTGACACCGGATAAAGCTACTTGAAGGTAACAGGCATAATTGTGGAGGAAGGATGGAAGCGGGAGGGGCAAGGCGAATGGGGAAGTAGACCAGCTAAGACTAAGGCTTATACTAAGTCTCATTAAATCTTAGACTAAGGCTCATTAAATCTATTGCTAGAAAATGAATCTTCTTGTGGGACTACTATTTTCAATACCCCATTAAAAGGCTGATATTAATGGAACTCCAAATGGATATAACATTGAATAAACATGCCTTTTGTTGGAGCTGAATTCTAGTGGGGTGGCAGAGGATGGGTTGGAGGGACAGTGATAGAAATAGATGGCTGGAGAGAAATTGGGAGGGAGGGAAGGGGTTCCTACTAGAACATCTACATTTAGTTCTAGAATTACCTGCTGTCATTTTGAATGGGGTATATCAGGTAGGTGTGCACTGGAATGTAGAGATTGTGTGTACCATCAACATTAGACCATCAGACTCAGTCTTTTCCAACCATTTCCCCTCACTCTGTCTGGAGGTCCCTAGCAGTAGCCCTCTACACCCTCCTTGTCCAGAGGCATACACCAGTTTCTGATCCTGTTCAGTAGTACTGGCATAGGAAATAAAAACACTGTTGCTCTTTGGGATGTAGCTCTTTGGCATGTAGTTCTTTGGAATGATTGGGTTTAAAGGCAGTTTGGGCAGTTCGTATAGCGTATGTGAAAGGGGATGCAGCAAGCTTTAAATATTGCCCACTTAATTACAGATTACAGACCCTATAGGTGACCCTCATTCTCTTCTATTGCCCATCTTCATGTCCAGCAACCCCTCCCAACCCCCTCCCCTCCACCTTCCACATTCGCCATCATACAGTACAACCTCTCAAGCTCATGACATTTCCTTGCCTGTCCACACATATTAAGAACTAAATCTAATTATAATGAAAATATAATTCTAATTCCTATAAACACAACAACACTAGAGATATTTCTTACAAAGTAGACTAGAGAGTCTGCAGTCCCAGTGCCAGTCCTCAGTGAGACAAGGACTCTCACAGATCCTCATCTCCAGCATCTAGGTGAGGGTCAGCTGAATACAAATCAGATCTGCTTGCTCAACTTTGTATCATCATCACTGGCCTTTTCCCAGGCCCCTGTTGTCACATGACTAACCCTCTACCCCTCTGTTCAACCTTCGCTCTGTCATCCCTTCTCATTCTTGTCCTTGTCCAATCCCTCTACATCCTATAGTCAATAATTCCTTCTCTTCTTTTCATTTCTTTTCATTTCTTCCCTTTCCCTTTGTCCCTTACCCATGCCGCCATGCAACCTTGTCCTGCTGCACCTGACTTCCCCCTTATTTTGACTGACGTCCTCTACTTCCTAATACTCAAAGCTCCTTACTTTTCAGTTATCGTCCGCCTTCTTTTTTTTCAGACTATTTCATCTATCAGTGACATTGTCTGTTTCTAAACTTTAGCTATCAACACCTATATGGTAAAACGGTATAACAATTAAATCCCATACTTTGATAAGAGTAAAGAAATAGGGCAGAGGAGCTAAGACTATGGGCAATTTACTGGGAAACCTAGCATGCTGTAAATTGTTTTTGAAGATGAGCAGTAAAATTCACTGAAGGTTTACAGTACATATTGCAATCAGGTTGTCAGTCAAAAACAGTATTCATTCAAGGTTCATATTACAATAATAACTTTAAGCCATTATGACCTCTCCATGGCAAATACACGGCATACGTGAACATGAAGCCACTTTAAGTGTTTCTTTATCTTAAATTAGTTTAAATGCAAATACTGATGCAGTATGCCAGGTCTTAAGCATGGGGGGGGGGTAAAGACATTTTGAAATGTATAGAATATGTATCAAAATTTGGTCTTGTATGACCACTTGTGTACAAATATGATTGTGCTGGGGATAATTAGACCATTCTGTCTACCCGGACACTTGACTACTACAGTATGGTAGGATATATGATAAAGGCCAAATGAAATTTTATGTCAGTCTATGGGTAAGGCAATCAAAGGCTTACATGGAGAGGCTATGTATGTGCTTTTTTTTCTAGTAGTATAAGGAATGGTTGGAAGTATAGCAATGTATGGGTAGTGATTCGAAAATTGTTGTGGACGCAGGGACTATTCAATTGGAGGAAGCAGAGGGAAATGAGGCAACTAGGAATATTAATTAATGTTAAATAGCTGAAAGGCAAACACACAGGAACACTTGATACTTTTTGAATCCCCAACATTCCCAAATTGCTTTTTTCCTTTCAGTTGGAGATGGGTCCAATATCCTATCAACTTAAAATGGGTTGTCATGCGATGACAACTCTGACATTGGTGGCATTATTTTTGAACTTGAACAAAAAAAATGTCAGCTTACATGAAACTAACATCAGTTGCCAATGTAATTTGCTTCACAGACAATTCAAATGTGAATCCTCCCTCCCTTACACGCATGTGTGGGTGACAGGTACACTGAGGCTGTAGGTAACAAACCCCATAGCGTGTGCATGGGTAGGGGTGTGTGCTGGGTGCATGGAGAAGGGTCAGCTAACCTGTGGAGCCCCTATAAAAGGCAACTACCTTGGCTTACTCAATTGTAGAGTGTGGTTCCCCAGCCTTGTATGACCCTCCCAGCCAGGTTGCTTACTGTCGATTCAAATGACCTACAATCGAAGGACTCAGGAAGACTGTGGTAGTTGAGGGAAAGAGTAGGGTCAAAACGTTGACGTTTATCCAGTGCTCACAAAACTGAAGGCCTGTGATGAAAATGAATGGTATATCTCACTAGGTGGATATGGAGTAGAAGCTTATATAAAGGGGATGGCTGTGAAACAGATCTAGTGAATAAGGTAGTAATTTGTAGTGTGTTGACACTTTCTTGTTCTCTGTCTAGCCCTATGCATTTTTGGGTAATCAGTCGGATAGGATTTCACTACACAATAGAGATTGCCAAATGAATTGCTGACAAATGTACTTCTATTTGAGCTCACTCTTCTAGCCCAGGCTGCATGCACATCCCAGTAAACAAAAAACGTTATACAACATTTTATAATGTTATATAACGTTAAATAACGTTTCTCTAAGGCTCCTTACTACAGCATAACGTTATATGAAATTTTATAACGTTATTTTGACGTAAAATAACGTTTTTTTTGTTAGCTGGGATGACTCTGGTTTAACTCACAAACCATGCAGGGAAATCCACTACTGGGAAATAGGTGAGAAAAACCTTGCAATCTTCTTGCTGTACCTGAAGGAATTCTACATGGTTAACTCTTGGTAAGGTTGTCTTGACATCAAGTATAGAAAACATTCCTTCAAAGTCCAACTATAGTGTTGATCTATTTCAATAAATCAACCATCTTGTCACCTGACATATCAGCATCTGGATGTGATAAGATGAAGAACTCCTTTTATACCTGCAGCCTCAGTCCAGAGGGAGGAAGGCAATCATAGCTCAGGCAGTTAAGGATGCCATCAGGTTCCCTGTCAAATCTGTCATGGGCACAGGGTGTGGGAGTGCACATGGTTTCTGACATTTCAATAAATTCAGAGTTGTCCTCATTATTCACTTCTGAACAGGCATACAGGCATCATCTGATTTGTCTGTATAATACAGCTCAATATTATATTTCCAATACATTGTAACAATTCAGTGTCACTATCATAGATTTAAGTTTGTAGATTGTTAGTAGGACTATGGGGATGTAGCAGTCTTGTTAACTGCTGTTCCCCACTAGGCACAAACCTTGATTGAAGTTAGTGTTTATGCCTACTCTTGATAGGCAATTACTCTGTCTGGCAGCGGGTATGGAGGCCCACAAGGGACAAAAGTTTCTCTGCAATGATTACATTATTTTTGGTCATATTTAATTGACAAACATTAACTATGGACATATTATGTGTCTTCTTTACACATGTCGGATGTAATATGGATAAGTAAAGCAAAGTTCCAAACCCATTTTCAAGGAGATGGAATCATAGCTGGGATGGTCCAAGTTGGTGTCTTATTTCAATAGCTTCCAATCCCTCAAAAAAAATTATAATTACAGTCACAGGTTATGATATGAGCCCTGGAGATTCACCTAGCAGTATGGTTCTTGATCCAACTCTCTCCTCCCCTTTAACATTACCTGTGTGTTACATTATAATACAAACAGCTGGGATACCTGATGCATTATGACAGTTGAGCTAAACCTAATGTGGGTCCCATTGAGCCCCCATACCTGAGGTAGGAGTTGCCTCAGCCAGGGCTTATGTGATCTATGCTAATGGGAACAGCATAAACTGCTCACGGATCAGCCGACCAGGGGCAGCAGGGGCTTGATAAAGACGGCCAATCGCCCAAAGTGGCCCCAGGACCAGGCTTAACGGCAGGAATTATGCGTGTAAGCTGTCTCAAGAAGGAGTTACCAGTGACACTAGGCGGTACTAAGTGACTTGAAGGGAATAGGGAGTAGTTGATTGAGAAAATTACACTGCCCTTCCATTAATAGACAATAGTTTGATTGGGGTGTAAGAGTGAGGAACAGAGGGCCATAACGAGAGAAGAATGGATAATTCTAACTATTAAAATTGGAGTACAGGATTTAAAATACAGAGGGGGTCAACAGGTGATGTATTTGGGTTCCTTCAGACTCACGTACAGCAGAAATGCCACTACTGCTACTGATATAGTTACGGCCTTGCTCTGGAAATGATGTAGCATGGAGGTCTCAAAAGAAATGTAGAAATCACATGCGACTCAATATTAGGGTTGTACAATGTGCAGTGCATTGATGGTACACTCTCAATGCATGTTATATAAATGAAAGTCGTTCTAGCAGTTCACAGTACAATGACAAAATATGAAAACTTAAAAAAATGATTTGGGCCAACAATATTGTTATTTCAATATAGACTCAATCATAGCAAAAATAACCATAATGAGCATAGCACTAATACCAGCAGTAATAATGTATCTGTGCCTATGGTAAAGGGTCATGGGCCGCAACTGATGCTATTTATAGCAGTACCGTGACCCACTTATTAGTAGGATGAGGGTACGTCACTATGTGCCTTACACTGGGGACATGTGCACGGTTCTCTGTCATATTTTGCTCCCCCACAATGCTGTGGCTATGGAGGCCAGTCCCGCAGCAAGGTTGGTGCAAGGCAGAGGGGGGACTTTTCTTAAAGGGGCTATATCATTAGTTTAAAAATTATTTGCAAATTCTTGATACCAGGACAATTCTTCATTAGGCCTTATGATAATTATGTCACCTTTCAATGCATTTGAATACATGTATTTTCATCAGAATGGGATACTGAAAGGAGACAGGGGACTTCTAGTGACGCACCCTTATTCTATATTACCCACCCAACCACCAAGACTGTGCTTGGAGATGTAGGTTCACGCCCTTGTAAAGGGTACTGGTCAGTATCTGTGCCATCAGCAGCCGTCTCTGACCCAGACACTGCCCAGGTCATAACCAATACATCTCTGGTCACTAGAGAGTCTGCAGTCACATTATCAGCCCCAGGGAGACAGTAAACCTTTAAAATTCTCACAGATGCTCTGCTTCTCAGCGGTCGCTGAACCCCACATGGGCAGACCACCATGATATTAACAAGAATTGTGCTTCTTGCCGCGTAAAAAAAAAAGCCTCAGTCATTTTCATATGCAGCAACAACCACAATTCTTGCATTAGAAGGAACATAATGTCTACATGGTTGGTATTTTTGAAGGGGACCTATTCAAGACACCAAATAAGCAGAGCGGGGGAGGGGTTATCAGGGGGGAAGAATGATATTACTTCAAATATGGCAGTTCCTATTAATTCCTTGGGTCCATGTTAGGGGGTATGGAAATGTGTGTTGCTAGGCAGATAAACAATTAATTAAACAACAGTTGCTAGGCAACCAGCTGTATTAGTAACAAACCAATAGAACCATTGAATTCCTTGGGTCTATATTAGGAGGGGTAGGCATGATTATAATCATCCTTAGGACCATGAAAATGTGTGTTGCTAAGCATATAAACAATTAGAATAGCCATTGCTAGGCTAGAACCAGTGAATTCCTTGGATCAACATTAGGGGGGGGGGGTAGGTATAATTATAATCAATCTCAGGAACTATTTAAGTTTGATTTAAATTATTATTATCACATTGCATAAATTTGCATAAATTTGTGTTTGTCCTTAATCCAAGACGCCACCACTTCGGCATAAAAAAGAGATCAATAATCCTGATGGAACAGCAATGACCAACAGTACTCCTGTTTGTATTGTGTAGGCCAATCTCTCTGTATATTCCCCCTAATAGTCTCACTGATCTCTTGTGGAAAAATAGCTCTCTGAGCTTCCTCCATCCTATAATATCAATGAAGATGCCTCAGGGTGCATCCTAATGGCAAGAGAGCAGTCATTGCCCTTCCAACCCCGCGTCCACAGACCACAGATAGTAATAATAAACACACATTGTGTCTCTTTGTGCTGGTGGCCAGATTAGCAGTGTTTTACATCACAGATTCTATGATGGCTCATGAGCCTAATGTTCTTGTTTAACTCTCCTCTTAATACCCTAATAGCCATAGTTTAATGTATCGTTTCAGATACAAACATTTTACAATAATGATCATCTAATCAAATGCTAAGCTGTAATGAATCCGGACTTCCTCTATCATATGACATGTAAAAAGCAGTATCAAAGATCTTTCTATATTAAATAGCATCAAAAATCTTTCTTTATTAAATAGCAGATTGAAGTGCTACCCTCCATGTGAACTAAGAAACAGAAAAGGAAATCAATTTTAGATGCACAGAACCACATTTCAAACACAAGTTAACTGTCTATACCATTTAACAGTATCCCCCAACCAGCTGCGGTAATGAAGATTCAATTGACAGAGTCCTACACCAGTGCTGAGCTCTAGTTTACAGATGACCAACTACAGTCTGTACAGTTTCTATGGTAATTATTGAGTGGTGTCTGGAGTGTATTATTGTGTTAATGGGTGGTTGTATTGAGCCAGGCCTAACTGGCTATAGTTAACTGTGTCCGTGAACTTTCCAGCATCATGTGTGTGAAGTGTGAATTGTAGATATACAATTGAACTTAAAATTGCTAGTGAGCTAACATAAAATGGTTTCTTGATTGTACATTGAATGAATAATATTGTCTTTCATTAAAACCGTTTACATATTACAGTACTGTAAGCTAAGTCAATATCTGTCACACTCACATTGGATAAACAAGATACATACCCTTCATATCAATTGTTAATATTCATGTTTTAACAGATACTATTATTACGCATTTAGTAACAGGAAAATTTGCCATATCCAATTGCTATATGCAAAATCACTAAATCTGTCAAAAGGGATGATAACATTTGGTAGGAAATATGTCAGAACATCTGACAGTTTCAATGATGAAAGGTTGATGATATATGTACCAGCAGTGCTAACTCATAGTACAATGTACAGCATAGCAACAACAGATAGGTTGTTCCCAGCAAGCCAAACAATGCCCATAGATTCCCCCGGCAGTATCAATAGATGGGGCACCTGACGTTATGGCTAGTTTATAGCATTTTGTATTTGATGTGTGCGAAATGTCATACCTCTGTCTGGTCCCAATCATACAGAGGTCTGTATCAGCATGCTGTGCTGGTGATTGAAGACAGTATCTGCATCCTGTAGCATTGAGTCTAGGAGCGCTTCTCAGTGAATGGACTCAGTCTTTGTTCGGAATAACCCTTACTCTGTGCCCGTAGCACTTGGCATCTGTCTTGTTCTGACTTACCATAACCACACTCACCCTTTATCTAACCTTAACCATTAGTACTCGACATTACTTATATTTCTTTTTCCTGTCCCATATATGTATTTCCAACACAATCTGCAGCAATGTTGTGTCTGTCTGCTCATGTTTTAGTTCTGTGGCTGTATTTTTTCACTTCTCCTGCTGAGGACACCATAATAGTCAGTTGGCCCATCTAAAAGGACATCATTTTGGACATTGACTCCTTAATGTGACATTTAGGAATTCTTCTCTTTTTCTCTCTATCCCAGCGCATAGTAGCTTACCTATCAGTATGATTGATTCACCCCCAGTTCATTCTTGGTTAAAGGTTGTGTTTGTATAAGTCATTGAGCTACTCTGTACTATGTTCTACCCAATACCGTGCCATGCTCTACCCAGCAAAGCTAAATAGCTGTATGAGTCACTGATAGTCTCAGAGCAGCTCAGGGAACAGTTCAATAATCACTCACCAATCACTCATAATGAGATAGATCAACATAATCATCATATTATACTTGCACAATGGATAGAGATGACAGAGATCTATGATAACCTACACAAACTGATTGTTTCTTCACTCCGTTGGCATTGATTCCATTGAAAACACACTATCTGACTGACTGTAAAAGATTGAAGATCTTTTCATAAATCGTTCAACATAGATGGGCTCTTTGTAGAGTAAATGTAAAGATGAGATATTGTGATAGGACTGGTAACAAATCCTCTAATCCACATAGAAGTCTGATAAATGCCTCAGAAATTACATTAGTGCCTTCAGAGTTCAATATAGGGGCCATGCATCATCAACTAGAGCATGGGCGGTGGCAAAACAGCAACAATTCAGTTAACCAACCATCCCTATTTATATTCAGCAGCAAAGCATCTCTAAACCACATGCTCATTCATGTCTGACAGTAACAGATCAGTCTTCCCACAACCCCTTGCACGTGAAGCAGAGCGTGAACACATGTCCTGCCTACATTCAGCTCTATATCAGAGGCTGGGGGCAGAGTCTACTGACAGTACCTGTACTCTCCGGGTGGCACTCTTACATTACATACAGAGTCAACTATACAGCAACTTAGTAGAGACATGACATATTTTGTTTGATGATTCATGATGAATTGATTACATTTATACATTGTAGTTTACAATTTTACAAAGTGATTATAGACAACCTTCAAGAATCGATTCAGAATACATAATTTCAACCAATAAGAGGTGTTGGACAACAATACATCATAAAACAGAGTAAAAACGACTTATAAATAATTTCATTATCATTTTTAACGAAACAAAGATGGTGGTATGTCAATGACCATTGACACAAACAAGCTTTACACTGTGGTCTACAGGAGGGCTGGTGTGTGCAGTCAGTCTGCTGTAAAGGGGCCGTCATTGCACCATGAATAGACCTACAGGTTGGCAGCACACGGGTCGGAGACCGGCCATGCTTCTACCTAATTGATATTTTCGACTGCTACTAGTCTGCTCTATTGCGACTCGTAAAATACCCGGAAAATACAGCAGTCTAAATAAGCGCTGATGGTAGCTTCAGCGCAATAAGGGCTTCAGGGCAATAAGGCTGAGATTTTCATGCCATTCCATCACTGCTTTTCCACTTCCTAGGCAAGGTGAGTAAACAGAAGGAGTCCTAGAAATTGAATATGAACATTAAGCAATAGTGAATCATTTTTCAGGAGACAATTTGTAAGTTTATATCATTTAATTGCATTGTTGTATGTCAGTAAGCAAAAAAATTAAATGCACTCTGGTGTAGAAATAAATATCAACTCATATCTTGCAACATTTCAACCTGAGTGAGCACATATACCATTTATTTTTCCTACAAGACGGATCCTTCCTAAAAGTTGGGGGGGTCGTCTTAAAGCGGGTTTTAAATACAATAGCTTTAAGAGGAATCAATTGTACTTGCTTTTTTCTACAAGACAATTTTTTTTTGTCAAACTAGGGGGTTGTCTTAAAGGTGGGGTCGTCCTAAAGGTGGGGTTTTACAATATTTTAAGCTGCTTAGCTGAGTCACACAGTGTAGCACGAAGAAATGCTGGTTTACTATGTCACACATTATATCAATTCATTCTGTATATGACAGCATCTGTTGAATTGAGTCACAAAAAAGGAGATGCTACTTAATCATTTGGTGTTGATTCCTCTCTCTCTGCTGGTATACTGGGTTAGTGAGTATCGCAGTCTTTGATTGTGTACACTAAGTGGAGTCAGTGTGTGTAGCTGCTAGACTGATCAGACAGCAGTCTGCTTGCAGGACTACATCCGCATCTCGTTAGGAAGCACAGATTTATTCCAGTTGACATTCCCAAGTGCTGCCAGCCTTATTAAAAAGGCACAGAGTGCTACAGAGGCCATCCCAGGGGTATTAAACCTGCAGCCTCTCATTGATTAGTCAATGTAGCAGTCCAATGGATCCATTTCCACCTCCTGAACAAGGGTCCTGAGGCATTAAGGGCTCAAGCTGGCCTCCATTGAGCGCTGAAAGGGTGAGCAAGGCAAAAACTACATTAGCATTTCGGCGGAAGTGGAAGACAGATGAGTATCTAAACGTTAGCTGATTATGGATGATTAAAGCCAAAAAGGTCGCTGATCCTATTGTTAAAATGAATTAATGAGATTGAGTAGACACAGTTAATATATTTTTCATGGGATATTCCTGTGATGGCTGATTATTGACTTATAACTCATAATTCAATCATGACAGAGTTGTATAGGTGATGTCATTGACTCTGCAAAAGGTGAAAAATGATTTATACAATATATACCACATGTGAGCAATATCCAAAATATTGGCCATTTGGCCTTCAGTGTCTGCCTGATGTTTTAAAAACCGATAACTGGATTGGCAAACACAACGAGAAACTACAATGCTAACCTGCAGAACATCTCATAAGGGCAAAATGACTCATTGAGGTAATTTTCTCCTTTATGTCACCATTTAAAACTGGTCAAAAAGTGATCATATTCTTCTGAATTTTGTTCCTGAATTATTTTCAGAACCCTCATAGACTATCCCGGTCCAGCCCTCACCAGCTACCCAACTTCCCCCACCCCCTACCACAGTATCAAAGTAGGCGGTTCTTCTTTGGCCTTACTGTTGGCAGTCTGGTTGGGAAGATGGATAGGGCTATTCAATGCAGGCTACTCAGTGAGGTGGAACTAGATTCCTATAGAGGTTGTGTTGGGGATCATCCTAATGCGCCTCTCACCCGGGAGCAAGACATGAAGGCACTACAGTCCTTCCCACTGTACTACATCTTATCCAACCTCCTCTCCACCTCCAGGCTATGTTATAGGGATCTGCAGTAGGGAACTGTAATCCAGGCAGCTTCTATGAGTAATAGTATATTATATTTGGGTTCCAAAATGTGTGATATTATCAATTAATCGAGTCAAAATCATGTCATCAAGTCCGATAACAAAGCAAATAATAGTTCACTTAACTTCAGGGTGGAATAGTGCTTTAGTGTGAAATTGGGATTAGGATTGCAAAGAGTTCTTTTATTCCAATTTATGAAGGAAATCCTATAAAAATAACCCTGATATTTATTTTGATACAATTTAGGTAATGGGTATATGGACCATAGAAAAGGACATACAATATAAATTGACACTGTGATGTTCTATGAAACATTGTCCCATAATGTAGCAGGCTGTGAGTCCAATATCAGATAATAAAAGATCTTTTGTTTTAGGGAGCTTGTATGGGCATCCCAGATTTCTGTACCAAATCAAGCATTCATAAAACTAGCTGCAAACTGCACAGACTTTATTTAGTTAAAAATGGTCCAATTTGGTCCAAATCACTGCTTGGTCTTGGAACCTGCATTATATTTCTACCTCATCTGGAATCAATCATTGCACAGCAGCTTGGTGGTGTAAAGTTAGTAAAATAAGGGAAATAACAAATAAATGAACTAATAGATAGAAAGTCTCCTGCATGCAGATAATAAATGAGAAAATCGGGGTTAAAAAAAAGACATGATAAATTGATTAGAGGAGAGTGGCAGGGAGGCACAGAGAGAGGTAGTGAAACAGGTAGGCAAAGAGGCACACAGCATCGATGGAGACTAAAAGATGTGCAGTGTAAAAAAGAAGAAAGGTATATAAAGTAGAGAATTGAGATATATATGTGTGGAGAGTGCAGAGGTTGTGAGTGTCAGATTGCCTCATTTTATGCTATTACAGCCTCCATAAACCATCCTGACAACAGCCCCACAAGCCTCTGCCAAAAGCTACTTTCCCCCAGTCCTACCTTGTTGTCATCCACAACAAGATACATGACCATAGAGCCTTTACTGCAGTATCCTAGTGTAGCATTTGGCTTGAAGGCTACCAGTCTCTAATTCAGCCCGAAGCCGAAACCAGAACAAAATTCTTATAATACAAAAACATAATCTCTCCTAAATACTACGGTAAAACCTCTCTGATGAGGATCTTTGGCCTGATTTGGCTTATAGCATCTCCTCAAAGTGGGGGTCGGCTTATAAGGGAACTATTTTATCAAGTACATTGTAGTTTAAAGCTCTCTAAATGACCCTGAATTTGGCTTATACAATTCTCTCAAACTAGGGGGTCCACTTATAAGGGAGGTCGGCTTATCAGAGAGGTTTTACGTTAGTTACAGGACCACATCTCAAAGCAAACCTTGTAATGAGAGGATGGACACCCATGATCATCAATCATGAGCAGAAGATAAGGTGACTGTGGTATAGTCAATACCATACACCTACCCGTGGTAGAGCCTGCAGGATAGATGGATGAACCACTGCCACCTTCACATCAGGCCCTCTGTGTATTGAGGGAGTCGGGTGGCTTTGGGACAATCCCCTAGAGCCTGGTCCCATAGTGGTTCCCCTGGAGTAGGCCTACTTAAGAGGCCGCCTGTAGGTGACCATCACCCACAGGTATGTACAAACCCTGGAGACCACCTCTAATAGAAAGAGAATTCCAGCCAAAGGATGGAGGTCCATGAGTGATTCCCATGAGATCACTGTGTAGTAATGTTAGACATGGCTGTCACAAAACGTTTTCACCAATTATGTAGAAGAAACATAGAAATTGACATAAAACAATTGCCCGATGACTCAATGCAGTCTTGGTGCTGCATTGGCTCATCATAATGACATGAAGTTTCTTAAATGGTTAAAAAAAAGACAACTACACAATGTAAACGAGCTGCAATCATGCTTCTAGGTGTACCTCCATTTTGTCTTAGACCTTGACCCTTTCCACCATCCCCTCAACCATTTACCCATTCAACAAATAACGTTATATATACCATTTTATAACGTTATATAGCATCATATGTCAACGTTTTTCTAAGGCCCTTTAGTATGACATAATGTTATCTGAAATTTAAAACGTTATTTTGAGGTAAAATAACTTTTTTGTTGTTAGCTGGGTAGCATGTCTCATAAATATAAATAAAATCATAAATTTCTGTCTGAATATATATCTGTGGCCTATCTGTACTTGTCCACACCCTGTGACACTGGCTTCAGAGGGAGTAGCATAGGGTAGAGTGGTAGTGTCAGGGAGGGGCAGGAGTTGTGAGTATGGGACTGCACTTTTGGCCTGGCAGGTTTATTGTTATTTTGGGTCATGTTTCGATCCACTTATCAAAGAGATGTCATCTCTAAACATTAGAGAACATTGCAGCTCTGACAACAATGGATGAAAGTACCACTCTCCTCTTACCCTTCCAGATACCACTCGCAACCCCTTACTGCTTGTCCCTCCCTGGACCCTTATGACTCACCCCACTGCTTAGTACATGTACCATCCCAGCTAACAAAAAATTATGTTATTTTACAACAAAATAATGTTTTCAACTTTACATAACATTATGTCATAAAAAAGAGCCTTAGAAAAACATTGACATATAACGCTATATAACGATATAAAATGGTGTATAACATTATTTGCTTACTGGGATACTCTCACGTTCAAGTGCTTGTGTTTGAATTATCTGTATTCTTGCTAAGTATTTAATCCTAAGACTCTTTTAACTTTATGTTAACCTCTGATCTTGAAAATGTGCATGTGTTTTATAGATCAAAGTGCCAAAGTAATCATACATCCAAAGATATCAACACCTGGCTGGTTTAAAAATGATCACAGGAAAGCACCGTATTCTTAAAGGACTTTCACCTCTCTCTGTCCGATATCTTTACATTTCCCTATTAGTGTCGACCGCCCACCAGCCACCACCGCTTCTTCCTCCCCTCATATCACTGCTCCCTCAGTAGTTCCCTTCTACCATCAAAGTTCCCCCATATCTCAACACACCACTCCCCCCCCCCCACCGCACACAGCTCCAGTCTCCAATACCCTTTGGCTGTGGCCTGCTGATGTGGCCTAATACTCGTAAATAGTTCTTGCTGTCAGAACAAATGGCCATCTGCACAAGGAAGCAGGAGGACATCAAAGCTGGGGCTGCTCTGTGTATTAATGTCAGCTAGGAGGTATCAGTCCCATGACATGGCAGAAATGTGCAAAAAGCCTTTTTTATGTTCTCTTTTTGCCTCATAGATTAGGAGTTTGTGTAAATGTGCTTGAGGGTTATTGGGGTTAATATGAATCTGGTTGGAATCTGTGATATTGGCAGGCCTGGAGTATCTATCACTTTTCCTCTGACTTACAATCTATGGACAGCATAATGTAATAACGGACAAGGGAAAATTCTCAGGACTTCCAATGAGAGTAAAACAATGCATTTGTGCATAATCCAGATAACCTGCAGGTTGACCAATTGCAGCTTCTCTATTGCTTCTATAATAAATGAAAGAAAGCAGTGAAATGCAACACCTTATTTGTATTTTTTATCTTTTTGGTATGTGTTATAAAGGTAGTCAGACTGTTTTAGATTCTGAAGGACTATTGCACTCTGTAACCATGGTAATGAGGCATCAGGACCAAAATGAAACTTCATCATCCGGGACCTGAGCTGACCTTGGGTTGATGTCCTGAGGTTAGTCAATTGATCCTAAGTTAGCTTCTTCTTGATTAATGAAGCCCACTCCACCCGATTAGCCACACTTACAAATGTAATAATGAGTCTGATCCCAGATTGAGGCAACACGCTCTAATTGACAAATCACATTCAGTCACCATGGTTTTGATGAAACCTGAGCTGTACAAGTACGTAAATGCTTTATACAAAGTACAAACAAACCTCCTTTCACTTCTCCTCTAACTCGGCTGCTGCTCTGTGTACTATGATATCAACAACGTAGCATCCCCTTCCCCAGAGGTACATCAGACAGACACCTATACAAGAACATAACAATAGCGTAGAGGCAGATGGAACAAAACACTGTCACCCATTGCAGTAGCGACAAAGGGAGATTATTGCTGGTAAGGGAGAAGGAGACATCTCTTGTTGTGGAGTGGACATAATTAAACAGGTCTAAGCAATGACCAGGAAATGACCCTGCAAAGACTTATGAAGCCGGGGCCATTTCTCTACATGCCTCCCACCACATTACCCCTCACCCCTCCCACCTCCCAAAGTGTGAATGCTCAAGGCAGGATCATTTTTGGGGCTGCCTTGCCCCTCTGCTTATGATGTAATCCCATTGAATACACCTCTCTCTAGGCCTTTCTGGTGTGTTAGTAAAGAATACACATACAAATATAATTTAAAAAACAGTTTTCTCAGCTGCTATACTTCTGGTACCAAAGTTATCCCGGATTTTACTAGATTATATTGTGGTTCTACTGATGGGGTACTTTTTTTCTGTCACAAATTTGGCACACCAGTCACATTTGCATTCTTCTGAGAATAGAGAGCTACTCTCTCCCATGTCTGGTGCAAATATTTAGTATACTACTTAGAAAAATCATTGGGAGATATTCTGAAATACTGAATTGCTAATACATATAGTTCTCCTTCCATTTATGATGATTTCACAATTGAAAAGTGAGGGCAAATATCTGAAATATCCATTACAAAAAGGCACTTACTATGATTTAAGAGCAGGGTCATTTTCCACAATGGCTTCATAAGCCAGGGTGAGAAATGACTACAGGTTCAAAAGTCGCTGGCATAGTCATTTTAAGGAGTTGCTTGCACCTGTTAAAGACCCATTGTTGTCCATGAGTCCTGATGAAAGATACCCTGAAGGCTGTTACAGCATAGAATGGGAGCAGCTATGCAGGGTAGTTTGAATAATGTTCATATTCTGTTAGAGCTCTACTATGAGAGTCTATTAACTAATATGTTTATGGTTTCAAAGAGGCTTTGCCATTTTTGCATGGCCTATTCCTCATTAATGGTTTTTACAAGTACCCACACCATTTGTTTCACTGTGATCTGACATTATACTAATTTGATACAGTCATGTGTGTATCCCATTCAATGTCTATTATATGAGCTTTGTTTCAGCTGCATACACTAACACTATAGCGGTCAGAAGATGATTGGAAATCCTTTGATTGTGTAGGGGTTTACTACTATAACCATTTCCATCCAGGTGACCGAGGGGGTTTAGTTCGGGTTGTTCCTGTGTAGCGTTAGTGTGTGCGGTATCCTGGAGGGGGCGACTGTCCTCTCTCGGGCACTGCGCACCATGTTTCAGGTGGGAGCTTTCATTGCTTCCGTCTCTTCCTTCGGGTCGAGACTTGAACTCATTGTACAGGATACATTGAATAAATTTCGTTCTACTTTGCACCTGGAAACTGAAGTTCTTGTTCTCCTTTTTGAGATTCCGAACCACTACAATTGTAAGGATAAAAGAGTAATATAACAAAAATCAGGTTTCATGTGCATCTATGAGGTGCATCAATCATATAACTAAGGTCAGGGGATCACATATGAAGCACTGTGCATCAAAAAGCATGAAAGTAGGCAGGAGCTATGTGTACAAAGACAAGGACTGTCAGTGGGTGATACAGAGTCCACAGAAACTACAGGCATTGCTGCCTCCTTATAAGGACCCCCATGGTACCCAGAAGTAAATGGTCTTCTGGAAGGCGTTTCACCGTATCATACGGAGGGTCCGTATGTCCGATTTTTGCGTTTCTGTTCATTTTTGCGTTTCTGCTCAACATGTCCGCATCTTACGGAAAAAGATACGGCCGCTGTATTCAGATACGGCCGGCCGTATGTACATACGGCCATAATTGCATTTCTGTTCAACATACGGAGCAAGAAAAAAACGTATCTTTGGCGTATTTAGTACAAGATATACGGAGGGGTAGGGGGGGGGGGTGCTATGTTGAAAACAGGACATATACCCTGGTTTTTAGGGCCGTATGTCTCTTTTGTGCGCCGTATGTGGTATTTATGCTCCATATGTTGGTACTGGATGTGGTGTACATGAGGAAGTGGTAGTGGTCGTGAGGAAGTGGTAGGGGTTGTGAGGAAGTGGTAGGGGTCGTGAGGAAGTGGTAGGGGTTGTGAGGAAGTGGTAGGGGTTGTGAGGAAGTGGTAGGGGTCGTGAGGAAGTGGTAGGGGTCGTGAGGAAATGGTAGGAGCCACTACTACCATTTCGTCACCACTACAGCCAGCTCTGTACTCTGTTGTCTACCACCGTTTATACACAAGGAGTCTGTGGGCAAAGTTTCAGCTCTGTAGGGCCATTATTTACCGAGTTATGGAAGAAAAGACTCTTTTTAATGTTATTTCTCCCAAAATCCATATAATTTTTTATTTTATTTTTTATCATGAAGGTAGAAGTTGGACTGAACTTATTTACCCGTTAAAATAATTCTAGGGCCATGGTAGGGGCCGTGATAAAATGGTAGGGGCCATGAGGAAATGGTAGGAGCCACTACTACCATTTCGTCACCACTACAGCCAGCTCTGTACTCTGTTGTCTACCACCATCTAGGGCTGTGATTATTGATACATCTTTCTGTTAGGATTTCTGGGCGAATATATATGCTTGCCTACCCGTATGGCTTGTATCTATGTTGTACTTTGTAGTAGTTGAAATGTTAGCACTCAAGAGGTTTTGCACCTGTGTGGATGGATATTCCGGGCTGTGTTGGTGCTGCCACCTAGAGGCTAAGTCAAGCTGGCCTCAACTCCTCTCATATATATATAAGGTAATGGAGATCGCAAGCCTTGTGTTGGAGGTCATGTGGATCTAAACCATTTTTCTGTAAGCTAGTACAGTCCCCCACCTCCCTTCTCCCTTTTTAAAGTGCACATATATATGTAAAAAAAATTATATATATATATATATATATATATATATATATATATATATATATATATATATATATATATAGTTATCTCACATTGTCCTAATTATACTTGGATACTTTATCCGTCATGCCAGTCTTTGAGTTAAAACTAATGTGTGTCCCATTGGGCCTCCATACCTGCAAGAGGAGTTGCTCAGCCTGTGCCTGTGTGATTTATGCCAATGGAAGCAGCTCAAACGGCTCATGGATCAGCCGACCAGGGGCAGCAGGGGCTTGATAAAGACAGCCAATCGTCCAAAGTGGCCCCAGGACCAGGCTTAACAGCAGCAATTAGGTGTGTAAGCTGTCCCGAGGGGGAGCCACCAGTGACACCAGATGGGCCTAAGGCTACTTGAAGGTAATAGGCAGAGGAGGGGATGGAGGATGGGAAGGGGAGGGGGGCAGACTGGGAGGAATAGCTGGCTCACTAAGATTGTTGTTAAATCTCTTACTGGCATATTCAGATATTTTGGAAAGGCTGTTAGGAGAACTCTCTTAAATGCCAAATTCATAGAAATCCTGATGTTGATAGAATTGAACAAATATGGCCTATCCTTACGCAGACAGCAATTTGTTTGGGGTGCAAGAGGGTGGAGAGGAGGGCAATAAGGATGGATGCAGGGAGGGAGGTTAGGGGTTCAGGAGTGCAGCAAGGATGTAGGGAGGTAGGCAGAGGGAGGTGGGAAGTACTAGCTAGGAGTAAAGAACTAATGTTATATATATATTTAACAATGGAAAGTAGAGTCACGGTTTAGAAATGGAGGGGGGATCAACAGGTCATGTATTGGGGGCTCCTACCGAATTAAGTTCTATACATAGAGCAAGAGAGCCAACAATATGCCCACTACTACTACTATAATTACTGCCTTGGTCAGAAAATGGAAGAGCAAGTAATACATGTTGGAGGTGTCAAAAGGACTGTAGAGGTTGCGTGTGTTATTGACATAAGACAATCAGACCCCTCTGCCCCCCACCCCAATTTTACCCTCCTCTCTGTCTGGAGCTCAGCAGCAGCTCTCTATACAGACTCAGTTGTACTGACACCTTATGTCTAGAGTCATACACTGGTGCCAATTCCTCTTTAGTAGGGTAATATAGTACTGATATCAACACTTAGCATCATAGTGCTTCAGGAGGACCCGGTTTTAGTGGCCAATCGTGACAGGAAGAAAACAATGATAATAGAATAGGGGGAGCAGGGAGTAGAAAGAACCATATATATTTATTGAGCTTACACTCTCAATCCATATCATATAAAGCAGAACTAGCAGTACACATTTCAATTAATCATTCAAATGTGAAAACTTCAAAAATTGAATTAATGGTAGTGATAGAACCATGATTTGAGCCAACAATATTATCATGCAAAGATAAATTACCCAAGCATTTAAAAGGCACCATAGTGAGCATAGCACTAATACCAGTAGTAGTACCCATTTGTGCCCATCGTAAAGGATGCCCATGGTAAAGGGTGCTGGTCAGTATTTGTGCCATCAGCAGCCATCTCTGAAACAGACACTGCCCAGGTCATAACCAATACGTCTCTGGTCACTAGAGAGTCTGCAGTCACATTACCAGCCCCCAGTGAGACAGTAAACCTTTTTAAATTCTCACAGATCCTCTGCCTCTCAGGGATCATTCAACCCCAAGCGCTTATACAAGGCAGTCGTTATGTTAAAACTAAGGGCATAATCCAGACGGTACAACAGCGACCATTAGTACTCCAGCTTGTATTGTGTAGCCCAACGTCTCTGTATATTCCCCCTAATATAATCTTACTGATCTCGTGTGTAGTCTCCTCACGTGTGCACTTATGAGTTCTGCAGCTTGTCTGCTTTGGTGATGTGACCTGTTCTGATGTCTCCTACACTGATATCATTTGGCTCACTATACAACAAATCTCTCAGTCACTATAGCCTAGCCAAGTTAGTCAATTCTCCCTCTACGACCAATCTAGGTCAGTTAATGTTGTTAGGCTAGTTAGTACTGACCATCTCATCTTATTCTTCTCCCTTTCAATGAGTTTTAGGCTAAGTTCTTTTGGGTACGGCATTAACCAGTACTATGTTGTTATGCCTCAGTCATTTTTGAATAGCACTTGATCATGCCAGACCAATGTCCCTATGACTAACCAAGGATAGCCAGACTAACGGCCAAGGCATTTAGATTTTCTGTATAGGATGATATTGTTTTCTACCTGAGGCAAAGGATGCTGACAGGTTGGATGGAGGGCATATTGAGGAGGGTCATGTTAGCCTCTGATGTCAGTGTGTAGCTGAAAGGTGCTGGCAACTCATCGAAATGACAATGCCAGTGACTTTTGAATCCCTAGTCATTTTTCACCCTTGGTTCGGCCAGCATGCTCTAGCTGGAAAGTCCTGTATAGTAATTGTTCAGATGGGAGAAAGGCTGAGGAGGATCTGGTGTCAGAGGGTTGTAAATTGGGAGGATATGGAGGAGTTGTGAGTGGGAGGTGCTATGTCACAGGCAGCCTCTTTTTAGCCCAATAAATGCTGCATAGTGCTTTGATGCATCATGCCATTGTCACCATGATGCATGAATGCAACTCTGGTGAGTTTACCTTCAACCCTAACACTACATTGATGCATTAGGCTGAACATACATATTTGGTTAATTCTAAAAGGGTTGGCATGATGCATGAAGCAAAGGGCATAGTACAGTAAAGCACTATGCCATCCTTAAAGGCTTAAGTAGGCCCTCTCTAGAGGATACACAATGATAGAAGGCAGAGAGGGATCGTCAACAAAGCTGCTCAGAGATAATACTACGAAGCCCTTCTCAACACACACTTGGTCTCATGCAGGCATAGATCCATCTCCCTGGCTCCATTCTGCCCATGTATAGTCTTGATGCTTTACATTTGCTTTGTAATCTTACCTGGTCTGTGTTGGATCTCTACCATAGCTAGAAAGAGGCAGTATTACTTCAAGGCCTGGTATCTAGTTGTGGATGACTACAGAATAGGACTGACGCGAAGGTGGCTTTGGACAGAGGCTTGTGGGGCTGTTGTCAGGATGGTTTATGGAGGCCCTGTCAGCATAAAGTGATTCAGCCAGCACTCCGATACCCTCAGCCAACCCTCCCCCTCTACTAAAGCAGCCCTTCTCTACCCTCAACCAGCTCTCCCTTATAGGAAACCTTTCTTGCCCCTACCCCCTCTCTTCAAGGGGTCCTCATTTCTTTGCCCCCCCTCCCCAAATCCACTCCTCCCCCTCTGTTGTTGAAAAATGACCATTCCATTAGTGCAGCTTAGTTCACAAAGAGAATATGATTGCAACATAAAGGACTTTGGCTAACTGTCTCTATTAGCCATATTTATGAATATTAAACTATAAAACTGAAAACATAAGGTTCATACAGACAGTTGATGAAATCAAAAGGTTACAAATCATTCATGAGCATAGTCACCTCATAGGATATATGCCATAACTTCTGACCTACTCCCGGTACAGAAAATAGCTCCTTGACCCGCTTAGACATACTGTAAACGTAGATATTTTTGCGCAGCTAAATTTTCGCGCACCTAGCAACTAAAGGCATTTTCTAGCAATCATATATTTACGCAGCTGCAATCAGGGGATCCTTAGCTACATGTCAGTTTTTACAGTTTTTCAATCGGACAACTATTAAGGGTTTTACAGCCCAAACATTATTGTTCAAATATTTTGCCTTCATGCCCCTTCCAACACAGACTATATATTATAGTCACTTCAGGAGCCACATAACATTTTTGTGCAATATTTTTGCGCACATCATATTTTTGCGCACATATCTATGTGAGCGAAATGCACGAAAATAATGTACTGAGCGAAAATTACATTTACAGTAGTAGAACCCTGGGTTCAGGTTACTGCTCTCTGAGCCGCCTCCCACCCAAACTATAAATAATGGTGACCGGGGCCTCAAGGTGCAGCTTGGGGGCAGGAGAGCAGTTGTTGGCCTCCCAACCCTGGCCCCCAGAGACCACAGATATCAATAATAAACTCACATTTTGCCTCTCCCCGCTGGTGGCCAGATTAGCAGTGTTTTATATTAAAGCCTTCATAATGTCTCATGCACCTAGGGTAGATTCACCTGGAGTAGAACACATACCTTGAGACCGACACTTGATTTTTTGGTTATTCAAGCATTAAGCTCTTTATATGTGAATAATATTTAATTGTAAGTGTTATTATTTCCAAAAATATTACACCAGGAGCAGCATTGTACATATAAATAACTTCAAATTTCCCTGTCCATCTCAGGGTATGTGTCCGGCTCATGGTAATATCAATAAAGAAGATTTTAATATAGCAATTTTATACTTATGATTTAATCAAAGTTCAAACTAGGATTTTCCGAATATTTATTATACCAAAGTGAAAATTGCAAGGGCACCTTATAAAGGGAGATCAAGTCTAAGTCAATGATTCAGGATCCCCAGAGCCAATATTTCAAAAAGTGTGAGATTTAACATTCAAAGTCTTTTCAATAGAGTACTCCAAATTACTTACAATAATGCATTTGCAAGAAAGGAAAAGTTAAACACATTGGTACGGTATACTATTTCAGCAGCCTGTGGGTAAGGATTGCACGATGAGGAATTTGTGCTGGCAAGCGGAAACGTTATAATTCTTGGAGGGTTAGTGTTAAACATGTGGAAAGCAAACACACAGAAGCACTTAACACTTCAACTTTTTGGATCCCCAACATTCCCAAATTACTTAGTTTTTCTGTTCAGTTTGGGATGAATCCAATATCCATTCAACTTTCAATGGATCGTTGTCATGCGAAGAAAGTCCGGACATGGGAGGTTTTGTTTTTGAACTAAAACAAAAAACTGAGTTTACTTGAAACTCATATCAGTTGCCAATGTAATTTGCTTCAGAAGATTCAAGCGGGAACGGCAATGTTGGGACTTATCCAGATCCACCTTGTTAAATCAAAGATACAACAAGTTTTTGGCGGAAGCAACAACTTTCCACACTTTATACATGAAGTGGGGATAGCATTTCACTTGGTAAACACATGAACAGTGATATTAGTCATCAAAGCTATAGACAAAAAAGGGTGTTCTGTATGCAATCTATTCTACAGTAAAAATATAAAACAAATTAAACTCCATTGAAATGTGATACTTTTCTTAAATGGCCAATGAGGCAGAATTGAATGTGCAAAGATCAGAAATAATCAAGCCTATAGTGACATATTTGTTGATACAAGGTTTTGTACCAAGCTGTTATTTCCATTTACCAAACCTGGCCACATGGCATGCATTAAGAATAGAACAATATACATCGCAGAAGCTCTGACTAGGTTGGTTATCTTTAAAACACCCACAGGGGCCAGCCTTTTAACACCCTAAGGGCGGTATGATGTTAAAATACGACATTTGTTGTCATAGTACACCAATGCTTGTAACTGCTACATTGGTTCATCATGCCGGCCCTTATGGAGTGAACATTAACCTTGTAGGGTCGGAATTATCCTTCATGGCGGCACTAATGAGTTACTCGCCAGGGCTGAATTCATGTATCCTGACAAGCAAGGGCATGATGCTTTAATGCATCATGAGGCCCTTAAAGAGTTTAGCAGGCCTACTCCAGGGGATACACAATGGGAAAGGCCTATGGGGGTTGTCCCCAAAGCCATACGGAAATAGCAACGAAGTGGGAGGCACTAGTTGTGTGGTTGCTGACACATGCAGCTTACATGAGATGTTGGCTCCCCTCTGGAAACCTAGTTTTATCCAAGCAAGCTATGCTTAGTTTATGTCTAGTATCAGGCTAAATCTTGTAAGATATTCTGTGTACATAACTAAAATGGGCTACCGGAATTATCACTATAGGCCTCACCTAAACCCCACATACAGAGGACCTCATGCAGACAGAGGGCAGTGGTTCAACGATTCATGATTCAGGCTGTGCTGTTGACATGTAGGTCGTAGGCTGCAGCAAGGTGCTTTTAGGGTTAAAGTGGCACTCTCACCAAGCGTTTCCCACTCACAATTCTAGTACTGGTGTAGTCTGCTATGTGGTAAGTGGTGAGAATGCCCCTTTAACTAGTATAGGGGGGGACCCTCGAACTATCAAGTCCTATCACAGGGGCTACATATATATATTGCACTTGAACCATCAGCCTATAGCCTACAATTATAAACCTCTTTGCTAGAATAGAGCTGCATTTTCATAAATCCATATCATTGTTTTGTCACTTAAATATATAATCATTCGGAATCCTACCTGATCTGGATACTCCAATGTGTAGGATCTCTACCAGATAGAAAAGGCAGCAACACCCTCAGGACCTGTACCTCGCTCTGTATGAAGCCAGGGTAGGACTAGACTAGGAGGGAGGTAGCCTTTGGTGGTGGCTTGTGCTGCTGTTGTCGCAATGGTTTATGGAGGTCCTGTCGGCATAAAGTGAAGCAATCTGACAGTTCTGACCGAGGACACCCCAGGACCCATGCACACAAACAAACCACATCAACAACAAAGCAGGCTTCTCTCTCTTCTTTCAATCAATATCTATACCTTTATTCTCCTCATTGCCATCCCTACTCTTCCTTGGTTTACCTTTCCCTGCCCCCCCTTCCCTTCTTTCCCTGCCTCCTGTATCTGTCTGTGATGCATGCACCTCTTCTGCCTTGCATGTCTACACAGCCACATGTTGCTGTGATGAGAATAAGTAACACTGCATTATCATTGGCATTTAAGCAATTTTTTTATTACTAAAATCACTTGCAATGTAAGAAAAATACAAGTTGCTATTTTGGTACAATTATATGAGAAAAAACGATGCATAAACGAAACTTACCAATACCAACTGGATGACCAATGCATCAATATCCCGCGCTAGACGATTGTTGTATAATGGTATATTTCTTGACTGCTGGGGAAAGAAGCACAACACATTTCATTACCTGCTCCTTGGCAGCAGCCACGCCATATGAAACTCCTTCTGCAGTAGATATTGCAGATTCCAAGGACCAGTGGTGGTTTATCCCAAAATGTGTGTGGAAGGTGACTTTGGCAAGGCATTTAAGATTGCCCCTACAATCTCAGAAGCCCATAGAAACCCTATGGAAACCGATCCACATATTTGTAGATATATATGAATATGCAAAAGACACAATTACAGCATTTACCTTGCCATAGCGGACTAAAAAGCATTTACAATTTGGAAAGGCCAAGCAAACTCAAATCACTATAACATTATTAGAACTGGAAGTGACTAGCTAGCCTAGGTCAGGTGATAGCAATGCTGAATCTATATACCATAGCTGTCAGTTCGAGCCTGGCAATCCAAAATTTTACTCATATGGGTAGACTGCCAGGATGCCAGTCCATATGATAAAAGTACCGTAAAACCTTGTGTATAAACCACAGCCAGTATGCCAGTCAGACTGCTGATGTGACTTGGAGCATCAGCACAGAGTCTGGGTGCGGCTTATACTCGAGTTTTTTGCTCCTATAATACAGTACAAAATTCACCGTTATCAGATGGCAAGTGCAGCTTGTAGGATCAGCCCAAAGTTGGGGTGTGGCTTATATGCGGGTAAAGCTTATACGTGAGGTTTTACGGTACATCTGAAATACATCGATCTGTATGGAGGGGTTTGGACGGAGTATGAGAGGCACTGTTAGTATAATGTGGTGTGGCTGCTGTGTGGGGGGTCCATGGGGATCTAGAGCACCTCCAGTCTCCAGCCCACACTGATTAGCTGCTATGATCCATCTCACAAGCAGGAGCTGAGAAGAATCCCACCCTCACTGTGACGCTTTGGTAGAGGCCGGGGGCTCGTTTTGTAAAGGTGGTTAAAGCAGAATAGGGATTATCTACAAGATTAAAGCTTTTGAATTTCGAGAATGATAGTATTACAGGAGAAATGTATATAATCATAAGGCTTATGATATGAAATACATATATGTATTTGACAATGATTTCTTTTTTCAGGGTTTCTCTTGAGACAAACTGAGAATGTATTTAACCCCTTCTAAATGAAACCATAGAGACAGCAATAAATAGCATAACAAACCAGTTACAGTACCATGCCATATGTGCAAATAGTTTAAGGATATATTAACCTTCAAGCAGGACCTCCTCGGAATTTTCTATGAATAAGATATCATCTTTGCCCACTCAATCTATTTGAATCAATTTTGCAATAGGATCATCGCCCTGTTTGGTTTTAATTAACCATAATTAGCTAGATTTAGGTACTCATCTGTTTTCAATTTCTCCCCAAATGCTAATCTAGTTTTTGTCTTGCTCACCCTTTCAGCGCTCGATGGAGGCCAGCTTGAGCCGTAAATGCCTAGGGACCCATGTTCAGGAGGTGTAAATGGATCCATTGAACTGCTACATTGACTGATCAATGAGAGGCTGCAGCTTTAATACCCCTGGGCTGGGCTCTGTAGCACTCTGTGCCTTTTTAATAAGGCTGGCAGCACTTGGGAATGTCAACTGGAATAAATCTGTGCTTCCTAACAAGATGCAGATGTCGACCCACAAGCAGACTGCTGTCACATCAGTCTAGAAAGTACTGAGTCAATAAACAGACTAAACAAAACAATGCTGCACTCAGTGAACCATCACAGCATAAGGGATCCACACCCACATTCAGTATTCATTGGTGCTACCCTGTGTGACTCAGTTAAGCAGCAAAACTTCGAAACATATATAATGTTCACACAGTTTGGAATGTTGCAAGTCTGGATCGGAAGTTGTGAATCCCCTTTTTGGTGTGAATATGGCTACTAGACACTTTTGAAGTCTCGGCAAAATGACTTACATGACTGATGACAAAGACTAAAACTAGATATACTGAAAGTTTATATACATACATGTATAGGTTCATATTTTGGAGGCATTATTTGATGAGCTTTAACGTCTGTTGCATTGTGTGGATGCTATAGATGCAAGTTTCTTTGCCCTAGCACAACAATGTTACCTGTCAAAATAATGATAATGATCCTGATGAAGAGTTATAAATAACTCGAAAACGTTGATCCCTCCACATTTTGCCTACATCTCATATACTTCAACATTTTAATATGTCAACTCTCAGTAATAAAAGCCATCATTAATTCAATTTGCAGTGTCTGGTTTTGTGTGAAATATCATATCTTCAAGTAATGTTATAAAATTTTATATAATGTTATGCCATAGTAAGGAGCCTTAGAGAAACGTTTTCTAACGTTATATAACATTATAAAATGTTGTATAATGTTTTTTGTTTACTTGGTAACACTTTGATATTAATTCCTGCACCAGAGTGCATTTAATTGTTTAGTTCCTTAGCTTACAAGGATGGCTACAGAGCAAATCTCCCAATAAAATGATTTATCATCACCTTTGTACTGCTCATATTCAATTACCAGGACCCCTTCTGTTAGCCTGCCCTGCCTAGGAAATGGAGAAGCAATGATAGAAGGGCATGGAAATATCAGCCTTATTGCCCTGAACAGAACCAACCCACCCAAGCTACCATCAGTGCTGATTTAGACTGCTGTATCTTGCAGGTATTTTACGAGTTGCAATAGAGCACACTAGCAGCAGTCGAAAATGTCAATTAGGTAGAAGCATGGCCGGTCTCCGACCCGTGTGCTGCCAACCTGTAGGTCTATTGATGGTACCATGACGGCCCCTATACAGCAGACTGACTGCACACCACCCCTCCTGTACACTACAGTGTAATCCTTATGTAACTCCAGGTGGTGCTGGTTTGTGGTGATGGTCATTGACATACCACCATCTTTGTTTCGTTAAAAAGTAAAATTCAGACATTTGTAAGCAGTTATTTCTCTGTTTTTGCTGATTGACCCCGCCATTTTCTCTCAGAAGTTGTCACCTTTACATCAATTACCCACAATTCTTTTTTTACCTGGTAACCAGGTGCTGGCAACTCCCTAAAATGACTATGTCAGTGACTTTTGAACCTGTAGTCATTTTTTCACCCTGGCTTATGAAGCCATTGTGGAAAATGACCCTGCTCTTAAATCATAGTAAGTGCCTTTTTGTAATTGATATTTCAGACATTTGCCATCACTTTTCAATTGTGAAATCATTATGAATGGAAGGAGAACTATATGTATTAGCAATTTAGTATTTCAGAATATCTCCCAATGATTTTTCTAAGTAGTATACTAAACACTTGCACCAGACATGGGAGGGAGTAGCTCTCCATTCTCAGAAGAATGCAAATGTGACTGTTGTGCCAAATTTGTGAAGGAAAAAAAGCACCCCATCAGTAGAACCACAATATAATCTAGTAAAATGGGGAAGAACTTTGGTACCAGAAGTATAGGAGCTGAGAAAGCTGAATTTTAAATTATATTTGTATGTGTATTCTTTACTAATACACCAGAAAGGCCTAGAGGGAAGTGTATTCAATGGGATTACATAACAAGCAGAGGGGTAAGGCAGCCCCAAAAATGACCCTGCCTTGAGCATTCACACCTTGGTAGGTGGGAGAGGTGGGGGGTAATGTGGAGGGAGGCATGTAGAGAAATGGCCCCGGCTTCATATGTCTTTGCAGGGTCAATTCCTGGTCATTGCTTAGACCTGGTAACATATTCTCAATTCCTTCATCAATCTATTTATTCTCAAGCGATTTGCAAATTAAACCAATGCAATATAAATCATCAAACAAAATAATCTCATGTCTTTCCTAGGTTGCTGCATAGTTGACTCTCTATGCAGTGCAATGCCGCCTGGAGTGTGCAGGTACTGTCAGTAGACTCTGCCCCCAGCCTCTGATATAGAGCTGAATGTAGGCAGGAAATGTGTTCACGCTCTGCTGCACGTGCAAGGGGTTGTGGGAAGACTGATCTGTTACTGTCACACATGAATGGGCATGTGGTTTAGAGATGCTTTGCTGCTGAATATAAATGGGGATGGTTGGTTTACTGAATTGTTGCTGTTTTGCCACCGCCCATGTTCTAGTTGATGATGCATGGCCCCCAGCAGGAGTGCACACCGTGCGATGCGGCGACCCAAACAAGTCGTCGTACATCCAGTTTTATCTTTACGAGTTCTTTTTTTTTTTTATTATACCTAGCATATGACATTGGGAAGATTATGATAGATTGCAATAGATATTACGATAGATATTAGGATAGATATCCCCGAATACACATCTGCAAGTTGCCCTGTTATGCGCACCATGCCATCTGTTTGCTCACCAATTTTCCGTATTGCACATGTGTGCAATACAGAGGTATGTATTACACACGTAGCTAGTCCGGCTCCTCTATGTTGTAAGAATAGTAATGTCATATGCTAGGTACTGTAGGTGTAGAGTAAGGGTTCGTCAGAGCAAAGACTGATGTGCAGTACTAAAGGTGTTTAGAGAGTGAGGGTTAGTCAGAACAAAAACCAGGTCTGTTCCCAAAGCACTGCCAGACTCACCACCACAGGGTCCTGATACTGTCTCCAATCACCAGCACAGCATGCTGATACAGACCTCTGTATGATTGGGACCAGACAGAGTTATGACATCTCACACACATCACCCACAGAATGCTTTGAACTAGCCACGACATATGTATCAGCCCCCCCCCCCCCCCTACTGTAGCATCTATTGATACTGCCAAGGAAATGTATGGGCACTGTGTCGCTCGCTTGGAACAATCTAGATCTGATGTTGCTGTATCTGTAACCTGTTACTGTTGTTAAAACCGGTAATCTAAATGCGCCAGACTTTAGTCTGTAGTAGTTATCCGAAGTTAGTCATAGGGACATTGGTCAAAGTGATGATCTAAAAGTTTCAGAATGACTAATGCAAAGGAAAACACGACTATAATGCAATACTCAAAAGACTTAGCCTGATACTTATAGATATGGAAATGCAGAGGTGGGTTTGTCACTACTGACTATCCTAATAGCATTAACCCTTTAGAGCCGAGCATCAACTATAGTTGATACTATGGCTGGCCAAGCATCGATTATAGTTGATACCATGTCTGGCTGAGTATTGACTATAGTCGACATAACTCTATGGGAATCAGCAAAGGCTCGGCCCAGGGAAGGTTCCTGTGAAAATGTCTCAGCCCCAATACCAGAAACAATTTTTTTTTGGTCGGCCTTAAAGGGTTAACTAACCTTGGTTGGTCTCATAGGGAGGCAATAAATGACTGCTAGGTTGATCGCTTTTAACTGAGTTGTTGGTCAGTACTGACTAAGGTCAGAATATCAGTGCAGGCAAGTACAAGAGACTAAAAGGTCTGTGTGAGAGGTTAGGGAGCAATTGGATTTCCGTTCATATGGACCCTTTAATTAGTGGCAGATTCAACAAAAACCTTTGCTTGCCTGCTTTCCCTTGCTCATTGCCTCCTTTATCCTTCCTCCACTTCCACTTCTCTTCCTAATACCTTCAAGTAGCTTTAGTTTCATCTAGTGCCACTGGTGGCTCCCCCTAGGGACAGCTTACACACCTAATTACTGCTGTTAAGCCTGGTCATGGGGCCACTTTGGACGATTTGGGGTCTATCAGGCCCTTGTTGCCCCTGGACGGCTGATCCATGAGCAGTGTGAGCTGCTCCCATTAACATAGATCACATACACGCAGGCTGAGCAACTCCTCCCTCCAGTATGGAGGCCCATTGGGACACACATAAGACGGATAAGGTATCCCAGCATGTTAATAACAATGTAAAATAACAATGTATTGTATATATTTCACAAAAAGGTTTATCAAAACTGGTTTAAACATCACATCTTTCGCTATTTAGTATATTACTTCAAGTGATCCTGAAGTATTAATTGACCTCTGACTTGATTCACCTTTTTTTCAAATTTATGGTGACTGTGCTACAGATCATGCTGACAAAATGCATTTTAAACAGTTTTTGTGACTTTGGTTCCACTATAAAATTTCTAACATCTCATTGATAAAAGTAGTTACAATTTTGATTAAATTATCATTTTAGAATGTTGAATGCTACATTAATAATGTAGAATATTCCTTATTGATGTGGAGACATTGTGGAGGGCGTGATATAAAATACAGCTAATCAGGGCTCTGTGGCCACCAGCAGGAAGAGGCACACTGTGAGTTTACTATCAATATCTGTGGACTCTTGGGGATGGCATTGGGAGGCCAACAACTGCTCCCCTGCCCCTAAGCTGCACCTTGAGGCCCTGGTCACCATTATTTATACTTTGGGTGGGAGGAGGCTCCTGTAACCTGAACCTGGGGTGCCATTAGGTCTTACCAGGTCATGGAGTTATTTTCTCCACTAGCTCAGGCGCCATGGCATCTCATGAGGCAGTTACCCTAAATGCTTGTGTAAAAGCCATGGTTCAGCTAGTATACAAGGTTTCTGAGGCTTTATTCAGCTAGCATTAAAGTACTATGCAGCCCTTCTTGGGCTAAAAAGCAGCATGTAACATATCACCTCCCACAGACTCCTCCATGTCCTCCCAACTTACACCCCCTGACACCAGCTGCTTTTTCTGGCATGGTCATATCAAGGAGTTACCAGCACCGGTCAGCTATACAGTAACATCAGAGACTAATATGACCTTCCTTATATTGCCCTCCATCCTGTCAGCACCTATTGCCTAAAGTAGACAACACAGTCATCCTGAAGAACGTCAGGAAAAGTCACATTGGCAAAGCAGTTGCAGGACTCCCAAGAGTGAGGGGACATCACAAAATGTCAGTAGGATTATTAGGGGAACATACAGATACATTGGTCTACACTATACAAGCAGGAGTACTAATGTTCAGTGCTGTACCATTGGGATTATGGGTCTATTTTGAACATAGCAGTGTTTTTGTACAAGTGCGTGAGAAGCAGAGGATCTGTGAGAATCTAAACGGGTTTACTGGGGGCTGGTAATGTGACTGCAGGCTCTCTAGTGACCAGAGATGTATTGGTTATGACCTGGGCAGTGTCTGGGTCAGAGACGGCTGCTGAAGGCACAGATGCTGACCAGTACCTTTTACCATCGGCACAAATGCATTTACTTCTACTGGTATTGGTCCTATGCATATTATCTTATTTTTTCAATGCTTGGATAAAATAATTGGGCAAAATAATGTTGTTGGCTCAAATTATGGTTCTATCACTTCCATTAATTCAATCTTTGAAGTTTTCACATTTAAATTGAACTGTCCACTGCTAGTACCACTTTATACTATATGCATCGAGAGTGCAAGCTCAATAAATATCTGATTCTTTCTACTACCTGGCCCCCTTCACCTACATTCCAAAGTGAACAACCTGTCACATTATGTAACAGGTGTACCCCATCCTGTTGATGTACTTTGATGCTAAGTGTAGTACCAATACTATTACCCTTCCTAAAGGGAATTGGTACCAGTTTATGACTCTGGATATAAAGGGTGTGTTCTAATACTGTGTTACACTGAGTCTATATAGAGACCTGCTACCACTAGACCTCCAGACAGAGACAAGGGGATTGGTGTGTAGTAGGATGGGGGTGTTCGATTGTTTTATGCCAATACCACATGCAACCTCTTCATTCCCTTTGTCACCTCTAACAGGCATCTCTTGCCATACCATTTTTGGAGCAAGGGAGTAATTATGTTAGTGGAAATGTGATATATTGTCTGCTCTCTCACTCTAAATATCTATATAGTATTTAATTCAGTAGGAGCCCCCAATAAATGACCTGTTGACCCTCTCCCCACTTCAAAACCTGCACTCTAATTTTAATAGTTTAAATTATATAACACTAGTTCTTTACTCCTAGCCAGTTCCATGTACTCTCTGCCTCCCTCTGTCCCTTTTGCACTTCTGCTGCCCTAACTTCCCTCCCTATATCCTCCCTCTTGCACACAGATAAAATCGCTGTCTATTTACTGGGACATATTTATTCAATTCCATCAGGATTTCTATAATTGGGCATTTAAAGTTGGTATCCCAACTGTTGTGGTGATGAATTTCGACTTCCAGCGTGGGGATAGGCATGCTGATGTTGTAAGACATATGTGAAAGTATTAAAGCTCTATGAGAACTATTTCCATACAAAAATCCCCACATAGTAGCAAAAATGAATTTTCACTGAGCAGTCAAAAATAAAGCAATTAGCATACCTCTCTTCTAAACCACAAGGTGGCAGCTATGTATAGTGTTTACAAGATACTCCCATTGCAGACCCAGTAGCTCCACTCCATTCATGAACACATTAGTTCAATGACATCTGCACAGGTGGCAGCATATCTCAGATGGTTTACCAATGCTTGAGTTTTCTCCATGAAAGCTGTAGATCTAGATATTATTAGACACTTTGCATTAAATCCTTTAAGGCTCTTGGTAACCAGAATTAATCACCCATTTCAGAAGAAAAGTATACATTTAGGACTTTCAGGTAATTATTGAGAGGGGTCAATTCTTGTCACCCCAATTGGGATACCAACTTTAAGACAGTTGTCCTAGTAGTATGCTGTAAAAGATCTAAATATGCCAATGAGAGATTTACAACAATCGTAGTCGATGTCTCCCTCCTTATTTCCCCCCTCCACTCCTCTGCCTATTACCCTCAAGTAGCTTTAGTTCAGTCTGGTGTCACTGGTGGCTCCCCCTAGGGACAGCTTACACACCTAATAGCTGCCGTTAAGCCTGGTCCTGGGGCCACTTTGGACAATTGGCCGTCTTTATCGAGCCCCTGCTGCCCCTGGTTGGCTGATCCATGAGCGGTTTGAGCTGCTCCCATTAGCATAAATCACACAGACACACGCTGCGCAACTCCTCCCTTAGGTATGGAGGCTTAATGGGACACACATTTGTTTTAACTCAAAGGCCGGCATGAAGCATTAAGTATCCATATTTCTAAGCATTAAGTATACATATTTCTAACAATGTAAGATAGCTATATTTATTGTAGTGTTAACTTTGAGGGGAGAGAAATTAGGATCATGAATCATACTGTTACATGTAGGTGAAGCTCCAGGACTTATAACATCATAAACTGTTACACTAATCATGAGGATTAGTTTAGAGAGATTAGATGCCTCTAAAATAAGATACCAAGGCATGCCCTTCCAGGTATTATTCTGCTCCAAAGGCCTTACTCCAATAAACATACATCGTTCATCAATGACAAATTTTGAGAGAAATAAATTCAGGAAAATGAGATGAAACATTTTGGTTTCTGTTTCTGTTTCTGTTATTGTCACTGTCACACATATGCACACCACTGAGTAGATGCAGACTAATCAGAAGATGTACATATGCCTGTCCAGAAGTGAATAATGTCAGAAACTATGTTCACTCCATACCCCCTGGTGATATTCTATAGCACACTTCACACCCATGAGTTGCTGTGCTCATGACAGATTTGACAGGGAACCTGATGGCATCTTCAACTCCCTGAGCTGCAATTGCCTTCCTCCCTGTGGGCTGAGGCTGCAGGGCTTAGCAGAGTTCTTTATCTTGTCACATCCAGATGCTGATATCAGGTGACAGGGTTGCTGATTTATTGAAATAGGTCAACTCTATAGTTGGACTTCCATGATATAAGCAGGTCATGTAAAGGAGGAGTAGGGTAAGGCAGTGTAGAGAGGGAAAGGGCAGACATAAGAAGAATAGGAAGAAGGAAACCTGAGTGGATGAATGAGAGGCAATACTGTTTGAGTGCAGTGGTGGAGAGGAGAGGGGAGAGATGGATTTCGGGACATTGAGATGAGCAATAGAAGTGGCTGAGGGGCAGGGGGGGGTCTGTAATCTGTGTTCTGCCTGAGGCAGGGTGCGTGAAATCATCAGGCGAGTGACCAGGGATGTATTGGTTATGACCTGGGCAGTGTCTGGGTCGCATACTGCTACTGTTGGCTGCCGCTGTTGATGTTTGAGCTGCTGGTACCTATATGTTGGGCTACAATGCCTTTTCTACTCTAGGTTCATACATGCATATTGTCCTATTTATTCTAGGCATAGTCTAGATATTCGGCCCATGACCATATCATTGGTTCATATCATGGGTCTATTACTGTCATTAAGTATAGTAAAATAATTATATCATACAAAACCCAACCATTAAGTGTCTTGGTTAAATTTTACAATTTATCTTACATTGTAACTGTCTACTACTACTAGTACACTAGTCCCACTCTAATGCTTACTGTATGCATTGGCAATATAAGCCCAATGAATCTGATTGCAAAGTGGGAAACCTTTAAATATTGTCAGCTAGGTTTTTTTTGTTGCAGTATGGGCCACCCCCTGTCATATATACATACTTACCTCCTGACCAGACTGCCACAAAATCAATTGCTATGATCCCAAGTGTGGATGTGTGCTATGTCATATCACCCTACTGAACAGAATCAAAAACGAGGTGAAGGAGGTGTGATCCAATACTGGGTTACTCTGAGTCTGTAGAGGGCTGCCCCTGGAGAATCAGTGGGGAATGGGTGAGCCTGGTGGTCTAATGGGGATAGCACATGCAACCTCTACATTGCAGTGCACACCTACCTGCTATACCCTATTCAGAATGACAGTAGGTAATTGCATTGCAAGCATCAGATCTGAATGTAGTAGGTGTTCAGATCTGAGGTCAGTAACCCTAATAGAAACCCCCTCCCTCCCCCCCTACTAACCCTTCCTACAGCTCTCTCTCCAACCCTCACTCTGACACCCCACTACATTTCAGCTCTAACAATTTTATTCAATTTTATATCCATTTGGATTTCCATTCATATGGGTCTGTTACTGGGGTATTGGAAGTAGTAGAGGAATTGTCCTGACAAGCTGCTCAGAAGATTTATTTTCTAGCTAATGATTTAACAACAATCTTAGCTGACCAACTTCCCTTTGCTTCTTGCTTCCCTTTCCCTCCCCTCATCCCTTCACTCGTCTGCTTATTATCTTTGTTTGCTTTAGTACAGTCTAGTGCCACTGGTGACTCCCCCTAGGGACAACTCACACACCTAACTGCTGCTGTTAACCCTGGTCCTTTGGCCACTTTGGACAATTGCCTGTCATTATCAAGCCCCTGCTGCCCCTGGTTTGCTGATCCATAAGCGGTTTGAGCTGCTCCCATTACAATAAATCACACAGAGACAGGCTGAGCAACTCCTCCCTCTGGTATGGAGGCCCAGTGGGACAAGCCTTGTTTTGAGACATAATACTGAGTAAGTATTTTATTGCTAGTTTAAGATGAATGGTCTAGTATTTCCAAGCATGGAGCAGGAATATTAGTTCAAATAGAGAAAAATAAACACTTACTAGCTCAGAGTACTGGACCATGGAGCTAGTACTACCACCTATCTAGAAATACCTTACATGACTAATCAGTGATGAAAATTGCTTATACATGAAAGCTTAAGAACCTGAGTGTCATATGATTAAGCCAGCTTGGTCAAATTTGACAAATGTACATCTTTTGGCATTCCTCCTGGGGTATAGCAGAGACCAAGTCTTCTGTAGTCACTAGTATCCATCATAGTCATAGTGACCTAAGCTTAGTCTGTAATAATGTCATACAGACAACCTGAGGTGGTACTGTCTGTTTTGAACATTACCTTGATCTGCATCATGCAGACATAGTACCGTAAAACCTTGTTTATAAGCACGGCTAGAATGCAAATCAGAACGGTGGTGCAGCTTATATAGGACTGCCCAGGGTCAGGGATGTGGCTTATACTCGAGTTTTTGCTACTATGGTACCGTACTAAAGGTCACCATAATTAGATCTCTGGTGCGGCTTATAGGATCGGCCTTAACTCGGGATTCGGCTCATACGCGAGTTAGGCTTATACGCGAGGTTTTACGGTAGTTGATGTTATCATCCAGTATTTGGGAGTGAATGATAATGTTTAATAACAGCTGGATTAACAATTGCAAAAACTGTAATATCAAAACTCACTTGCTGTCCTATCATAACCGATATACACTCCAGACCCCTATATAAGTGATATGCCAAAACAACCTTCATCTTGTTGGGCTGTTCTGACCATGATAGCTTTGACAGAGATGCTGGTGGCTTCTTTAACTGCCTAAGCTTGATTTGCCATCCTCTTTACTGGCTGAGGCTTGGGGGATAGGGGAGTCATACCCAGTCATGTTGATGTGACTGTCAAGATTGGCTGATTCATAGAAATAAAAAATTGTCACCATAGTTAGATCTCCACCAAATACTGCCCATCTCAAATGTAACGCTCATCCATGAGGGAATGACTGTCCATAGTAAATATCAGATAGGTGATGTCCATTTAGTGCGACTGCCGTGGGACTGTCATCATATATTTCTGACCTAGAAAATTGAGAATACTAAAGCACTAAGTAGGTAGACTACAGGTCAAATCAATTATTACGAGCACCTTCTAACACATTGAACACTAACCCTATTCCATGCACATATCATCTGAAATTGTAGGCTGCCAAGATCAATAAAAATATGGTAAATGTGGAAAGGTGAAAAGTGACACTGTATTATATACTGACAACCATTTGACTTATGTTTGTCTCAGTTACCATAAATGAAAAAATTGAAGCTGACTGCTACTTTGGGTAGCTCAGTTATTTACTTGAAAATGTCCTTGTGAGCCCATCAGACCAATTTGCTGTGGGTACCTTAGGGACGGCTTTACAAGGAGGCGTGGCTGCCTGTATTTCCTGTAGACTCTGTATTACCCCCTGTCAGGCCTTGGCTTTATACACATAGCTGCAGTCTACTTTCATGCTCTAGGATGCAAAGTACTTCATACATAACCCCATGACCCTAGATATCTGATTGATGTACCCTGTAGAAGGTGAAAGGAATTGCAATGATTATGACCCTAGTTCAAATCACCTTCTAGCGTATGGCTAGTGTAAGGTCACTAGTGTGTAGAATTGGCCCATGGGTGCATTATCCAAAACTATTATAGTATAGACATAAAATGGGGTACGGACACTTTTGAATAAGCCTTACTGTATCTTTTAGTTCCCACAGAGCATCTTTATAAACCCACAATATAAAAGCCCATGATAAGGAAAAGATCGTACCAACATGCCAAAGCCTCATTTAAACATATTAGTTAGCATACCTCTATAGTAGAGCCTTACCCCTGTGTCTAGCTGTATATGAGCATTAATTAAACTACCCTGGGTAGCAGGGTCTGATAAGTTACTGGTATTGTTTTATGATGTAGCAGCCCCAAGGGCGGCTTTTATCAGGCTTCATTGCCTGCAATGGGCCCTTAATTACTTCCACGCCATAACAGGGGAGCTTTCCTTGCCCTTACTAGCAAAACTGTATGTCCCTACTGCAATGGATGATGGTTGCATTTTTTCTCTGTGGCTCTAAGCTACTGTGTATACATTCATGTATACACATAGGTCTGATGTGTCCCCGGGAAAGGCAGTGCTACATTGTTGATATCATAGTACACAGTCCACAGCTGATATTGAAAGGTAGTTTGTTTGCACACAACATAAAGCATTAACATATTTCTAAAGCCCAGCTTTAGTATAAAAATTATGGTGTTTTGATGTGATTCGCCAATCACATTGCATTCACTCATTCTGAGATCAGCAGGCCAGGTAAATCCCGGGCCTTCCCATCACAGTTAGAAAAGCCTTCCCTGGCATTTTGACCAGCATGGAATGATTTCCCCCTACTTAAAGTGCTGACTTAGGGTTGATAAATCTGACATCAACACAAGGCCAGCTCAGGTCCCGGATGATGAAGTTTCCTTTCAGTTACTAGTGCCTCATTACCATGGCTACAGAAAGCAATTAAGGAGTCTACGAGTCTGACGACTGTTATAAACATACAGATGTGGGAAAACGGCAGCCTAGAAAAGTCATATTAATTTGGTCTAGGCTGTGAGAAAATCTGTTTATTGTTTCCTATTCTACATTTTCTTAACACCTTTTAATTTCATCTTACTGCAGTGGGGGTGGTGCTGTTCACCTTCGCGCCAGGCCCACCTGTTTCATAAATCTCTCATCTCCAGTGGTAATGGACGCTATTTTTTTCTGAGTACGGTTTTGCGTACAGTTTTGAGTACAGTTTACATTATGGTGATATGTACAGCGTGCCAGGCTGAAGTGGACGGCAGGTTGACGAGCCAATGTAGTATATAACCTAGGGTGACTGAGTATATAACTATGATACAGAATACACTTGCCTTTTTATACAGGTATCCGGAAGGCCAAAAACCCAGCAACAAAACACTTGCCAAAAAAAAACAAGTACAGAAAATACAACACAATACAACAACAATAGATTAATACAAGGAACCCAACTTCCTTGCAACCAGTGAGTCTTTGGTTTTCCGTGATGAGTATGTATCAGATAGGTAGAGTAGGACCGCCCATGACTATATTTATGTAATAGTTATGTCCACTAAAAATATACATATTTTTAATGGACATCACTATTAAATACTTAACTGCATAAATTGTTAGATATGTGGCTATTTGGTCCTTTAAAAATATAGTCGCGATCAGTCCTGCAACATAGAAAATTTGCAGAATCAAAATTTCTAGGATGAAAAAGTTTTCACAAAGACTGGATAATGCCATTCTGCTCAGATCACACATTGCCAAATGATTCATATTATTAACCAATAATGTATAGCTAACGGTCGCACAAGGGGCTGTATCGCTGGATATCGGCACGAGTGCGAAGCATGAGTGACGATATCCAGCGATACAGCCCCGAGTGCGAGCGTTAGCTATACATTATTAGGTTTATTATACAATTATTCCATTCAAATGTCTTTAATTACCTTATATATGTCCTAATTTCGCCATTTTGAATGATATATAAGTCGTTTTGTACGGAGGGTGCAGTCACCATGTTGTGGAACTCTTCAGTAGGGGAGGTGAGGAAGAACGAGCTAGGCGCAGGGAGCGGTCATTATTTCAAATCCAACATACCCTCAGTGTTGACTTATACGACTGTACTCCGGCGTCGCCACCTGCAGTTTTGGTTACTAACTGCTCCCCTCTATACTTCAATATAGGCAGCGTTTCCCCAGCTCTGTACCATATCTACTGTGGCCGAGCGGTTAGCGCGTCTGGCTCACATGCAAGGGGTCCCCGGTTCGAACCTGAGGGTGGACGGGTGGAAACGTAGCAATTTAAAAGGGCCTATATGAATGTGAAAAAAACAACCTAGAATTACTTTAACGACTAGGTAAATAAAGTCCAACTACTACCTTAATAGTAAAAAAAATATATAAATTTTTTTTGATTTTAGGAGAAATTACATCAAAAAGAGTGTTTTCTTCCATAGCTCGCTAAATAATGCCCCTACAGGGCTGAAATTCCATCTGTAGACTCCTTGTTTTGTACCCTACTATACCCAGCGACCCAACGGCGTGGTACGTAGAGCGTACGACTCCAAGTCTTGGGGTAGCGTGTTCGAATCACCATGAAACCTCGGATTTTATGGGGGACGAAATTTCGGAATGACTCCCGTCAACCGGAAGAGTGCCGATATCCACCGGAAGAGTGCCGATATCCACCGGAAGAGTGCCGATATCACTAGATATCAGCACGGGGATATCACCTAAAAAGCACGATGAGTCGCCCGATCGTATAATAAACCCCAAAAACCCTCAGGCACATTTACACAAACTCCTAATCTCTGAGGCAAAATAGGAACATAAAAAAGGGTTTTGCACATTTCTGCCATGTCATGGGACTGATACCCCTAGCTGACATTAATACACAGAACAGCCCCAGCTTTGATGTCCTCCTGCTTCCTTGTACAGGCAGCCATTTGTTCTGACAGCAAGCACTATTTACGAGTATTAGGCCCCATCAGCAGGCCACAGCCAAAGGGTAGGGAAGAAAGGTTGAGGGGAGGGGGAGGGGGGTTGAGATAAGAGGCAGCTGTGATGGTTGGAGGGAACAACTGAGGGAGCACTTACAACTGTGATATGAGGGGAGGGAAAAGAATGACTGGGGTGGCTGGCAAGGAGGAGGTGGGAGCACTGGTGAACGAAGAAGTGGGAGAAAAATGCAGGGAGGCGGAGATGAGGGGCATCAAGCTGGGACATGTGTATCTTATGATTTATGTAATATACAGAGAGGTAGAGGTGATAGTGCTTTAAGAATACTGTGTTTTCCTATATTTTTAAAAGATAAGGGGTAAAAAAAGAGGGTTTACTTTCATGCCTCGCTGTCATAGCTGCAGGTCGCAAACAGTCAGAGATGACATCTCTTTGATATATGGAAAGAAAATAGGACCCAAAATGGTACTAAACTTGCCAGGCTAAAAGTGCACCACTGTCCTTGCAACTCCTGTCCCCCTCCGACACCACCACCCTCCCCATGTTAATACCTCTGCGGCCAGTGTGAATGGGTGCCACACACAGAAATCAGGACAGAAATATAAGGCATTACAGTTATAAGAGATAGCTAGAGGTTGAGGGAAAGGTGGAAACAGTCAAGGTGTAAGAGGAAATGAAGGTACACCTAGATGCATTGCGGCGGGTATTACACAAGCTTTAAAAATGGTATAGTGCTAACATTTGGCATCATCATGCATCAATGTAACACCAATGATTAGCTCACGGTTCTGCATTGGTGGAGATGTAATCAGTATCAGACTTGACACTATAACTGCCAAGTGTCCACTGGAAGTTTCACTAGTTACAACATAATAACAGAGAAAAACAAGTTGTAACTTCCATGCTGCAGATAAGAGTGGATCACACAGAGATGAAGGGCAGCGGTGCTGGTAACAGAGAGGGATGATGGATAGGGGTGAAGGTAATAGACAACTGATGAGCAGCAAATCATACCAGAGTGGTGAGCTCTGCATCGTGATATCCAGTGGTATATTGAGGTAAGTATTATGTAAATGTGACAGTGAGCCAGGGGTTTTGTGTCGATGTTGCAGCTACAAAATGGAGGTGTTTTATAGTCATCGGGAGGGAAGTCTAGAAACGTTTTCATTCTAAAACACTATCATAAGCCTTTAAAGCTGCTAAAAGTCCTCCCACTCTCAAAACTACATTTTCCTCATTTGATTCCCAGATGACTGTATTATCCTTTCCCTCTTATTATCTGTCATTTATTCTGAAAAGAAAGACTTAATATTATGTTAGACAGGACTCTAATCTCAACTACTATTTATATTCTGGGGGGGGGGGGGGGCTTGGATATCTAGTGTTGACCAAAGCCATCAGGTGGCAGTTGTGAGTGGAGAGGAGCATGGAGGTGTTCCATTGCTCAACTCACAAACACAGTCTACTAGTACAGGCACTCCCTTGTTGATATAATTAAGTGCTGAATAGAATGCTGGAAGCATTTCATTTTTCCTCATCTATTTCCCTAAATTTAGCATGGCTAAAAGACACAGAATGTATTGGGATGCTACCAATACACCCCAACAAGCAGACTCTTAACAACTATGCAGAGATTGAACTATCTATATATCTGAAGTAGTACAGCAGCTTTAAGGTTCATTAAGATATCCTATTAGCCAATACATCTAATACATGAGACATTCTCTCAGCTAGGTACATATCATAATAAAACATGTCATCCTACAGCCATAGGGCAATGGGTTTATGCCAATATGTATGTTTCTTTGGGAAAATCTGGGAAATATTCTCTGACTGCACAGAATTAGCATTACTATACAGTTTCCCCATGGGAATAGCTCATGGCCCTCTATCCTATTGCTGGAATTTCCCTTATAGGAGGTGGTCTCAGGGAATTGGGGAAGACATGGGGGCTGTGGGTGGTGTTCACCTACAGGCAGCCTCTTAAGTAGGCCTACTCCAGGGGAAGCACTATGAGACAGGGCTCTAGAGGATTGTCCTAAAGCCACACAGAGGGCCTGATGCTAGGGTGGGGATGGTTCATCCATGCATCCCGCAGGTGTTACTACTGGCAGATGTATGGTATCAACCGTACCACAGTCATATTGCGTGTTTTGATAATGGGTGTTTATCCTCTCATTACAAGGGTTGCTTTATGCTGAGGTCATTTAGCTAGTGTTTAGCAGAGTTCATCTTTTTGTATCATAAGAACTGTGCTCGGGTCCTAAATGCTGAATCAGTAGCATTCAAGGTGAATGCTCCACTACTAGATTACTGCTGCAAAGGCTACATTTAGGCCTGGTATCTAGTTGTGGATGACTACAGAATAGGACTTGGGGAAGGTAGCTTTTGGCAGAGGCTTGTGTGGCTGTTGTCAGGATGGTTTATGGAGGCCCTGTTAGCGTAAAATGAGGCACTCTGACACTCACTAAGGCCACTCAAAAAAAATTGTTTCTCATCACCAAGCAATGAAAAATATGACGAGGGCGTTTTATATTTAATTATTTTTTTTTTCCTCTGGGCAATTTACATAGGGACATTTGGACATTTCGCGATCAATTTTCACATTTTAGTAATTTGGAGTTTATTGATCAGCAAAAGTTATAACAATGCAAGTTACACCTAGCTGATTGCATTGCTGACAGCATAAGCTTTAATTTGATACCAAATTTGCCAATTTTTTGGCAATTTTAGCATATTTTTCATCAAAAATGTAAAAGCAAAAAAAAAAAAAGTTTTTTGATTTTTATGATGCGCCCGGTGATGAGAAACAACTTTTTTTTTTGAGTGGCCTAACCTCCATGCTCTCCACACAGACACCTATATACCAATTCACAGCAAGATAACACTTGAGTTCATTCCCCGTTTCATTCTTTGCACTCCCCAGTCCCTCCCTAAATGTTGTCTGCCTCCCTGCCTACCTGTTTCCGTACCTCCCTGGGTGCCTCCCTGCCCTCCAATCAATTCATCCTGTCTCCTATGCTGATTTCAGTTGAATTTTCTCATTTATTTTCTGCATGCAGGAGACTTTGTATGCATTAGTTCATGTATCTGTTATCTTTTCTACACAAGCCAAAGTAGTTACTCTCATGACCCTTCTCCATCTCCTCCCCATTACTGTCCGCCACTGCCCAGCCTGACATATTATATCCATATCTCATTGGGCATTTCCCTTTCGGATACCCCAATACACATATCACTTCAGTTATCATGCACAGGACCAATAGCCTTCTGTCCCCTTTTCCTGTAAAGGTGTCTCCACTTTTTTTCCTTTCCTCATACCTCATCTTTCACTGCCTGTCACTCTCCTCTGTGACGACCCCTCAACCTGCCCCTATCCGCAGTGGGGCCATTATCTTATAGCGGGACGAGACCCTATGAGATCTCATAGATCATCGGGAGTAGACGGTTATAGCCAGGAGTAGGTGGCACCCCTAGTGTTGGGGTCCTGTACTGCAGGAAGAGCACTTTTGGAAGTAATGCAGCAGGGACTGAGGGGTTTAGGAGGGGAGTACATAGGATGTTATTGTTTGCATTTATTGCAATAGGGTTGCATTAATGCTAAACATCTGGGTGGATATCAACCCTGATTACCATGATCACTGAAAGCTAATTTGGCAATAAATTATTGACCTCCGGCAATTTACCGATATGATAGTTTTGAAACTGATGTAGAAATAAGTAAAAGGTACTATTCAAGCAAATATGGAAAATGGTACAAAGAAAACCAATTTTCCTGGAGTCAGTACTTATCTACAACTCAAGACAGCTCCAGACCCAGGCACCAATATGCTAAAAATATATTCCCTGATGGAGGAGAAGATGATGCACAGCACTGCCCTCATATTACTTGGTTCATATCATCAAGCATCTACATAAAATTAGATTCCAAGTGAGACAGAGTCCAAATCTAAGACCCATATTGGACTATTTTGGACAAAAATAAAGGCTAGTGGTCTGTAATATGAACAGACTGGCTAGATAACATTCCCTACTGCAAATCCGTATAAAATACCTTGAGGTCCGCAGAGGGTGGGGCAGGGTAAGATGAAGTAGGGTGGGAGAGGCCATATGGCTCCTGGGTGAGAGGTGCATTAGGATGATCCCCAACACAACCTCTATGGGAATCTAGATCAACCTCACTGAGTCTCCAGCCTGCATTGAATAACCCTATCCATCTCCCCAACCAGACTGCCAATAGTAATGCCAAAGAAGAACATCCTACACTGATACTGTGGTACTGGTAGGGGGTGGGGATCTGTGAGTGCTGGACAGGAATTACCTGTTAGGGTTCTGATAAGAACAGAAGAGCGAGTCCAGGAGAATGATATATATATCATTCTCCAGGACTTGCTTTTATGATGATATGATGACTTTTTGACCAGGTAAATTGCCATCTAAAGGAGAAATGAGAGAAAATTATCCCCCCAATCTAATAAGTAATCAGATAACATTCTGCAGCATATCTTTTTCAGTTTCTTTCGCATAGTTAATGACTAACAGCTTTACAAAAACTATTCATCTCTATTATAATTTAATTTTGAGTTGTTAGTCTAAGGTATTCTTGAATTAATATATGAACACTTTGGTGACACATTGAAACTTCATGCATGTGCTCGCACAGAAAAATCTCATAAAAAAAGTTAATTATTCACTGTGTCTACTCAATCTCATTGATTCATTTTAGCACTAGAATCATCGTCTTTTTGGTTTTGATTATCCATAATTAGCTAACATTAAGTTACTCATCTGTCTTCCGGCCACTTCCCCTCCAAATGCTAATCTAGTTTTTGATTTACTCACCCTTTCAGCGCTCGATGGAGGCCAGCTTGAGCCGTAAATGCCTCGGGACCCTTGTTCAGGAGGTGGAAATGGATCCATTGGACTGCTACATTGACTAATCAATGAGAGGCTGCAGCTTTAATACCCCTGGGCTGGGCTCTGTAGCACTCTGTGCCTTTTTAATAAGGCTGGCAGCACTTGGGAATGTCAACTGAAATAAATATGTGCTTCCTAATGAGATGCCAATGTCAACCTGCAAGCAGACTGCTGTCACATCAGTCTAGAAAGTACTGAGTCAAATAAACAGACTAAATAAAGCAATGCTGCACTCTGCAACTCAGTCAACCATCAGAGCGTAAGAGGTTCCACACCTACTATTTTAGTATTTATTGGTGCTACCCTGTGTGACTCAGTTAACCAACATCTCTTGGTGCTACACTGTGTGTCTCAGTTAAACAGTGTAACTCAGATATATTAATACCAAAGTGACCTGTTTAAGCACCCTTGCATTTATAAATTTCAATCCCCTGTTACCCCCTGTGCTTATATAGAGACATGCGCTTATATAAGCCCCTTTAAAGAAAGATTTTAGCCTTCAGAGGGGTTCTAGACCTTCCCTTAAATGAGACCTGTGCTTATTTAAGACCCCTGCACTTAAATGGGCCATTACAGTATGTTTTCTTGGTTTGAAATGTTATAAGTTTGAATTGCAAGTTGTGAATACCCTTTCTGGTGTGAATATGGCCACTAGACACTAGTCTAGGATAAGGGACTTCCTTGACTGATCAAAAGGACCAAGACTAAATATACTGAAAGTTTCTGTATATGTATAGATTCATGTTTTGGAAGCACTATTTGATGAGCTATAATATCTGTTGCACTATGTGGATGCTATAGATTGCAGGTTTCTATTTCCTAGCACAACAATGTTAGCACTTTGATATTTATTCCTGCACCAGAGTGCATTTAACTGTTAAGATTTTTAAACTACAAGAATGCAATTAAATCTCATAATAAGATAATTTATTATCACATTTATAGTGTTCATATTCAATTTCCAGGACCCCTTCTGTTAGCCTGCCCTGCCTAGAAAATGGAGAAGCACTGATGGAAGGGCATGGAAATCTCAGCCTTATTGCCCTGAACAGAACCAACCCAACCAAGCTACCATCAGTGCTGATTTAGACTGCTGTATCTTGCAGGTATTTTACGAGTTGCAATAGAGCACACTAGTAGCAGTCGAAAATGTCAATTAGGTAGAAGCATGGCCGGTCTCCGACCCATGCGCTGCCAACCTGTAGGTCTATTCATGGTGCCATGACGGCCGCTATACAGCAGACTGACTGCACACACCACCCCTCCTGTAGACTACAATGTAATGCTTATGTAACTCCAGGTGGTGCTGATTTGTTGTAATGGCCATTGACATACCACCATCTTTGTTTCATTAAAAATGAAAATTCAGACATTTGTAAGCAGTTATTTCTCTGTTTTTGCTGATTGACCCTGCCATTCTCTCACAGAAGTTGTCACTTTAACATGAACTACCCACACTTCTTTTTTTTTACCTGGTAACATATTATCAATTCCTTCATCAATCTATTCATTCTCAAGTGATTTGCAAATTTAGACCAATGCAATATAAATCATCAAAAAAAATTATCTCATGTCTTTCCAAGGTTGCTGCATAGTTGACTCTCTATGCATTGCAATGCTGCCTGGAGTGTGCAGGCACTGTCAGTAGACTCTGCCCTGGTCTCTGATATAGAGCTGAATGTAGGCAGGAAATGTGTTCACGCTTTGCTGCACGTGGAAGGGGTTGTGTGAAGACTGATCTGTTACTTTCACACATGAATGGGCGTGTGGTTTAGAGATGCTTTGCTGCTGAATATAAATGGGGATGGTTGGTTAACTGAATTGTTGCTGTTTTGCCACCGTGCATGTTCTAGTCGATGATGCGTAGCCCCTATATTGAACTCTGAAGGTACTAATGTAATTTATTAGGCAAGTATCCAACCTCTATGTGAAATAAAGGATTTGTTATCTATCCCATTATCTTATCTTCACATTAACTCTAAAGATATGGTACTCATTTCAAAACTATCATTGAATTGCTATCATAAATGAATTCAGATGCTCATTACTAAGGACTGAGAGTGAGGGTTGGTCAGCACAAAGACTGAGTCTAATCACAAAGCACTGCCAGACTCACCACCACCGGAAGCTGATACTGTCTCCAATCACCAGCACAGCATGCTGATACAGACCTCTGTATGATTGGGACCAGACAGAGTTATGACATCTCACACACATAACCTACAGAATGCTATAAACTTGCCATAACATCAGCCCCATTTATAGCATCTATTGATACTGCCAGGGGAATACATAGGAACTCTGCCAGTTACTGGGAATAATCTATAATCAGGTCTAAGCAATGACCAGGAAATGACCCCGCAAAAACTAATGAAGCCGGGGCCATTTCTCTCCATGCCTCCCTCCAAATTACCCCCCACCCCTCCCACCTATCAAGGTGTGAATGCTCAAGGCATGTTCATTTTTGGGGCTGCCTAACCCCTCTGCTTGTTATGTAATCCCATTGAATACACCTTCCTCTAGTCCTTTCTGGTGTGTTAGTAAAGAATACACATAAAAATATAATCTAAAATTCAGTTTTCTCAGCTGCTATACTTCTGGTACCAAAGTTCTCCTGGATTTTACTAGATTATATTGTGGTTCTACTGATGGGGTGCTTTTTTTCTGTCACAAATTTGGCACACCAGTCACATTTGCATTCTTCTGAGAATAGAGAGCTACTCTCTCCCATGCTTGATGCAAGTATTTAGTATACTAATTAGAAAAATCAATGGGAGATATTTTGAAATACTAAATTGCTAATTCCACAATGGCCTCATTAGCCAGGGTGAAAAATGACTACAGGTTCAAAAGTCGCTGGCATAGTCATTTTAGGGAGTTGCCAGCACCTGATAATCACCCATAAGGTATCCCAGTATATTCATAAAAACGTGACATACAATTAAGTATTGCTGTGTTTATTTGGAGGGGAGAGAAAGTCTGCTAGGTGATGCTCCATGATTTCATAACCCCTGACTATATATGGATTAGTTCTGAGTGATTCAAGGCTTCCAAGGTAAGACACCAATGCATGCTCTCCCAGCTACTATTCTGCATCAAAGGCCTCACTCAAATAAACATACATCATCCAGGAATGCAAAGTGGGAATTTTGAGAGAATAATGAGATGAAATAATTGTTTTGTTTTATGTTTCTCATAGTGTCATTATCATGCATATGCACAACCTGTCACCTGCTCTACTCATTCCTGGTCTTGGGTCACGTCAGATGTTCATGATCAAAACCAATCTTGGAGATGTTGATCAAATTTGTGTCCCTTATTGGCCTCCATACAAGGTCTCAGACAGAGCAACTCCCCGTCACAAGTAAGGGTGAACACTAACTTCAATCAAGGTCTGGAGGCTTATAGTGGTAGGCAAGACTCCTATATCCCTATAGTCCTACTCGCCTAATCTAAATCTATAAAAGACACTGAGAAGACCCGAATTGTTACCATTTATGGCTATATTACATTCAGCTGCATTATGCAGACAAGCAGCTGATGTCCAAATACCTGAAATGAATTACGATGACAACTATGAATTCACTAAACTGTGAGAACCCATGTGCACTCCCTACCCCCTAGTTATATTCTATAATACAGCTCACATCCTTGGGTTGCTCTGCTCTTGACAGATTTGACAGGGAACCTGATAGCATCTTTAACTGCCTGAGCAGCAATTGCTTTCATCCCTGTGGGCCGAGGCTGCAGGGCTTAGGGGAGTTCTTTATTTTGTCACATCCAGATGCTGATATGTGAGCTGACAGGGTCGCTGATTTATTGAAATAGGTCAACTCTATAGTTGGACTTCCATGATATAAGCAGGTCATGTAAAGGAGGAGTAGGGTAAGGCAGTGTAGAGAAGGAAAGGGCAGACATAAGTAGAATAGGGAAAAGCACACCTGAATGGATGAATGAGAGGCAATACTGTTTGAGTGCAGTGGTGGAGAGGAGAGGCGATAGATGGATTTCTGGACATTGAGATGAGCAATAGAAGTGGCTGAGGAGCGCCTATAGGTACGAGGGGTCTGTAATCTGTGTTCTGCCTGAGGTGTGGTGCGTGTTATCATCAGGCGAGTGACCAGGGATGTATTGGTTATGACCTGGGCAGTGTCTGGGTCGCATTCTGCTGCTGTTGGCTGCCGCTGTTGATACTTTAGCTGCTGGTACCTATGTGTTGAGCTACAATGCCTTTTCTACTCTAGGTTCATACATGCCAATTGTTTATTCTAGGCATAGTCTAGATATTCTGCCCATGACCATATCATTGGTTCATATTATGGTTTTATTACTATCATTAAGTGTAGTAGAATAATTATATCACACAAAACCCAACCATTAAGTGTCTTGGTTCAATTTTACACTTTATCTTTCATTGTAACTGTGTACTATTACTAGTACACTAGTCCCAATGTAATGTTTACTGTATGCATTGGACAATGTATGCCCAATGAATCTGACTCCTTCTATAACCAGTCCCCCCCCCATTGCAAAGTGGGAAACCTTTAAATAATTGTTTTCTGTTGCAGAATGGGCCATCCCCTTTCACATACACATACTGACCTCCTGTCCAGACTGCCACAAAACCAATTGCTATGATGCAAAGCGTGGATGTTTCCTGTGTCATATCACCCTACTGAACAGAATCAAAAACCAGGTGAAGGAGGGTGTGATCCAATACCGGGTTACTCTGAGTCTGAAGAGGGCTGCCGCTAGAGACCTCCAGACAGAATCAGTGGGGAATGGGTGAGCCTGGTGGTCTAATAGGGATAGCACATGCAACCTCTACATTGCAGTGCACACCTACCTGCTATACCCTATTCAGAATGACAGTATGTAATTGCATTGCAGGCATCAGATATGAATGTAATAGGCATCCAGACCTGAGGTCAGTAACCCTAGCAGAAACCCCCTCCCTCCCCCTACTAACCCTTCCTACACTGTAAAAAGAATTCCATTAAAATAACTGAGATTCACTGGCACCACTAGGTGCCGGACTTTCAGTGTAAAAATAACAATCACTGTTTTTTCAAGTCTGGCGCCTAGTGGTGTCAGTGAATCGCCGTTATTGGTAATACGGAACATCACTGTCATTTTAATGCCTAAACAGTGCCTAAACAATGGTATTTTGTGAAATTTAATTCATTCATTCCAGTATTTTTCGGTTCATTTATCCCCCTATACCTCACTCCATGTTCAATATGGCTGCATGCCAAATTTGGTACCATGTCATATCATCTTAGTGTCAAGACTTGAGGACTTGTCATTAGGATTTAGTCTATGAGAGTCTTATAGAATGCTTCATGACACATTGTAATGCCAGTCTATGAGTTGAAGTCCCTCTAGGATGGCTACAGAGCAAACCTTACAGCTGTGTATATGTATATTTTTCTTATCACCACAAAAATAGTGTTCAAAGCAGACATGAAAATCTTCTTATAGACCAAACTGCCACCTGGTGAGATAAAACTGAACATCAATTAAACATATACTGGATTACAGATATTCAAGGTAAAATCAATTGACTTTACACTGCCTCACCGTAATCACATTTACGATGATCCACTGTAAAATTTTACAATGATCATAATTATGTAAATTCAACGGAAGATTTTTACAAGACTTAGTTTTACCGTAAATGAATAAACTGTGTTTCACCATACTGGATTACAGATATTCAAGGTAAAATTGATTGACTTTACACTGCCTCATCGTAATCACATTTACAATGATACACTGTAGAATTTTACATTGATTCTTTGTATATTCAGGGAATACTTTTACGGTGTACAGCGCTCTCTCCAACCCCTCTTTACCGCCCCACTACATTTCAGCAATAATAATTTCATTCAATTTTATATCCATTCGCATTTTCATCCATATGGGTCTATTTCTGGTGCTCAGAAGATTTACAAGCTGCTCAGAAGATTTACTTTCTAGCTAATGATTTAACAACAATCTCAGCTGACCAACTTCTTATTGCTTCTTGCTTCCCTTTCCCTCCCCTCATCCCTTCTCTCCTCTGCCTATAATCTTTAATTGGCTTTAGTGCCACTGGTGACTCCCCCTAGGGACAACTTACACACCTAACTGCTGCTGTTAAACCCGGTCCCGGGTCCACTTTGGACAATTGGCTGTCATTATCAAGCCCCTGCTGCCCTTGGTTCGCTGATCCATGAGCGGTTTGAACTGCTCCCATTACAATAAATTACACAGAGACAGGCTGAGCAACTCCTCCCTCTGGTATGGAGGCCCAGTGGGACAAGCCTTGTTTTGAGACATCATACTGAGTAAATATTATATTGCTAATTTTAGATGAATGGTCTAGTATTTCCAAGCATGGGGCAGGAATATCAGTTCAAATAGAAAAAAATAAAAACTTACTAGTTAGTATGTGTGTAGGCTCAGAGTACTCAACCATGGAGATAGTACTACCACCTATCTAGAAATACCTTACACGACTAAGCAGTGATGAAAATTGGAAGCTTAAGAACCAGATATACTGAGTGTCATATGTCTATTTTTGAACCACTGGCTAAGCCAGCTTGGTCAGATTTGACCATTGTACATTTTTTAGCATTTCTCCGGGGGTATAGCAGAGACCAAATCTTCTGTAGTCACTAGTATCCACCATAGTCATAGTGACCTAATTAGATCTCTGGTGCGGCTCATAGGATCGGCCTAAACTCGGGGTGCTGCTTATACGTGAGTTAGGCTTATACGCGAGGTTTTACAGTAGATGATGTTATGATAAATCATCCAGTATTTGGGAGTGAATAATAATGTTTAATAACAGCTGGATTAACAATTGCAAAAACTGTAATATGAAAACTCACTTGCTGTCCTATCATAACCCATATGCACTCCAGAGTCCTATATTAGTGATATGCCAAAACCCCTTCATCTCGTTGGGTTGCTCTGTCTATGATGGGTTGGACAGAGATGATGGTGGCATCTCTAACTGCCTGAGCTGGATTTGCCGTCTTCCCTACAGGCTGAGGCTTGGGGGATAGGGGAGTTCTTCATCGTGTCATGCCCACATGTGGCTGTCAAGAGTGGCTGATTTATAGAAATGGGAAATTGTCACCATAGTTAGATCTCCACCAAATATTGCCCATCTCAAATGTAACGTTAATCCATGACGGAATGACTGACCGTTAGTAACCATCAGATATCAAGTGGGACTGCTGTGGGACTGCTGTGGGACTGTCATCATATGTTTCTGACCTAGAAATTTGAGAAAATGATCCACACGACGTATCAAAGCACTACTTAGGTAGGCTACAGGTCAAGGGAATTACTATGAACAGGAGCACTTTCTAACACATTGTACACTAACCCTACATTCCATGCACATATCAATAGTAGGCTGCCAAGATCAATAAAGATATGGTAAATGTGGAAAGGTGAAAAGTAACACTAGCAGTATTATACTGACAACCATTTGATTTATTTTTGTTTCAGTTACCATAAATTAATAAATTGAAGCTGCCTGCTACTTAGGGTGGCTCAGATGTCCTTGTGAGCCCAGCAGACCAACTTTTTGTGGGTACCTTAGGGACAGCTTTACAAGGAGGCGTGGCTGCCTGTATTTCCTGTCTTTATACACATGTATAGCTGCAGTCTACTTTCTTGCTCTACGATGCAAAGTACTTCATACATAACCCCATGACCCTAGATATCTGCTTGATGTACCCTAGGTGAAAGGAATTGCAATGATTATGACCCTAGTTCAAATCACCTTCTAGCGTATGGCTAGTATAAGGTCACTAGTGTGTAGAATTGACCGATGGATGCATTATCCAAAACTATTATAGTATGACATTAAATGGGGTACACACATTTTTGTATTGAATAAGCCTTCCCAGCTAACAAAAAAAACGTTTTCCTAACGTTGGGAAACGTTTTCCTAACGTTTGCAAAAACGTTTATGAAACGTTTATAAAACGTTAAAACGTTGACACAAAAAAACGTTTGCAAAAAAACGTTTGCAAAACGTTTTTTGTAGAACCTCTGGAAAATGTTTGCAAATGGTTTGCAAAAGTTTGCAAAAGGTTTGGGTATAATCTTTTGCATACGACTTTTATTGACTATTAAAAGCCTCATTGAGAACCGAACCCAGGGGGATGTTGGTAGAATGAGGTACAGAGGGTAAATTGAAGGGTTCAAGGGTGAAGAGAAACCAGGTTGGTGTAGGATAGCCCTTAATAGGGACCTTTAGCAACCACGTAAAAGCTCATTAAACGCAGACATATCCTATGCCTTCAGCGCTGCTACCCAACGTAGCTCATTAAATGCAGATCTAGCAGTGCGAAAAGTATAGGCTACGTCTGTGTTTAATAGGGACCCTTAGCAACCATGTAAAAGCTCATTAAACTCAGCAGTGCTGAAAGCATAGGATTTTTCTGGGTTAAATGAGCTACATCGGGTTTGATAAAGGTCCCTAATGAGCTACACCGTAGTTGGTAAAGGTCCCTGATATGTACCAGTTAGGCAGTTTAAAAAAGTGGTTTCTCATCACCATGGTCTGAGAAATCTGACGAAGCAGGCTTTTTTTTCCCTTTTTCATTTTTTTACTCGCAGGCTAAAATGTATAGCATAATTTGCGTTTTTTGGGACTAAAAGTCAATTTTAATTGGTTAAGAAGAGGCGGATCCAGGGAGGGCACAGCACTGTTACATCTATGTTTTATAAGCTACCCAATAGGGACCTTTAGCATACCTAACATAGACTTAGGCTATACTTTAAGCACTGATAGATCCGCGTTTAATGAGCTACGTTGGGTTTGCTAAAGGTCCCTACTATAAGGACCATCCTACACCAACCTGGTTTCTCTTCCATGTCTCTCCCTTCCCCTTCACCCTTGAACCCTTCAATTTACCCTCTGTTCCTCATTCTACCAACGTCCTCCTTAGCTCAGTATAGTTGGGGAGCCAGTCTTGGAGCCTGGGGAAGAGCTGACATGGAAACCAATACTTGGTATGAGTAGTGGACTAAGGTAATTTGAGGGTGCTGATTCCATTTATGCCATGTGTGAAATGATATCTAGGTCGGAACAAGGTCAAAATTAAGGTCAAAGGTCGCGTTTTCGATTGTATAGTTTAATATGTAAAGGGTACATACACTTTGAAACAAATACCATATCTAAAGGCTAATCTGTTATAGAGTGTATGTGTGTCAGGCCATTGGCAAATGCGGGGGGGGGGGGAACGGCCCTTGCCCCCCTCCCCCCCAAAAAAAGGGAAAAAAGGGGAAGAAGAGAAAAGAGAGAAAAAAAGAGAAGAGACAGGAAGGGAAGAAGATACACAGCAGCCTATTTTGGTGCAGTATAAAACATTTTCACTGGGGGCTGAGGGCCCCTGAGAGGGGGATGAGGGTCCCATCAAATTCAGAAATTTCAAGAAGATCATAGAAGCCTTTTCCCTTAAAAAGGGGGAGTTTCTAACCCAAATTATAGAGGTTGGAGTTTTAATATGTGTTGTGCCAAAATGCCTGCGAATACACCATTTCATTTAACTTTCTTCAGATGACGATATTAAAAGAGTTTTCTGTGATTGGGATTGGGGCCAATCAAGTTTCACCTGCTGCTGCAGCAGATGCATCTGCTATGCCTCTTATATATACGGTTTGTTTGGCTGTGCTGTGTACCTGAGGTACAATAGATTACTAGTGGGCCTAATTGAGTAATTACACAAAGTTACAGAGACCACAACTCAATTATTCATTCTGTACCTCAAGTGCACAGTACTCACCTACTGTACCCCAGGTACACACTGGCCGTTTAGCTACTGTACCTGAGGTACACAGTGGTTGCCCTAGCTACTGTACCTGAGGTACACAGTGGTTGCCCTAGCTACTGTACCTGAGGTACACAGTGGTTGCCTAGCTACTGTACCTGAGGTACACAGTGGTTGCCTAGCTACTGTACCTGAGGTACACAGTGGTTGCCCATGTCATACTACCCTGTGGGCACAAAATCCTGTTCAACATTGAATCAACATTGAATCAACATTGAATTAACATTGAATCAACATTGACAACAATTATACCCCGTGTACCTGAAGTTGCCTATTATTGAGTTGACCTGAGATAAGCTGCTTCTAGCTTCTTTCTCAATTATAATATGACTTTGAACGTGACCTTGACCTAAGTATCCAGTAGGAGAGTATGATAATATATTAGAAGATAAATCCCCTATCTACTATAGCTTTGGTATTTAGATGGAACTGCGTGTACCTAGTCATAAATCGAATTGTGACCTTTGACCTTAGATTTGACCTTGTTCCGACCTAGATACAGCTTTACACATGGCAGAATCGGATTCAGCACCCTCAAATTACCCTAATCCAAAACATATCAAGTATTGGTCACCATGTCAGGTCAAAGTTAAATAATGGCATTCGGTCTGCTTGGATCCCCAACTAGTAGGGCGAGCCTCGAATTCCCAATCTGCAGATCCTGGGTTCCGTTCCCACTGTGGCATTTTAATGGTCAATAACAGTTGTATGCAAAAGGTAAAACTTTTGACCCTTCTTGAGAGTGGAGGGGGGGCTAAAATATTATGGCACTTTTTAGAGGGGCCATGCACGAGGACATGGCGAGAGAGGGGACATGGCAAGAGATGGGACATGGCAAGAGATGGGACATGGTGAGGGTGAGGACATGGCAAGAGAGAGGACATGGCGAGATGGGGACGTTTTTTGAGAGTGGAGGGGGGTTAAAATATTATGGCAATTTTAGAGGGGCCATGTATGAGGACATGGCGAGAGAGGGGACATGGCGACAGTGAGGACATGGCAAGAGAGGGGACATGGCAAGAGTGGGGACATGGCGAGAGAGGGGACATAGATGAAGACAATTTCTTTGTGCTGTATTAGCAACTGACACTATAGTGTAGTGGTGGTATTTTATGACATTAGGTGAGCAATAATCCTTGACAAAATTCCAAAACCGTTTACCAATGTTTTTTGGTTGGTCTGGCCTAAGTACATGGGATTGGTCAGCCCCCCTAACTTGATACTGACCACATGAGATTGAAGGTTCTGATACAAACGTTTGTTTCCAAACCATGTACAAACGTTTTAAAACATTCCAAAACAAATGTTTGTTTCCAAACCATATACAAACGTTTTAAAACGTTCTAAAACAAACGTTTGTTTCCAAACCAAATACAAACGTTTTAAAACGTTCTGGAAACGTTTTTTGTTAGCTGGGTTACTGTATATTTTAGTTCCAACAGATCATCTTTATAAACCCACAATATAATACCCCTGGATAAGGACAATGTCATACCAAAATGCCAAAGCCTCATTTAAACATATTAGTTAGCATTGCTTTATAGTAGAGCTCTTACCCCTGTGTCCAGCTGTATATGAGCATTAAATAAACTACCCTGGGTAGCAGGGTCTGATAAGCCCCTTTACTGGTATTGTTCTATGATGTAGCAGCCCCAGGGCGGCTTTCGTCAGGCTTCATTGCCTGCAATGGGCCCTTAATTACTTCCACGCCACAATAGGGGAGCATTCCTCACCCTAACTAGCACAACTGTATGTCCCTACTTCAATTGGTGATGGTTGCATTTTTTTTCTGTGGCTCTAAGTTACTGTTATATTCATGTATACACGTAGGTCTGATGTGTCCCCGGCAAAGGCAACGCTACATTGTTGATATCATAGTACACAGTCCACAGCTGATATTGATTGGTAATCTGGTTGCACACAGCATAAAGCATTAACATATTTTTAAAGCCCAGCTTTAGTAAAACAAATTATGGTGTTTTAATGTGATTCTCCAATCACACTGCATTTGCTCATTCTGAGATCAGCAGGCCAGGTCACAGTTAGAAAAGCCTTCCCTGGCATTTTGACCAGCATGGGATGATTTCCCCTTACTTAAAGTGGCCCCCTGGCCAACGCCCGTCCCTTATCTCCCCAGAGATAAGGGCTGCCGCCTACCTGCACCTCAAAGGGGAATTCTCAGAGTACTGGATCTAACTCAGGGGGGTTGAATTTACTGGTTGAGGATAATATTACATGTATTCTGACCCAAAATTAAGGGGAGAACAGCCCTAATTCTGTTATTCCTCCTTAAGGTATTAAAGGAAAGATTTGCCAGGCCTGATCAGACTCCTTATTTATTAATCTGTGTGAAGGACAGCTGGAGTGGGCCCCATTAACTAAGAAGAGACTGACTTAGGGTTGATTAATCAACCTCAAGATGTCAACACCAGGCCAGCTCAGGTCCCGGATGATGAAGTTTCATTTCAGGAACTAGTGCCTCATTACCATGGCTACAGAAAGCAATTAAGGAGTCTACGAGTCTGACGACTGTTACAAACATACAGATGTGGGAAAACAGCAGCCTAGACAAGTAACATTAATTTGGTCTAGGCTGTGAGAAAATCTGTTTATTGTTACCTATTCTACTTTTTCTTTACATGTTTTAATTTTATTTTACTGCAGAGGTTTGACACTTTTGTGTCTGTCAGATATTATATTGTGCTTACCAGTAACAGACTGTTGTTTGAATATTAGATATGAAGAAAAACAATCATTTTAAAGCTGAAATCATTTTGTCAATATACTGTGTAAAACTATGTATCCATCCTGGTTTGGACATAAATTATATATATATTTCATAGTTATATCCACTAAAAATATACATATTTTTAATGGACATCACTATTTTATACTCAAATGCATAAATTGCTAGATATGTAGCTATCTGGTCCTTAAAGAATATAGTCGCCATCAGTCCTGCAACATAGAAAATTTGCAGAACCGAGATTTCTGGGATGAAAAAGTTTTCACAAAGACTGGATAATGCCATTCTGCCCATATCACACATTCACAAATGATTCATATTAACCCCAATAACCCTCAAGCACACTTATACAAACTCCTAATCTACGAGGCAAAATAGGAACATAAAAAAAGGTTTTTGCACATTTCTGCCATGTCATGGGACTGATACCCCCTAGCTGACAATAATACACAGAGCAGCCCCAGCTTTGAGGTCCTCCTGCTTCCTTGTACAGGCGGCCATTTGTTCTGACAGCAAGCACTATTTATGAGTATTAGGCCCCATCAGCAGGCCACAGCCAAAGGGTAAAGGAGAAAGGTTAGGGGTCGGGGGAGGGGGTTTGAGATAAGAGGTAGCTGTGATGGTTGGAGGGAACAACTGAGGGAGCACTTACAACTGTGATATGAGGGGAGGGAGAAGAATGACTGGGGTGGCTGGCAAGGAGGAGGTGGGAGCACTGGTGAACAAAGAAGTGGGAGAAAAATGCAGGGAGGCGGAGATGAGGGGCATCAAGCTGGGACATGTGTATATTATGATTTATGTAATATACCGAGAGGTAGAGGTGATAGTGCTTTAAGAATACTGTGTTTTCATATATTTTTACAAGATAAGGGGTAAGAGTAGAGGGTTTACTTTCATGCCTCGCTGTCAGAGCTGCAGGTCGCAAACAGTCGGATATGACATCTCTTTGATACATGGAAAGAAAATAGGACCCAAAATGGTACTAAACTTGCCAGGCTAAAAGTGCACCACTGTCCTTGCAACTCCTGTCCACCTCCGACACCACTACCCTCCCCATGTTAATACCTCTGTGGCCAGTGTGAATGGGTGCCACACACAGAAATCAGTACAGAAATATAAGGCATTACAGTTATAAGAGATAGCGAGAGGTTGAGGGAAAGGTGGAAACAGTCAAGGTGTAAGAGGAAATGAAGGTACACCTAGATGCATTGCAGCGGGTATTACACAAGCTTTAAGAATGGTATAGTGCTAACATTTGGCATCATCATGCATCAATGTAATACCAATGATTAGCTCACGGCTCTGCATTGGTGGAGATGTAATCAGTATCAGACTTGACACTATAACTGCCGAGTGTCCACTGGAAGTTTCACTAGTTGCAACATAATAACAGAGAAAAACAAGTTGTAACATCCATGCTGCAGATAAGAGTGGATCACACAGTGATGAAGGGCAGAGGTGCTGGTAACAGAGAGGGATGATGGATAGGGGTGAAGGTAATAGACAACTGATGAGCAACAAATCATACCAGAGTGGTGAGCTCTGCATCATGATATCCAGTGGTATATTGAAGTAGATATTATGTAAATGTGACAGTGAGCCAGGGGTTTTGTGTCAATGATGCAACTACATAATGGCGGGAGGGAAGTCTAGAAACGTTTTCATTCTGAATCACTATCATAAGCCTATTTAAAGCTGCTATACGTCCGCCCACTCTCAAAACTACATTTTCCTCATTTGATTCCCAGATGATTGTATTGTCATTTCCTTCTTATTATCTGTCATTTATTCTGACAAGAAAGACTTAATATTATGTTAGACAGGACTCCAATCTCAACTACTATTTATATTCTGGAGGGGCTTGGATATTTAGTGTTAACCAAAGCCATCAGGTGGCAGTTGTGAGTGGAGAGGAGCATGGAGGTTTTCCATTGCTCAACTCCCAAACACAGGCTACTAGTACAGGTGTATCCCTGTAGATGGCACTCCCTTGTTGATATAATTAAGTGCTGAATAGAATGCTGGAAGCATTTTATTTTTCCTCATCTATTTCCTTAAATTTAGCATGGTTAAAAGACACAAAATGTACTGGGATGCTACCAATACACTCCAACAAGCAGACTCTTAACAACTATGCAGAAATTGAACTATCTATACATCTGAAGTGGTGCAGCAGCTTTAAGTTTCATTAAGATGTCCTATTAGCCAATACATCTAATAAATGAGAGATTCTCTCAGCTAGGTGCATATCATTATAAAACATGTCATCCTACACCCATAGGGCAATGGGTTTATGCCAATATGTATGTTTCTTTGGGAAAACCTGTGAAATATTCTCTGACAGCACAGAATTAGCATTACTATACAGTTTCCCCATGGGAAGAGCTCATGGCCCTCCATCCTATGCTTGAATTTCCCTTATAGGAGGTGGTCTCAGGGAATTGGGGAAGACATGGGGGCTGTGGGTAGTGTTCACCTACAGGCAGCCTCTTAAGTAGGCCTACTCCAGGGGAGGCACTATGGGACAGGGCTCTAGGGGATTGTCCTAAAGCCACCCGACTCCCCCAATAAACAGAGGGCCTGATGCGAGGGTAGGGGTGGTTTATCCATGCATCCCGCAGGTGTTGCTACTGGCAGATGTATGGTATCAACCATACCACATTCATCTTGTGTGTTTTGATAATGGGTGTTTATCCTCAAATCACAGGGGTTGCTTTGTGCTGAGGACCGGGGTTCTTTAGCTAGTGTTTAGCAGAGTTTATCTTTTTGTATCATGAGAACTGTGCTCGGGTCCTAACTTCTGAATCAACCAAAGCCTGGTAGCATTCAAGGTGAATGCTCCACCACTAGATTACTGCTGTAAAGGCTACATTTAGGCCTGGTATCTAGTTGTAGATGACTACGGAATAGGACTGGGGGAAGGTAGTTTTTGGCAGAGGTTTGTGGGGCTGTTGTCAGGATGGTTTATGGAGGCCCTGTCAGCGTAAAATGAGGCAATCTGACACTCACTAACCTCCACGCTCTCCACACAGACACCTATATACCAATCTACAGCAAGATAACACTGAGTTCATTCCCCGTTTCATTCTTTTCATTCCCCAGTTCCTCCCTGAGTGCCTGTCTGCCTCCCTGCCTACCTGTTTCCTTACCTCATTGGGTGCCTCCATGCCCTCCAATCAATTCATCCTGTCTCCTATGCTGATGTCACTTGAATTTTCTCATTTATTTTCTGTATGCAGGAGACTTTGTATGCACTAGTTCATGTATCAGTTATCCTTTCTACACAATCCAAAGTAGTTACTCTCATGACCCTTCTCCATCTCCTCCCCCTTTACTGTCCCCCACTGCCCAACCTGACATATTATATCCATATCTCATTGGGCATTTCCTTTTCAGGTACCCCAATACATGTATCCCATGCACAGGACCAATAGCCTAGCCCTCTGTCCCCTTTTCCTGTAGTGAGTGAGTGAGTAATGGATGTTTAACGCCATTTCGACAACTAAGGTCATATTCATGGCGATCCCTTTTCCTGTAAAGGTGTCTCCACATTTTGCCTTTCCTCATACTTCATCTTTCACTGCCTGTCACTCTCCTCTGTGACGACCCCTCAACCTGCCCCTATCCTCAATGGGGCCATTATCTTGTAGCGGGACGAGACCCTTTGAGATCTCATAGATCACCTGGAGTAGACGGTTATAGCCAGGAGTAGGTGGCACCTCTAGTGTTGGGGCCCTGTGCTGCAGGAAGAGCACTTTTGGAAGTAATGCAGCAGGGACTGAGGGGTTTAGAAGGGGAGTACATAGGATGTTATTGTTTGCATTTATTGCAGGCAACAACTGGTTTCTTTTTCAAAATGTTGATTTATCACATACTAAATTTCTGACAATACTAGTTGATTGCTTGGCATATGCTCTGTTATATAATTGTATCCTGATTTGCTAATATTGCTAGTAAGCCAGTTTACCTATTCAAGGCCCCATAAAGGGTTGCATTAATGCTAAACATCTGGGTGTATATGAACCCTGATTACCATGATCACTGAAAGCTAATGTGGCAATAAATCGTTGACCTCTGGCAATTTACTGATATGGTAGTTTTGAAACTGATGTAGAAATAAGTAAAAGGTATTATTCAAGCATATATATGGGAAATGGTAGAAAGAAAACCAATTTTCCTGAAGTCAGTACTGATCTACAACTCAAGACAGCTCCAGACCCAGGCACCAATATGCTAAATATATATTCCCTGATGGAGGAGAAGATGATGCACAGCACTGCCCTCATATTACTTGGTTCATGTCATCAAGCATCTACACAATATAAGATTCCAAGTGAGACAGAGTCCAAATCTAAGACCCATATTTGACTATTTTGAACAAAAATAAAGGCGAGTGGTCTGTAATATGAACAGACTGTCTAGATAACATTCCCTACTGCAAATCTGTATAACATACCTTGAGGTCGGGAGAGGGTGGGGCAGGGTAAGATGCAGTAGGGAGGGAAAGGCTGTAGTGCCTTCATGTCTGGCTCCTGTGTGAAAGGTGCATTAGGATGATCCCCAACACAACATCTATGGGAATCTAGATCCACCTCACTGAGTCTACAGCCTGCAGTGAATATGCCTATCCATCTCCTAACCAGACTGCCAACAGTAAGGTCAAAGAAGAACCTCCTATTCTGATACTGTGGTACTGGTAGGGGGTGGGGATCTGTGAGGGCTGGACAGGGATTACCTATTATCGTTCTGAAAAGAACCGAAAAGCAAGTCCAGGAGAATGATATATATGATCACTTTTTTGACCAGATAAATTGCCATCTAAAAGAGCAATGAGAGAAGATTATCCCCCCAATCTAATGAGTCATTTTGCATTATCAGATTTATAACATTCTGCAGTTTATCTTTTTCAGTTTCTCGTAGCATGGTGTTGTCCTTATGATTTTGATTTATTGACTCAGTGAAAAATATGTTAATAATGTGTAATATCTGTGTTGTCACCTTGTCACTTTGTCACCTTTGAACAAACTGAACAAACTTTTACAGATATTTGGATATTGCTGTTGTATGAGATATATTGTATAAAGTTAGCTTTTTGACTTTCGCACAGTTAATGACCACCAGCTTTACAAAAACTATTCATCTCCATTATGATTTAATTTCGAGTTGTTAGTCTAAGGTATTCTTGAATTAATATATGAACACTTTGGTGACACATTGAAACTTCATGCATGTGCTCCCACAGAAAAATCCCAAAAAAGTTAATTATTCAATGTGTCTACTCAATCTCATTAATTCATTTAGCAATAGGATCATCAGCCTTTTTGGTTTTGATTATCCATAATTAGCTAACATTAAGTTACTCATCTGTCTTCCACTTCCCCTCCAAATGCTAATCTAGTTTTTGTCCTGCTCACCCTTTCAGCGCTCGATGGAGGCCAGCTTGAGCCGTTAATGCCTCGGGACCCTTGTTCAGGAGGTGGAAATGGATCCATTGAACTGCTACATTGACTAAGCAATGAGAGGCTGCAGCTTTAATACCCCTGGGCTGGGCTCTGTAGCACTCTGTGCCTTTTTAATAAGGCCAGCAGCGCTTGGGAATGTCAACTGGAATAAATCTGTGCTTCCTAACGAGATGCGGATGCAGTCCCGCAAGCAGACTGCTGTCTGATCAGTCTAGTAGCTACACACACTGACTCCACTTAGTGTACATGATAAAAGACTGCGATACTATCTGAACTCAGTAAACACTCTAAAGACGGCATATGCCTTAATGCATTGTGCAAACCTTCAAAATTTCAAGATCAATGACGGTCATAATTATGTTCCGTTATGAGCCTTAACGCAAAAATAAGAAGGCTGTCACATTCCTTACAGTATTTGAAATAAGATTTTAACATGGGTATATGTTTACAGAGACACAATGATGTGGGGGAGGAGATGGAAAAGCTTAGGATCATTTTTGATGGTAAATTAATTGCATGATGATCTGAGTGACAAAAAGGATGACATTGTGCTATCGATAAGCATCACTATCTGCACAACATGTTTGTGGAAATAGTTCTATAAGCACAACATTGTTCAGATATCTTTAGAAAGAGTCAGCAACAGTTTAATCTCAATATACAGGTTGTCCTCAGTCTCAAGGGTTTGGAAACAGTTTATAATGCAAGCTCCAACAGGACCCACAATATAATAGTACGCAGATACACCAGCCCCTACACTAGTTTACATAACTGCTTTTGACTAGTGGTCTCGTGCTGGGCTGCCATCATACATTATCTACTCACACCACCAGCCCATTCACCACTGCCCCTATTATCACTCATGCACTGCCCCCTAGTATCATTCAGATAAGGTATGCCTCATTTTAAAGCTTTGCTTGTTTAGAAAAATTTTTAAAGATACATTACCACCTCAATCGACCCAAAATCAATATATGAAATAAACCCAATATAGACCTCCATTAGTCATTTCCTTATTATAATTGACAAACCCTTTTACCATAGGAAAGCCATTTGCTATGGAATCTAAATGAAATACTCAATTCAGGGCTCTTTGGTAGCCTATGAATTCACTGTGAGAGCATATGTGTTTTGATAATACACCCCTAGCTGATTCTCATATGTGTCGGCTGACAGCTATTCACTTGGGACAAAATATTGTATTTTTATTAGGCTAAATGATGAATGAGAGCCTTCAAAGTCTCCACATAGCCAAGCAGTTATACATAGCATGTTATCAACCTAAAATGAGAAAATCACCTGAAATTAGCTGGTTTTGTATCTTTAAATAATACATACCGTAATGGCCCATTTGAGTGAAGGGGTCTCAAATAAGCGCAAATAATTGCTTCCATTCTTAACCATATTGTACAGCATATTGGACAATATCACATACCAAGAAGCAACCAGCACCATTCATATTTTCACAAGGTTTCCCCTACTTTCGATACAACCTAGTTTATCACCAATCAAATCGGAAACTTCTCTCATCTGCATTCACTTATGAAAGGTATGGCTGGATAGCCCGTTTCATAACAGTGTCCGTGAGGCACATGGATCCACAGCTGCACCAAAATACTCACCTGCTGTGTGCACTGTGCAGAGGACTCACCTAACGGATTCATTTGCTAAATGCTGCTCAACAAAAGCCATTAATCTACTTTATTTCCTGCTTAAAGTTGCTTAAATCGAATTTAAAGCTCCAAGCTATGAAGATCAGGGATTAGATATGGAAATGCTGAAACCCAAAGTAGCTGTAATTTTAAGATCGGCATCATGCAATTGGGAACTATGTAGGGGCCAGTGTCTGTACTGTAGAAACTGAAGTCATAAACACTAAGTGGTAGACATAGATATGCATCCATAGCTGTACCCTCGGGCAGTTAGCATTTTATTGGCACAGGCTCTTGTGGAGACTTGCCATGGTTCCTGGTTAGGAATGACAAATAAGAAATGGAGGAAGAGGAAAATTGACTTGTAAAAGCTATTATTACATTTTCAATCGACTTCACATTGTTTCCAAGTTGGGGAGCTGTCATTTTTTAACAACAGAGGGGGTGATAGTAACGCGCGGTCTTTTCCACTAAAAAGGAGTGTAATTTGTTTGTCCCCCCCCTCAAGAGGGGTCCAATTATTTTTGGTCCCCCCCTTCAAGGGGTCCAAATTCTTTTGGTCCCCCGCCCCAAATCCACCAACCACTCCCTGTTGTTAAAAAATGACCACTCCCTCAATTCAATGTTTACCAATGTATTACAGGTACAGCACCGCCAAGAATATATAGAACCAGTATTGATGTCAGTGGACTCGAAATACCATGCCCAGATCAAGATGCATATGGCTTTATATATGCCTAATTGAAATAGTCGCCTCCAATTGGCAAATGAAGCAGCAGGATATAAAAGAAAAGACCACTCTCTGGGCCGGAGCCATGCTTTTTTCTTTCCATACCATGCCAGGGGGCCTTGTACGGCCCCAAGATGGTGTACTTAAAAGAAATACCAGCACTCATAGTTGTAAGTTGAAAAAATGATAATGATAGTTATTGGCACAAATATGGCGGTTATCCAGTAACAGCGTGTATTGGAACAATGTTTTGTCAGCACGACTCATTAAAGACCCCTTATTGCCACTACCTCAATTGTAAAAGGTTCATTCACTATAACAAAGTTAATGATGCCAATGAGAGGGACAGTAGAAGTCCCTATAGCAAGATGATATTGAGTATATAATTATAGCATGGGGAGAGAAGAAAAACATTTATTCTCTTGCTATCCTATGGTTCTGGCTTAACACCGTTGTCCCTAGTATATTATGATCAACTGAGACCATAAAGCACAAGGACAATTACAACAGTCTTATCTAGAATTACTGAACCTTCTATCATAATCATCAAATTATAAGAAAGGGCTGAAAGACCATTCGATTGATCAAGTCATGCTTTTGGGTGAAAACCATGGACTGGAAATGGACCAATTACAGGCAGATTGTTATGCCTACCAATTATCAGTATAAATAGAGGAATTTACGCACATGCATACACACCTCGAAAAAGTTAAGGGCATGGAACAAAAGGTCCAATACATGTAGTAGTAGCCCGTCTAACTCTGGTGACACATGGACCAGCCTCCTACCCCCAGGGGTATTTCTTTTTTTATGCCTGTCATGGCAGCTACACTCTAAGAACAGTGTGTTGTGGGAACATGCTTAAAGAGTAACACACATAAATTTGCAACACACTTTGAGATTTAACACACTTATGAATTGTAACACACTTTTTGTCAACTCACTTACCTGCTTACACACTTGTGGTCAGAGAGGTGTGTATCATATACAAAAGGGGGCAGCAGCAGTAAATGTCTATCATGCACCTATGCTACATTCTTACAGCCATATAGTAGCTGTCGCAGTGGCTCAGTGGCAAGTCTTTGGACTGAGAACTCAAAGATCCCTGGCTCGATTCCCAATGGGGCTCACTGTCAAATGGAAATGTTTATTTTCTAAGAAGGACCATAATATTTTAGCCCCCTCCCCTCAAGAAGGGTCAAATTTGTTTTCCACCTCAGGAGAGGTTGAACTGTTTTACAACCCCCTCCCCAACCAATCCCCTCTACTACAATGAAAGATATAACACCTATTTAATAGGGGTTAATTTGCAATGAGATACATACAAAAACTGTATTATTTGAATCTCATTGAATGAGCAAACTCACTCAATCTATATTGGAAATAGATGGGAAGTTTTTTCCCTTCAACTATACACACATGTTCTTTGCGTAAACCAAATAACCATCACATGTAAGATCTTATTAGAGGTTCTGCAAGTAGCATTACCACACAGGAATTACAAATATATTTTATCAACATAATTATCATTTGTATTTATGCATCATGTCATAAGGATGACACAGATGTTAAATTTTCGTGTCTAGCCCGTCTAGAACCGACATAATTCAATATTAATCATCAGTAAATAGGGTCTTCTATTGGAGGAAAACAAACATCAAATAGCACCCCTTACATGGACCCCCATACAAAAGGTGTCACCGCGACTTAGCCATGGAGAGTTTTCACGGCTTTTACCCCCCACTACTCTCCCCCTCCCTCCCGGCAAGTACTCTTGGGTGTGCCGTCAGGGGAGAGTAATACCATGCGCAATACACATCATGTACGCACATTATGCAAGGCAGAAACATTGTTGTAACCTTTTGTCTAGGCATCGTATCATTATGCAGTTTGGTATGTGTATGTGTGTATATGTTTTGCATTTGAAGGATAAGTCCCATGACCAGGATTAAACTAATCAATCATTTAGGACACTCTTTATGAACCCTTACCCCTATATTTACGCACCCCCTGACTGGTAGAGCCTCAGAAAAATTGTAGAACATACTCTCACTAATGTGCAAACCCGCGGCTCTTAAGGTAAACTAAGGACATGAATACAGGCATCAATGGATAGGTATTGATTATATCTTTCAGATGTATATCACAGATAATTTGCGCGGGGTAAATATTTTGAACACTTTGATGAACAGTAAAAAAAACAACTTTACACAATCACAAGTTTGCCCGTGGTTGTCCTATTAAAATATGACGAGTACTGGGTTAAAGCTTAAATAGTTTCCTATCTGCCTAATGCATAATTTAGAGTATATGATGTGATGAGGCTTCATAATAAAGAAAATAGGGAGGGGGTACCCCCGTCTATTGTGTAAAATACGGCCTGTGTGTGGGTGTGTATTCAGTAGGCCCACGCATCCAACTGATAATCACCACCAATTGGCGTAGCTACTGCAAGGCTGTAAAAGCGCAGGGCTTATTAATAGCTGATTAACTATTGTCTTTATAATAGATATCAAGCCCTGCAAATTATGTTATTATTAGTCAGTGCATTGGCATCCCTCAATAAGGGGGTCTTTGTATTGTCTAAGAACCACTTCATGTCATAACATATTAATCCCCAAGGTAAGTTATATAGCTTACTGGTAACTGGTAAGAAGTTGTGTGATCTTTGAGAATACTTTGTGTCTCCTCACTGTTGTGTGTTCTGGTACCTATTTGAGGGGGGAATACACCATGATTGTACAAGGAGATTTGGTGGCCTAGTGAGCAAGTCGCTGGACAAGTGTGTGAGAGGTCCTGGGTTCGATCCCCAGAGAAGACCTGGCACCAAATCTTCCCAAGTGAAACAAGTTGTCCTGACAAGAGTCGCGTCTGTAAGTGTCGGTAGACAGACTGCGGTGAACCTTCAGTGTCCTGGTCTCCCATGAGACTTGCACCGATCCGCTTCAACCCGTAGAAGCATAATACACTTGCGACTGGTAAAGAGATAGCAGATATCAGTGTTGACGAAGGTGGTCCTAGCCGGGAGGGGAAAAGGCTGCAATGGACCACTGGAGACACTGAGAAAAGGTTGTGAGAGCAGCCATCCCACGCTATCTGACGGTGGTAGGGTCATGGCACATTGCGCCACAGTCACCAGTTGGTTATCAGGTGTGTCAGTTTCACCAGGGTCAGAAGCTAGGATGTGTTCACAGTGGTTGACTAAGACTTGTTTACTGTCAATGCAAACTCAGTTTTGATATGATCTTCTATTACCACTTTTATTGTGAGCGGTTGAACATGAATAGCCCTAACAAGAAATTAAATAAATCTATACTAATTTAACTCTTTACCCATGTAGAAAGTAATCATACTTAATATTGAGAAAAAAATATTTGTCAAGGGATTTGAACCTGCATGGACAGGACTTATGTGCCAGCACCTAGACAACTCAGCCACGACACCTGACATACTCTGTGAGGTGTAGAACAGCTATTTTAATCCCCACCTCCTCAATACCATGGCTTTGTACACCAACACACTTTTTAGATTCAACACACTTTTGCCAAAAGTGTGTCGTGTGTTACCAAAAAAAAGTGTGTTAAAAGTGGCTTCAGAAAAGTGTGTTGAAAAGTGTGTAAACGTAACACACTGTTTTTAGAGTGTACTGATCAATATAAGGTATAGATACTGCTTTAAACCATTTTAATGGCCTTAAATCAGCTCAATTTGACCACCAGCAATCATTCCACTGAACATGAGTGAAACCACCCATCACACAACCCGTGCAAGGAATGGGGCTGGGTGAGATGGAGAGTAGGGGATGGATGGTAGGGAAGATAGGGCAGAAGAAAAGAATGAGATGGAAAGGTTGGAAAGAGAGAGATACATAGGAAGATGGGGAGAAGCAAGGGAAGCAAAATGAATGGAGGGAGAAACATAGGAGAGGGTTGGGTGGGGGATGATCAGACAGTGAAGAGCTGTAAGCGTTAAAGAGGGAGTGGAATGGAGAGAAGAGAGGATGGAAATGGAGATATGAGAGGGAAGAGAAGGTAGGGACCGGCATTTCCAGATGGTTTTAAACAGATTTAAAGTTTATTGGTGTGCGCATAACTGAAAGATTGGTGAATACAATTTATCATTAACAGTGTGAGTAGGAGGTAGGGTTTGGGATAACAGGATGATAGCCAATTTAAGAAATCCTCTGTTTTTTTGGCATTTTTCTAATTTGGATGTGACTGTGCGGCAGTTAAATGTGAGCAGCGTGTTCTATTATGCATCTGTTTATCGGGGATGATGCCAAGTCTTTCAGTGCAGCTTAGTGCAATGCCATCTGTGCTTCAGGAGGATGTAGTGGATCAATATATTGTGAACCACCCCTGAAACTATCACTCACAGCACTGTAAATGGGATACTCTGGCGAGTAAGTCCCCAGTTCTGCATTCATGCCAACGTTTTGGGGTTGGTACACATTTATCACATCAAAGAACAAAGAGGCATTTACATTATTACTTATAATACATGGGAAGTAAGGAATCAAATGTGTCAGGCATTAAATCTAGCAATAATTTCCTCTCTGAAATGCTAGATACTTTAGCGTCATATGAAACACTACTATCCTAACAACAATCGCTCACAATGTATGGGAATTAACTAGTGGATGCAATATATATGTGAGACTGTTATTCTCAAACTACACATCACATGAACAAAAAGCAAAGTTCACCACACACTTGATGCAGGATGAACTTTTACCAATACCCAATGTTCTGATACTGTCTGATAAAGTGCAAAATGAACACAGACATGTTGACGTTGGAAATCAATCTGAATAACAGTGTAAATGCATTGGTACTGGGTTATTGCATCATGTAAACCCCACAGTATCAATAAACTCTAGAAGGGATGGCATGATGCATTAACACTGATGTAGCCACTGCTCTTCATTATGACCCACCAGATGAACACAAAAGCCTAAACACTATGCTGTCCTTAAAGGGTAAACATAAGTTATTGGCTGTGATTAATTTACCAATACAGGCTCCACGTTTGTGTTGGTGGGACGGGTATAGAAGAACTACCCGTACATTAATAGATCACAAATGAAACATTCAATTAATATGTAGATCTCATGCACTGGAAGTTTAATCCAAATATAACAAACTAAAGTCCACAGGGTAAAGATTCTTAAAAGGAGGGACTTCTCTTATCTGCTGTAACTGAGTTGTGCTTTAATCATAATTAGATCTAAGTATTACTATTCACTCACATAATTGAAATAATTTGAAGTCTTTTCAGAGTTTGGTACTGCCTCACTTTTGTAACTTCTCTTGGGTAATGAAGGTCTTTAAAAATGCCTTCTGTAAAAAACCTGAGTGTGGTGACAGAATCTTGTGGTATTAATTCATCCACTTTACCAGCACAATAACCTGACCGGTAACTCTGTCTAATCCAACCATACTTCAACCATCAAGAAGCTGACAGCAAAAGGAGGCACTAAGGAAGGTATGTGGAAGTGATGGGGGCAGGGAACCAGGAGAAGGGAAGGAGAAGCTCAAAAAAGGAAGATTTAGCTCACAGGTTATTCAATGAATGTGAATAGGAGAAAGTAGAGGAAATGCAGAAGGAGAATGGAATGGAGGCATGAATACAGAGCATTGTGCCAACTCTACTGGGCTGACACTGATGAATCCTGAAGTGTCATTATGATGCATGAATGTAGCACTGATGAGTTACTTGCTGAGGCTGCATTTATGCATCTTGACAACCAAGGACATTAAAGTGGTATTTGCGCCTCCAAGGGTTAGGCAAGGATAAGAAGAATTAGGGGAGACTGGGATGGTGGAAGTGGTTTATGCATATCGCCTCCACTTCTTAATTCCCAAGGAGCCAATTACTGCCACGACTGAACAAAATAAATAAAATTCAATCATTTTCCTACAACCTTAATTATCTCACAAATCTCCCATTTCCATGAGATAAAAAACTCATTGCTTTATCCGCCATTTCCCTGCACCCCTCCTAAATACAATTTAATGAGTTGAGACCTCATTTCTTTGACCCCTTGCTGGTGCTGGGAAGACCCCAAGTGGTTTCTATATGAACCATTTGGCAGATTCATGCTTGTCTCTATAATTGTAGGGATGGGTTGGGTGGGGGTGGGGGGGGGAGGATGTATTGAGAGGATTTGAGGTTTGAGGATAAGTGCTAGTAGCGTTGGGATGGTCTTACTTATACCCAATTACCAAAGATCTTCTTTATCTATATTCCTTAATTCAAACCCTCTTCTGAACATGCTACAACTAGATTTATATGGGCATTGTCGATCATGATGCTCCTACCCTATCAAATTGATGATGCAACAGGATATTTAGAGGATTAAATAGTCCATTGGTTCCTACTACTCTGGTAGGGCATCATCGATAAAAGCAAAGGGATATAAATGTCAGGTAATAATTATAAGGAAAAGACAAAGGCGCAGGAAGGACATAAAAAGCAAAATTGGTATAAGTTAATTCCATCCACTTGTGAATATGGTCAGCAATTATTGCTTTGCTCCTTGATGAACAGAAGTGTGGACAAGTCCTTTAAAATGATTGAATATTGATTACTTACACTGGTATGGGCATTACGTGGTGGATACACAGACATATCTTAATTATAGTATTGTGCAAAGAAAATGATCAGTGACAAATGAGTGGAGTAAAAAACACACAGCTCTGAAACTTCCCCAAGTTTTATAATGTAATAGTATCCTGTAAAAAGCAGTGTTGTTCAGATGAATGTCAATATTGGCGGCATTACGGCCTGAAATCCTTGTAATTTTTAATGCCACATTTAAATGCAAATCATATCCCATTTCCCAGTACAGAGCGATGGAAGTAGGATATGGTTTTCCAGAGCAACACAAACATTCCCATCTAAATGCTTATTGGTCTCATACTGTATGGCTCATATTGGGAGTGAATCAGGATTCTAAATAGGTGCAATTTGAAGTTGGAATGGCCACTTTGTGAAACAGTGTGGCGGTACCCATATTGCAATGCGGTTTACTTTCTGAAATTGAGCTGGTAAAAGTGCTTGGTTAAAAAGCAACAGAATGCAAAAACAAATGTGTTTCATTATTACTGCATGTTTCATACACTTGTCTTCTGCATTGTATTTTTATGCCAGTCTCCAAATATAACGCACCTTCCAGATATCGCTCACTTAGTCTTTCAGAGCCGATCATTTAGCTGATTTTGAGTGCTAAGTACTGATCGGTAAAGCATCCTAACGGTTAGTATAGTGCCACAACAACCACAATACACAGAGTACCAGTGGTTTGTTGTGGCTCTACCGATTAGTAGAACCTCCAAATCGGCTGATGCGAAATGACCCTTAGTGTGCGTCTTATCAGTTGAAACACCTGCTGCTTGGTGGCAAGGGGGTTGCCAGGAATGCACACTGTTATTTATAAATAATGGATCCCAACTGATATGAGTAGTATAGTATGTATCGGAACGGGACTATAGTTAAGTACTGTTTATTACTCAATCGACATGCAGCCAATCAGAGGCCTCCATTTGGTCACGTGACCCCCTCATTTGCATAATTACGTAATAGGCCACGCCCCTCATTTGCATAATTACGTAATAGGCCACACCCCCTTGATCACCAGCCAATCAGGGGCCACCATTTGGTCACGTGACCCCCACGTGACCCCCTCATTTGCATAATAGACCACGCCCCCTTGATCACGTGACCCCCTCATTTGCATAGTAGACTACGCCCCTTTGATCACCAGCCAATCAGTGGCTTCCATTTGGTCAGGTGACTCCCTCATTTGCATAATCATGGATCACGTGACTCTTTCATTTGCATAATAGGACCACACCCCTTGGTCACGTGACCGGAAGCGCTCTTTATTTAGAAAATAGGCCACACCCCCTTGGTCACGTGACCTGACCCCCTCCCTCATTTGCATAATATAGACAATAGACAGACTACGCCTCCCTTTTGGTCACATGACTTGGACTAGCTAATGGGAGGCTTCTATAAGGGGCGAGGGGAGGAGGGGAGGGGGGGAGGGGGGCACTTTAAGATGCATGGGGAGGGGAGGGGGGGAGGGGGGCACTATTTATGGGGTGGGCGGGCACTTGGGGGGGAGGGGGGCTTTTAGGGTCTGCTCGGGAGAAAAAAAAATAAAATTATCTGATCTCTAGGGAATCGCTTCCTCTCTACCCCCCTTTAGGGGGGTAGGGAGGAGGCGAGTCGGAGGTGACTGTAGAGGAGTTTTTCGGTGACTTGATGCCTTTCAAACGACTGTGCTGATAGTTGATGAATTTGACTTTTTGACTTGAATATTTCATGCGACTTTGTGACTTGTAAGCGAAAGCGAAAGCGACTTTGCGACCTGTAACCCTTTAAATAAAGAGGTGACTTTGTAACCTCAGGGGGGAGATCCTTCTACACCCCCACGGAGTAGAAAGGATCTCGGTTGATTGACTGTACTTTGACTTGTTGTTGTAAACAAAAAAAAAAAAAAAAAAAAAAAAAAAAAAAAATCAATGAATAGAACGACCCCCTCATTGCTAACAAAGGAACGCCTTTTGAATTACACAAATGACCCTCTTTTTGTAGGGGTTAGCGGTAACTCGACTTGAATTAGAGTATTAGGGAGAGCAAAACGCGACTACACACCGTCTTAGACTGTCGTCTTACGGACCGGATAACAATAACCCTAGTTACCTCGGTTACTGTTGCTCAAGAGACGGCGATGGATCTGGTCACGTGGATACTGAAAGAAGGTCTACCTATAACCACCACGCTAGTTTGAACGCGGCGGGTATGAGTCATCATGGGGCCCTTGACGGGTGGGTCCTCCCCATGCAGCCGTATGTCGAATTTAAGAAATGTCCATGTCACACGTCACTAAGGGAGAAAACGTTTTTTGAAAATATTTAGAACCCGAATTTGAGCATTCTGGTACATTTTTAAGGACCCAGACACTGCAAAACCGAGTACCATCCAAGAGAAAAAAAAATTTGGCGAAATGTTTAGGCTTGAAATGGCACTTTTCTGATGCACTCTTTGAACATTTTTTTTTTTTTTTTCCTCATGTCACTATGGTCCATGGCACATGTGGGACTCAAGAAATGCCACATGTCCCATGTCACTTAGATGTCCGTGCCCGTGTCGTCGTATCGAATTTTAAGAAAATGCCCATGTCACCATATCGAATTTAGGGGTCTAGTGACATCAGCATGTCCGGCTATCCTCCACAAATTTAGCTCTAAAATGTTTACTTTTTTTTTGGGCTGATTTTTCATCATTTTAAAAAAACAATAGGTTGTTTGAAATGTTTGCTGTTGTAAATAGAAACAAAAACAAAACAAAGCGCATGGTAAGATTATGTCACATTTTCAAGTGGCGGGTCCGCGCGAGGCTTATTCAGCCTCTTCGTGGATCCGCGACTCCAATGTGATCATATACTAATCACCGGTGTTTACGGTATTATATACTAAGGTATGAGACGGGTCTTACAGAAAAGGTGTCTAAAGAGCCCTGTGACCTGATTGAAATGACGTCAGCGCCGTCTGCTCGTCAGTGCCCGGCTGTAGCCCGTAGGACATGTTATTCTGCTTTTCTGGATGTTTTGAAATATTTTGATTTAACTGTTAATACCTGATAACAAGCCTCTGAAGCAGATTTTTGGTCGAGCACCTGTTCTCTACTCTTCCATCGATTAGCTGCTTCAGCAAAAAAAAATCGCGCGCGCGGTCTAGTCTATATGACGGAGTCGCTAAAGCTCTGTTTAGAGAGTGGAACTTGACCTTGAGTATAGACTCAGTACTAACTGAACGCCCCGCGGGGTCACCCCTCACCACGTGGGAATATGTACAAGCTCTGGTTCTTCACTTTACGGCTTGACTGAAACTGAGACGCGTCCATGATAAACTCTAGCCTTTTTTTTTCCTTTACTAGGATCGAGAGAGAGATTTTAAATGGGGCGGTTATCTAAATAGCGTGGAACTAAAATCAGGCTGCGGCAGATAGTATCTCTGCGCACCTCAAGACTCAACGTAACTTTCACTCTCCAGCAGAAGTTTAGTTGTGACTAATGATGGGCGGCGACCGTCGTGCACCGGCGGACATTGGAGAGTGTTGGAGAGCTGAACCTTACAGACATATAAATCAATCGCTTTGGTGGAAATATCTCGCCATAGATTGGAACCAAATACTTATCTAATGGAATCGTTATCAGTTTTCAGTTTTCTTGCCGTACAAAATTTATTTCCCACTCTTCACGTGGTGATAGCTGAAGGTCGCTCGTCGTAGGTACGTGTGACCGGAACACCTTTTTTGTTTTTGGCGCGGGTTGACATCAGATTTGTACCGTACTGTCGCGATTAAGAGCTCTGAGGGAGGGCTTTTCAATTCGGTGAAGTTCTTACTCAGGAGCTATATACAAGCCAGGCGCTGGCGCTTATTCAAAGTCGCGATTTTACTGCTTGAGAAAAAACATTTGGAGGCTCTTATACTCCGGCGCTTATAAAAGACCGGCACGCTTTTCAACACTAGTTGCTTTATCGCGACCGTACGGTATGACTTCGGTGTCAAAAGATCCCAAACTCCAAATAAGGAAGTGAAACGACGTCGTCTGTCTACCTCGTGCGCGTCATAGCGTCGTCGAAAATAGTGTGACGTCAGCATCTCTCAGGCAGCTAGGAAGTCAGTTCGACAAAATGGCTCACGGAGTGAACTTCGTGGCCGTTTCTCGATCTATGATCGATGCGGCCGTGGAGAAGGAATTCGTAGCCGTGCAACAGAGAGAGGAGGCGGAGAGACAGAACTTCGTGGCCGTTTCTCGATCTATGATCGATGCGGCCGTGGAGAAGCAGTTCTTTGCCTCGCTACAGAGAGAGGAGAGACAGCGGACTGCTGCTGAAGCAGAGGGTGTGGTGGATGAGCTGATCGAGAACGTCGCTGATCAACTCATCCGCCGGTGCGTGGAGCAGGTCAAGCAGCAAGTCTGCATGGAGGAAGGACTACCGCCCGCCGTGCTGGAGGAGCTGCTGAAGGACTGCCACGCGTTATGACCACGCCCTCCGCTTCAGCAGCAAGGTCCCTGCGACCCTCTCTCTACCAAACGGTCCTTTTAAGGACCAACCACTGATCACAAAAGTTGAAAATCAATCTCAATATAATATACGCATCAGAAAAACCCCTAATACGCTATACACTGAAACCCTGTTGAGTAGGTAGATCGAGTTGGGCATTTTTTTTTTTAGGAAGAGCAATCAGGTCATCGTGTGGAGATCATCAGGTGTCCTGTGTGTGTGTGTGTGTGTGTGTGTGTGTGTGTGTGTGTGTGTGTGTGTGTGTGTGTGTGTGTGTGTGTGTGTGTGTGTGTGTGGGATGTGTGTGTGTGTGTGTGTGTGTGTGTGAATTTTATACAAATACAATTATTCATTCCTTTCAGCAAGAAAATTAGCTCAATGTAATCATATGATTTTAACTGCCCTACTTATCAGAGCCTTGACGACATCTGACCGCCCCCCTTTTCAGGATCTAAATGGAAATTCACCGCCACCGCTTTTCAGAGTACTGCAGCGCCATTACCTAATTCTTTTTGTATGTGAAAAAAAACCAAAAAAAAACAGCACTGATAAGGGGTTTAATTAGACAGATATTGGTTTCTACACTATCAAAAAAAAAAAACAACCCTCAGCGCTTTAATGCTAAAGGTGGCAATAGTGCTTTAATGCGCTACGCCCTTTGTCGATATGCCAGTGTATGCATGCATGCAGCCCTGGTGAGGAACTCTGAGTGCCGCATTCATGACTTATGACGACAACGGGCACTGCACATTAAAGCGCTATGCGACTATTAAAGGGTTAGATCCAGTCTTGCTACAGGCATCCAGAATGCTATACCCAGAGTTGGTGGTCTGGTCCAGACTGCTGTACACAGATTGTAGACGGGATGGCGGGTTGCTGCCAGACTATCCCTCTGGTACGATATGCGGCTGGCGCGGCCGAGCCTGTCTTATATGATGCTGAGTCTAACTATGTATTAGATACCCTACGAGTAACTGAGAGTATGTCAAAATAATCACGGCAAACTGACTGGCGTCTTCATAGGATCATAGGGTGGTTATTATTACATAACTCAGTAACCTTTGGTTATGTGTTAGATAGAGTACACTTGGACACGGTTATTCCATATACCCGCTGCCCCACAGGGTCAAGACGAGGTGATTTAAATAATAAGACCCAGACGGGTAAAATAGCCAAAGTCAACAATGACCTGTTTTTTGGGGTTTTTTTTAGCCAATATGGACAAAGAGACACGGGGTGCTGTACACAGGTTGTGGACGGGCTGGTGGGTCACTGCCAGACTATCTCCCTGGTCCGATATGCAGCCGGCGTGGCCGAGCCTGTCTTATATGATGCTGAGTCTAACTATGTATTAGATACCCTACGAGTAACTGAGAGTATGTCAAAATAATCACGGCAAACTGACTGGCGCCTTCATAGGATCATAGGGTGGTTATTATTACATAACTCAGTAACCTTTGGTTATGTGTTAGATAGAGTACACTTGGACACGGTTATTCCATATACCCACTGCCCCACAGGGTCAAGACGAGGTGATTTAAATAATAAGACCCAGACGGGTAAAATAGCCAAAGTCAACAATGACCTGTTTTTTGTGTTTTTTTTTTAGCCAATATGGACAAAGAGACATGGGGTGCTGTACACAGGTTGTGGACGGGCTGGTGGGTCACTGCCAGACTATCTCCCTGGTCCGATATGCAGCCTGCGTGGCCGAGACTGTCTTATATGAGGCTGAGTCTAATTATGTATTAGATGTGCTACGAGTAACTGAGAGTGTGTCAAAATAATCACGGCAAACTGACTGGCGACCTCATAGGTCAGTTATTATTACATAACTATTATTACATAACTCAGTAACCTTCGGTTATGTGTTAGATAGCGTGCACTTGGACACGTTTATTCCATGTACCCGCTGCCCCACAGGGTCAACACGAGGTGTTTAAATAATAAGACCCAGACGGGTAAAATAGCCAAGTCAACAATGTCCCGTTTTTTTTAGCCAATATGGACAAAGAGAAACGGGGTGCTGTACACAGCTTGTGGACGGGGTGGCGGGTCGCTGCCAGACTATCCCCTGGTCCGATATGCAGTAAATTTTCTGCACCGTGTGACAACGACCGATCAGCTACCAACCTATTTTTGGTTATTTTTCTATTCAGTTTTTGATCAGCGCACTTTATTAGCGTGGTTTTTTTTAAAAATTTTTTTAATCATAAATAATATGTAGACTTGGAAAAAAAAAGAGAACTGACATGTCGCTGTTTTGTCACTAAACCCAAAGACCCACCCACCCCGTAGGAAGGGGAGACGTTTGTGAACGTTCCCTTAGGTCTCTATTCTTTATTTATTGTGTGGCCCCTAAAGAGGGGCCAACCAACTGACACTGTCAGTTGGTTAGTAGATGCTACTCAACATGGGCGTAATTAATTACACCTAGTGTTGAGAAACAACATGCCTGAGCTCAAAAGGCCCCCGTTGGGTGGGGGCCCTTGTGGCACAACGAGTTGGTTCGTTTTTCAGATTACCGACTCGGCGAGAGTTTCTGCCTATGTATCTTTTATAAAGCCTTAGATATGGTGTGGTATTTTTCATCTCGCTATAGTTTAGTTGGTATTCAAAGAAACTGCCTCATTTCTATCAGAAATACACAATATTGAATTGTTTTTATATTTTAATATATTCAGAAGCACACTTTGTTGCCTATATAGCTCATTATGTATGCGAGCATCGTAGGAATGTACAAATCCCCTATTGTGGCGCCATCTGACGAAAGAGCAAGGAACTATACGTGACCTGAACCCCGCCCTCAGCGCGTTCGTTATTCGCATCTTTGACAGCGACTAAGAGACGCTCAAACTGTCTCTTATTTAGTTTGAACTTATCACAAATTTGTCTTTGATAGGTCGTAGATCGACTTCTGACTTTTTAGTTAGAATAAAAAACAAGTGACGCCGCCACAGACCCGCGCATTAACGCGCTCCGCCGTCTTCAGAGGGCCGAGTCTATAGTACAGTAGATTCTACTGTGTACTTACACTAACAGTGCTACATATACATACCTGAGTCATAAGTGGGTTTTTTTTGTTGTTTTTTAGGGGAAAAAAAGTGATCTACTCACCCAAACCGCTATTAGTAGGTAACCTGTATGACCCATGCCGCAAACATCTGCCTCGTGACTGATAGTGTACCGGTGGTGAAGTGCTGTTGCAAGAACAATTGAGGCTCTTTATATAGCTGAGAGAGCGAATGGACTAATCTTGTTTTCACCTTGAGCCCCACCCTATTCCAGAGAGGGTATCAAAAATCGCATGTACGCGTATATGGGCTTATAGCTGGTGAATAGATAAGGCGGGGCACCTGTGTATACTAAGACTCCAGGGGGCGTTTTAACGACAGGTGTGACGCGCCAGCCCGTGGAGGGAGCTTTTTTGTTTTTCACTTAGAGAGCGTATACAAAGCCTACAGGGGGTGATTAACGCCAGGTGTGACGCGCCAGCCAGTGGCCGGATCACCTCATCTTCTAAGCTTTTGTTTTCACCTAGAGAGGGGATTGAGAGTGTATACAAAAAACTACAGGGGTGTTTAACGCGGCCAGCTGCCTACATGCTATAGTCTAAGCCTGTTTTCAGCTAGAGAGGGATCTACATCACCTAAGCCCTTTCCACCCTTAAATCGATCTGATAATTACCATAGAGAAGAGTAATGCGCGTTACATGTATATGGGCTTATAGCTGAGTAAGAGCTTAAGATGCTAGTCAACTGTGTATGCAAAAAAACAAACTACAGGGGGTGTCTAAAGTCGATTGTCATGCGCCAGCGGGCGGACAGAAGTCTGCCACTCTAGCTGTGACTACAAGCGCGTGCGTGTGGTAGACAGCTTAAATCAAACACGAGTTAAGCTCCTTATAGCTTCCTACTGTCTGCGGATTCGAGTCTTTTGTTTTTTCATGTATTTCCTCGGAGGGTCGAACAGGATTAAAGATGTAACGAACCCGCGCCTACACAGGTAGACAGCCGGTCGCCTTCCTAGTGAGAGTTTTCCTCCTGAGTTAAGAAGCTTATCTCGGAGCCTAGTACATAAGCGAGAGTGAAACATGAGTCCCACACACTTCTTCAACCACCTTCAGCATGGCGTCATCAGGAATCACTCTACGTTCTACCGAATGTGAGCAATCCCAACACTACTACAGAGCCGCGACAACACCACATGAGGAGACGTCCATGTTTACTGATGAGTCAACAAGTAGCAAGGTGGAGGTTGGTTTTTATCAAGATTCGTACGGGTGGCTGGAAAGTGTGAGGGCTACTTCTGCAGCTAATGCTGCTGCTCGTGCAAAACGTGAAGCTCGTAAGGTGGAAGTTGGTTTTTATCAAGATTCGTACGGGTGGCTGGAAAGTGTGAGGGCTACTTCTGCAGCTAATGCTGCTGCTCGTGCAAAACGTGAAGCTCGTATCGCTGTTCGTGCTACACATGCAGCATACGAAGTTGCCAATGCTGCTAACAACGTTGCTGTTACTCTCGCCGCTGCTGCTCGTGCTGCTAATCTTTTTGCTACTGTTTCCGCTCTTGCTACCGATGCTGCTGCTACTGATGCTGCAACGACTGCTAAAAGTGCCGCTGTTGCGGCTGCTGCTAGGGCTAATGCTATTAATGCTTGTACAGCTGCTAAACAAATAGCCTGTTTTGCTTCTGCTAGTCGCAGTGTCGCTGTTACGGCTATAGCTGATGCCCATGATGCTAAGTTACGGGCTTTTGCTTTTGCTGAAGATGCTGTTGATGCTCAAGATGTTGCTGCTGCTGCTGCTACTGCTGCTGATGAGGCTGCTGCTGCCGCTGCTGCTGCTGCTGAAGATGCTGCTGCTGCTGCGGCTGATGCTCTAGACACCTATGACGCTGCTGCTCTAGACACCTATGACGCTGCTGCTGCTGAAGATACTGCTGCCGCTGCTGCTACTGCTGCTGCTGCTGCTCTAGACACCTATGACGCGGCTGCTGCTGCTTTTGCTGAAGATACTGTTGATGCTGCTGCTGCTACTGCTGCTGCCGCTGCTGCTACTGCTGCTGCCACTGCTCTAGACACCTATGACGCGGCTGCTGCTGCTTTTGCTGAAGATACTGTTGATGCTGCTGCTGCTACTGCTGCTGCCGCTGCTGCTACTGCTGCTGCCACTGCTCTAGACACCTATGACGCTCCTGCTACTCCTGCTCTAGACACCTATGATGCTGCTGCTGCTGCTGCTGCCACTGCTCTAGACACCTATGACGCTCCTGCTACTCCTGCTCTAGACACCTATGATGCTGCTGCTGCTGCTGCTGCCACTGCTCTAGACACCTATGACACTCCTGCTACTCCTGCTCTAGACACCTATGATGCTGCTGCTGCTGCTGCTGCTGCTGAAGATGCTGCTGCTGCTGCTGCACTAGTCATCTATGACGTGGCTACTGCTCTAGACACTTATGACGCGGCTGCTGCTGCTGCTGCTGCTGAAGATGCTGCTGCTGCTGCTGCTCTAGACACCTATGACTGAAAACATAGTAGGCGTTATTTACAAACACTGCTGTTACCTATGCCTAAACTTAGTAGGTCTTATTTACAAACAAGAGAGCCACGTGGTGTTGTTTACAAACAAAGAGAGCCACGTGGTGTTGTTTACAAACAAAGATAGTCACGTGATGTTGTTGTGGTCTATCATGTCAATGAAGGGGTCACGTGATCAAGGGGGCGTGGTCTATTATGCAAATGAGGGGGTCGCGTGACCAAATGGCGACCTCTGATTGGCTGGTGATCAAGAGGGCGTGGCTTATTATGCAAATGAAAGGGTCACGTGATCAAGGGGGTGTGGCCTATTATGCAAATGAGGGGGTCACGTGACCAAATGGAAGCCTCTGATTGGCTGGTGATCAAGGGGGCGTGGCCTATTACGTAATTATGCAAATGAGGGGGCGTGGCCTATTACGTAATTATGCAAATGAGGGGGTCACGTGACCAAATGGAGGCCTCTGATTGGCTGCATGTCGATTGAGTAATAAACAGTAGTTAACTATAGTCCCGTTCCGATACATACTATACTACTGATATGGATACTTGGCAGCCAATACTAGTTCAGATAATTGCTATTGATAAGCCATTGCTTCTCATGCTAGTGTACTGGACCACAGATCCAGACACATTTAGAACAAATAAAGTCAGTAAGAGTTAATGGTCAGACAGAGACCGATAGAGAGTAGAACACACTAAATGTATGTTAATTGTATCGTAACACACTAAGTCCAGGGGGCAGTACTGCAGGAATCGGAGAACTGGTATTACACAACCATTAGCCGAATAGGAACCCTGGCATTATACAACCACTGACCAACAGGTCAAGGTTGCTTGTAGACAGGAAGTAACAGATCCACTTCTAGGGATGTAATTGTATTAGTTGAAGGTCAAGGATGTTTGGTGACAGGAAGTAGCATATCGAATTCCTATGATGTAACTGTACTAACTATTGTCGTGAGGGATGACTCAAACCACTGGGGCAGTCAGCCAATTGATAATGCAAATAACCCTAAGTGAATGTAATCAGATCCAATGTCAAGGCCAACACCAGAACCATGGTCAAGGTCGCTATACCAGGAGCAAATCACATTACCTAAATGTCAAGGACGTATTGCGTAACAGTGGTCAAGGCCACACCAAGTAATAGGCCCAATGTCAAGGTCAGTCCGTGCAGAGCATAATCTATGTAGATTGGTATTAGGACTAATGGCACAAGCCTGGTCATGTAAATGAATTATGTAAAGGTCAAGGCTGACAGAGCAAGTGTCAAGGTCATATGTGTAAATGTCAAGGCTGAAGTGTCAAGGTCAGGCCTTCATATATAACATGGCTGTTTCCCTGTAGTGAGTGGTTGGTAGGAGTCAGACCTCTGTTGTGTATGTATCACAGGTTGCTGAATGGAATAAAGAAGTCTTCACATCAAGTACCTCTCATCTGCTTGGATCATTTGTCTGAGTGAACTGCAGGCAGTGATCCTGAAGTTTCCCCAGGATAAATATTAGTAGGAAACCAAAGCACCCTTAAAACCTCAATCCAGTTCACTGGTCTGCCATCCCACGTTATCTACTTACACTACCAGCCCATGACTACACTGCCCCTATTATGAGTATAGACCCCTAAAATTGACATGGCGACATGGGCATTTCTTAAAATCGACATGGCGACATGGGCATTTCTTAAAATCGACATGGCGACATGGGCATTTATTAAAATCGACATGGGACATGGCCAGTTAAGTGACATGTGACATGGGCATTTCTTAAAATCGACATGTGACATGGGGCTTAGTGACATGAAAAAAGAATCTCACATGGAGTGAGGTAGGCTCCGGGGTAGGCTACTAAGCCCTTTCCTGAAATTTGGTCCCTGTGGGTTATAAAATTCAAAAATTTTCCTGGGGCCACAGGCCCCAAGACCCCCATTTATAACTCTCTAAATTATTTCCCTTAGTGACACTAGTGACATGGCTTTTTCCTTAGTGACATGTGACATGGCCATTTCTTAAAATCGACATGCGACATGGAGACCCCCCATCTACCCCCCCCCCCCTATTATCATGTACATAAGGGATGCTGCATTTTAAAACGGTTGCATTTCGTTCTGTTATGTCTTCAACTATATTTATTACGGAAAATGGCTTCAACCTTGCAGGCCGCCCATCCTAAAAAGGATTAAGCAACCCCCTACTGCATTACCGACAGTAGGTCTGTCTTCTGTCCCTGGATAGTGATTGAACTATTGCCCTACTGAACCTGAGGCACACGTATTGTCATTAGACTCTAGTTCATATGAACCATATTCATCTAAACCTAATCTAAGTGCATTGCCTACTGGGAAGTTATCGGCCATGCTTTGTTACTCCAGAATCTTAATTAAGCCCAAAGACTTGGGTTATACTGATAAATTATCAGCATTGTAAACCCTAATTATATATAAAACACTCTGTTTACTCACTGATGTAAAATATATATTATAGAGGCGTAGATCCATATGTTATATCACACCATGGTTAAAAGATAGCTTGAGCTGAAAGAGTAGCTGGTCCACTTATAAATACTCACAGGTTTACACAGAGTATAACAGGTCTGGTAAATATATCATTTATACATTCACACATGGTATCGAACGCTGATATGATTGAAAAATACAAGCACATAGAGTTCATCACAATTGCAAAGGACAAATTGGATGTTGAGTAATTAATGATGAAAGTAAATAGGATCCTATGAAGCGACTAATTAGTGTCTATAAACAAAAGCATGTACAGGATTTTTTTTTTAACATGCCATTAATTCTAATTTTTCAAAGGGGGCTTAAATATCTTGTCTAGTAAAATGCCATATAATATATCATGCACATTGATACAATGGAATTCGTAAAACGAGAGTTCTATGAATATTGGTTTTTGAGAAGCAAGATGACATAGAATGCATAAAGTGCTCATTTCTTTACTTTCACCCTTCCCAAGTCAAGGGGTTAAACCTTTTTAACCCTCCCCCCTTGTTTCAAAATGAGCACTCCCGAAGAAAATAACACATTGACCTGATGACAATGACCTCAATCCACAGGTTAACGCACCAATCATGTTATCTCCTTGTCCTCCCCTGGAGACAAATAATGGTCATGCGTTCGTTGATTGATTTATTGATTGGTTCTTGAGGCTCAGCCCCCTTTGAGGTTCTGGCAGCTATTGACCTGGTCCGGGGACTGGTTGGGGCCAGAACCTGCTTAACACTCACATACAGAGCTAGATGGGATATATAGACAAAGGTTGACAAGGTTTATCTGTTGGGCGGGTTATTCTACGTGAGGTGTTCTATGCATGTCCTGATATTTTTTTCAACTTGCGACATACAATTCACATCACAAAATTATGCAACATGTCAGTGGCTCAGGCTATACCTTGAATGGTAACATTGAAATCTTATATGGCTACTGATTCATGTATCAACTGCTTTTGCTATGATCCATACAGTATTATGTTATCACAGCCAAAAACAATTTTCTGTTTTTCAGAAAATATTTCTTGTTTTAAGTAAAATATACTTAAAACAAGTTTGTCCGTAGGATAACAAAATTTTACTTGAAAGCATGGTTGAGTTTAATATACTTAGTGTAAGAAAAACAAACAAGAAAAACAAACAAGAAAGAAATTCTTAAATCAAGTATTTTATACTGGAATCAAGATGATATTTCCTGACATATTTCTCAAAATAAGAAAATCTTTCTTACGGAATGGACCTTTTTTCTAGAAAACCTTTTTCTTAAGTAAGTTTTAATTTCTTATTCGAGTAAATAAACAAGATTGATGTTCTTGCCTGGGAAAGGGGTATAACTATATTTAATTTTAGTCTTAGAGAGAAAGGATTGATGCCAGAGCATCAGAAAGAGGTTCATCAGATTAAATGCAGCTTTTTGTAGCTACAATAGAAGTTTAAGCAAACAGACCTTTATTCAAAGTCATTTCACTTCATGTAATGGGAGAGGTAATCCTTCCCTTTATTTAAATGATATTATCAAGCAAAGGGTGTCTCTTATCATTTCTCCCCATAGTCATTATTATTCATTCACTGGAACAAGGGTTCTTACATCAAATTAATCTCTAACAAATTTCCCCTTTTCCCACATATTTTTACCCTCTTCTGTTTTTTTGGGACTTAATTTGAGGCAGAAATGTATACCCTGTTTGATAAGAAAGTTGCTGTATTACATAGTGGTGGCCTCTTGTGGCACAACATGTAACTAATTTTCTTATTTTAAGAAAATAATTCTTATTTAGTAGTCTGTATACTTGATCCCTATGGAACCTAACTGAACTCACATTCCACCTATATAATTCCCGAATAATGGAAGGAATTTGGTGAAGGCATTAAGCATGGTTATAACCATTACATAATAGAGTATACTTGCATTTTTTCCCCTAATAGACACTTTGGACACATGGTTTCAGGTTAATTCTTAACTGAGCAGATTTTCAAGACATAGCAATCTTAAATCTAGAAATAGAACTTTCTTATTTCAAGAATATAAGATATAATGTTGTTGGGTGCACAAATGACCAGTTTTAAGAAAATTCCTAAAGAAAAATAATCTTGAATACTTGTTTCTAGAAGAATACTAGAAAAATATAAGATTTTTTTTAAAACTTCCCCTTTCTGAGAAGAAGATAAACGTAAAAACTCAGAATGAGTTTATTTCTTGAATCGAGAAAATTTAATCTCGATTCTAGTATTTTCTTGGGGTAAGAAAATTATTTTTGGCTGTGATCTTTTGGTGGCCTGTATGTCATTGGTTGAATGTGTAATATAGTATCGTATTGTTAATTCAAGCATAAGTATACATCATGCATATCTGCAGGGAACCTGTTCCCATTTTGATTGTACCGTTATATTTAGAAAATCACCCTGTGGAATAAAAATACGTTATAAACTCCAAAATCTTTTCACAGAGCCCTACATCTGAAGTCTAGCTACAGATGACCAATTCAATCTGTACAATGTCATTGCAAACTACATATATGGCGCAAGCTGGGGTCTATTGTTACGTTCAGTGGTGGTTGGTACTATATGTACCGTATTCAACGTAATAAGCGCACCCCCCCTGTTTTTGGCCGATTTTTAGACTACAAATAACCAAAGATATCCCAATTTGTTACCCCAATTAAACTCTTAACTACTAAGAGGTGTACATAATCATTTTTTAAGCGCACTGTGTGCTTATTACGCCTAATATGGTATTGTAAAAGAGGAATTTATGGTGGATAGACTTAGTTCGTTGTGCCTTCAGTTGCCTAGTAGGAAATATAAATGATAGGGAAGTTTATACAAGAGCGCATCATGCAACACTGTCATAAGTAGAAAATTAAACCAATAAGACAAGTGCAATCTATAGGGGAGCTATGTCATGAAATAATCTCAATAAAAATACGAGGGATATTCAGGAGTATGAAGCATTCAAGTTGAATCCAAAGAAGTGGTCTTGTTGTTCCGATTTTATTATAAAAATCATGACAATCCCAGAAATACCATTTAAATGTTGCATTCTTGATATTGCACGTGTGGTGTCTGATAAATTAATTATCGGTATTTCACATCTCATAAATTAATATCATATTATAGGGGGTGTACACCCCTTGAACTACATAGAAAACAGCTATATAAAGCAAAACAGTGTTTTTCAAATCCAAAAACGCTTGTTTATTAAATAGCTTATTTACACAACGTATCACAATGATTGGTTAATATCACAATGAGATATTCATGTAAATTATGATGTCATATATTATTATGAATATATATACACAATTATATATACAAGATGAAATGCAGGAAAGATGATCTAAACACGGAATAGGAATATCCTCCGAGCAATACAAGTTCTTTTCTCTATCTATTATAAATAAACAGGTTTGTACATAATTCATACTTTCTAATACAAAACTCCTACAACCTAGGGCTGTCTTGGGGGCTTCTTTCCAGCAGACCGGCCTCCTTGACCATCCCGTAGAATATGCTCTCCTTATTTTCCAGCAGCTCAGCAGGACTGGCAAACTCGGATACCTTACCATAGTCCAACACCACAATCCTGTAAAGTATAAACAGAAGGTCAACTTATTATATTGTTTTTGGGTGTATTTGTAGCTCATTCACACCGAAAAAAGTAAACTTGTCTCCAGACTCGTCGAAGTGACTATCATAAAATAAACGAGTCAAAAGTTGTCTAACCTATCAGCTTAATATCCCACAAATAGAATCTGGAGCTGGCAAATGTCGGGTTTTGGGCTGGCACACACCAAGAGGGTCTTCTATCTCCAGCTAGAAGACCCACTTCCTTGTCACCTAGACGGGTTTTTGACTCGTTTATCTTATGACCGTCACTTTGAAGAGTCTGGAGACAAGAACAAAAGAAATGGCCTGACTGTATTTTACAGTCATGGATGTATGTGAGTGCAGTCCATTGAGCATACTCTCCTTCTGTGCTGATAGGCGTGCCTAGTTGCCTAAGTGTTATAAGCCCTGCACAAAGTTAATTATCTGCGGCTGGTGCGTTGGATAATCACCCTGATCTTGACTTATAACATGTATACAACATGTCACTTGTACCATATCTACTACATATATCATACACATAGGCCTACCTAACTGCCTGGACACGGTGCAGTAGTGCAGTTAGATCATTTAAACATCATCTATTAATCAGACATCTAGTTAAACATGTAGCATTATTTCATAACCGATTCTCTTTTAGATCAGTTTAAACATGCCCAGGAATTCGTGAAGGTCCACATGTTTTCTCCTTTCAGCATCATGCAGCAACACCGTAGTGGGTGCTCTTTAATTGGCAATAATTCATTTAAAGATGGTACATCAGCTAAAATACTTCCCAAACCTTTTCTTCAAAATGGATATCACTTCAATGCCATGGGTTCCATTATCATTTTAGCTGATAAACACTGCAAAATATATGTCTATTGATACATAATTTGAGATTGATAACAATGTACCTGATTTACCTCACTGACTCAGGCACTTCCCCAAGAGAGTATTGGGGGAACAAATCTGATAGAGAATGCACTGAACCATGCAGTATCAACACATAGGGAGTTTTAGTGTCGACCTACAGTAAAAAAAAGTTTCATTGCATGTGCTCATCTTATAGACATATAGATCTTATTAACAGTTAAGGAAGACGTATGGGATAGGATATACAATAGTAATATGATAAAACTAAAAAATTTCTAAACATTTAGCTGACACACCATCTTTAAAGGTTTAAAGTGCAGCACTAACCTGTCATAGTCCATGATGGTGTTGAGGCGGTGAGCTATGGTGATGACGGTGCAGTCCTTGAACTCGGTCCGGATAGTATTCTGTATCAGATCGTCTGTCTCCAGGTCTACAGCGGCTGTAGCCTCATCCAGCACCAGGATACGCGTCTTACGCAGCAGGGCCCGGGCCAGGCACACCAACTGCCGCTGTCCCACACTGTGATAGAGCAGCAGAATGGTCATGTTGTAAACATACTTTGATTTACTAATGTTGATGACACACAAAACCAGACCCGGTCAAGTAAATTTTACATTTTTATTAAGACAGACAAATAGAGAGTTACAACAGTTGGATATGAATGAATCGTAGAGTTTTAGTTGAAGAGTGATCGACTTTTCGGTAAATTAATTTACCTTCTTCAGGATACTTTAATTTGCACTGTACCTATTTTCACAGATTATGCAGTTTTTAGAATCTGCAAAAATATGTACCGAATATTTTTCCAGTATAGTCATACCACTACCAAGTTCCAAAAATTAGCAAATTTAAATACATGCAAATATGTACTTTTTAGCAAATTCATGATAATATCTGTTTACAGTATTGTTTGAACAAAATCCCACACTGTAATAAAGATACCTAGTCTTTATGTGAGTCCCTTAGCGAGAGTCTTTATGTGAGTCCCTTAGGTGAGCCATGGAACTATGTAACATTCTAGGTGACTCCCTTAGGTGGGTGAGCCAGGGACTCCTTAAGCCTCCCCCCAGTGGGCACATAACATTGACTCAACATTGATAACTAGTTATCAATGTTAATTCAATGTTGATCGAACGCTGATTCAATGTTGAACTAAATATTGTGCCCACTGGGCCTTAGTCAACCAGGACTCCTGGACTGCAATAAGTATAAGACCAAATCAATCACTTCTGCTTCTGGTCAGCCTTTGTGAATCTACAAAGCTTTCCCTACCATGATACCACTACATACCCTACAACAGCCTGGACTGCAACAAGTATAAGACCAAATCAATCACCAGTACTTCTGGTCAGCCTTAGTGAATCTACAAAGCTTTCCCCACACTGATATTCCTTGGCTCCCTATACAACCAATCCCTTAGTCACTATAGTGCCTAACCAAGTAAATCATTTTTTGGCTCCCTATACGACCAACCTTGGCTAGTTAATATTGTCAGGTTGGTCTTTTCATTTTAGGCTAAGTCCTTTTGAGTAAGGCATCAGTCATTATGTTGTTTTGTCTCATTCATTCTTGAATAGCACTTGGTCATGCTTGACCAATGTCTGTATTACCAACCTGGGATAGCCATTTCAGACTAAAGGCCGGGACCGTTAGATTATCTGTGCACCATGATACCACTACATACCTGAGGTTCTCTCCTCCCTCAGTACAGGGATGCTCCAGCTTCTCCGGCAGCGACTGGACGAACGTCTTAAGGTGGGCAAGTTCCAAACATGCCCACAGATCATTGTCTGTCTTTGTCTCGAATGGATCCAGGTTTAGTCGCAGGGTTCCCGAAAACAATACAGGGTCCTGGAAAATGCACGTATCAAGGTATATTCATTATACTCCTGTCAAAAAGCCAGCATTTACTGCCAAAAATGCTTTTCTCAGTTCAAATATGATAGATGAAAATATTCTGGTAGTTATCTGTCCCACTATTGACATTTTCTCATGCAAACTTTTTTTTTCTCTTTGAAAAGACTAAAGAAAGATGAATTTCACATGATTACTTTTTTTGTACTAACGAAATCATATGCAAAATATTGTAATTGACAGTTCAAACTATGGGGGAGGATGTCATTGAGTAAAGTAAAAGACGCAAATGTAGGTGGGGCATTCTTATTACAATAAGTAATATGTTATTGCTTTACCTGTGGAATGATGGTGAGTTTGGAGCGCAGGTCTTGCAGTCCCATCTCACTGATCCTCTGCCCATCTATAAGGATAGTACCGGTCACTGATTCAATGATTCTGAACAAGGCCAAGGTCAGAGATGACTTCCCAGCACCTGTTCTACCTACAATACCCACCTACAGAATAGGTAGAGAATGGGACACAGAGTCATCATAGAAGTCATGGAACTCACACACATAGAAATATAAAGGTGTCAACTGTGTCTCCCACGTGGCTCTGGTAAAATAGAGAGTCAAACTGCTAATGACTCTATACAATCAGTGTCAACTCAAATTGACTCTGTACTATCAGAGTCAACTCACGTTGACCCTGCATATAAGGAGAGTCATTAGCAGTTTGACTCTCTATTTTATCAGAGCCACGTGGGAGACACAGTTGACACCTTTACTTTTCTGTGTGCGGAGGTGTCATGCAAAACCTTGTAGTCATGAAAAATTACTTGCCAGAAGACTTTTCCCAGATAACAATATATTTTTAGACAATTATAAATCAAATTATACATATCACAGTGCAATACTTTGATGCCAGAAATGACATTTGGTTTCAACAGATTCCAGATAAAAAAAACGACAACAGTGCAGGGTGCACTATGGTCCCTTTCCCCAGTACAGATATAGTGGTAGCTTTAACAATGTACAACTGGATTTTAAAGAATTATAATTATGTCCACAATCTTTTCTAGTAAGGACTTTGCATTAGTATTCAGATTGGGAGATAACTTCTTGCATACCCTTTCAGCAGGTTTGAATGTACAGTTGACTTCACTCAGCACCAGATCGAGGCCGGGCCGATACCGTGTAGAGTATTGCATGAAGGTGACCTCCCCCTGTTGTGGCCAGTCAGTGTCTGGCCTGTTGAGCTCCACCACAGCCGGTGCCTGGAGAATAGAGAGTTATAGCATTATGTGTCTGTTCAGAACTGGCAGAAAAAAATATTTTAAAAGTATGTTATGTATGTGTCTCACGAGATCTGGCCATTATGAACGTCTTTGATTGAGTGCCAGCTTTGAACAGCTTGATAAAAAATGGTGTATTTAGGGCAGATGGAGATGTAAATGGGCTGAAAAAGGTAAATAGATGTTATAGAACTTTAAATTAGTAATTAGTATCCCATTTATTTCTGCATCTCCCCTAATAAAACCATTTTCTGTCAAGCCGGTCAAAGCTGGCATCCAGTCAAAGCTGGAACACGGTCAAAGCTGGCACACGGTCAAAGACGAAAACATTGGCCTGATCTCATGAGACACAGCCTTATGTGTATTTTAAAGAACTTAGCATGATTCTCTACAGTTGGTGCTGCAATATTAGGCACCACCATTATTATGTCACCATGGCCACATCAGTAAGCGAAATACATAGCTGCCAAATCGCATAATCTATAGACATCTTGAACAAGTACAGGGTAAGAGTTGCATAGTGCCTTTTAAAAAGATTGTCATTGAGTTATTGGGTAAGATTATCCACAAACTTACCTCTTGGGGACACTCAGCATATTCTTGCATCCTTTCTATTGCGACAATATTATTTTCCATTTCAGATGTCATACGAACGACGTTGCCCAACTGAACAGTCACCTGTATAGAAAAAGCATAGACCATCATTCACTTACAATTGCACAATCATGCTTTTATGCATAACTATCCCCTCCCCCACTAATATATATATATATATATATATATATATATATATAGCTGTATATAATATTACCTCTCACAATATCTGCAAGATATAGCAGTACACAATCACATGTCTGAATGGAAGCTTGAATAGGCCACTCAAAAAGAGTTTCTCATCATCAAGCAGGGAAAAATATGACGAGGGCGTTTGTTGATATTTTTTTGTTGTTTTTCCACTTGAGCTTGAATACAATTTGGACTTTTTCACATTGTGGAAATTCAATTATTATTCAATATATTTCCCAATTTTAACCAATTTTTCATCAAAAATGTAATTAAAAAAATTATTTTAAAAGAAAGCAGTCTTCCCCAAACATGATTTTTATGATGCGCTCAGTGATGAGAAACAACTTTTTCTTTTTAGGGGCCATAATTTCCCATGATACTCACCGCAAGTGCATAGGAAATGCTGAGACCTGCCGTGCCTGCGTCAATAGAGCCTGAGACAGCCAGCACTCCTGCAGATAGTACGATGAAGTTCGCTATTGTCTCAAGGTACACGCCCAACCACCTAGAATCAAATGTGGATCTGAAGTAAACCCTGATATTGATGACTAGTGGTTATCTGGTCAATGTTTGTTAAATGACATTATTCTAACGTTGACGTTGATTTTGAGGGAAACATTGTTTAAAACTTTTTGGTTGAGTGTTAAAATAGAGCTAGGGAATGAACGTTTTTTCCAGGGTATGTGTCTGACTCATGCTGAATCTACCCTACATTAGCGACCATAATGCTATTTGACCCACCTTGCTGAGACTATATTTGGGTAGTATGTCATATTGTTCTCATCTGTTAGCCGGTCAGATTGTTCAACAAAGCGATCCTTAACTTTGTATGCTCGGATTGTGCTGGTTCCCGAAACTGTCTCACTAAAGTGGGCATACACCGGTGACTTACTCACGGACTCAAGTCGTTTAAGTTGGCGTGACGTGGCACCATAAAATCGCTGAAAGAATATATATGATTTATGAATGGATGCAACAAAAATAGAAAAATAATGAAATGTACGCATTTTGGGATATTAGGAATTCATGAGTGTTTTCATTATAACCTCACATTGGTCAGACCACAGAATTGGGGTTTCGAATTAACAGTAATCTTTGTTGGTCTTATTCTATTTTGTTATTGAGGGTGAAACAAATTCTAAAAATATATACAGAATAGAAATATGCATTATTTCTTTTTGAGTAACTTAATTGTATTGGCATAGGATCTAAAATCCTTGGAAATTTCATGAATTGCTTTAAATACTAACCTGTACTAAGAAGTAGAAGATGGCAAGTGGAATGAGTGGAATAATGAATAAAGGTGTGCTGTACATGATTATAAACAGTGTCACAAGCACTGTGGAGAAATTAAACAGCCAAATCCTTAATACAAGTGGGATGTTGAAGTCGATTGTGCCCACGTCCCTTGAGAACCGATTCAAGATGCGACCAAGCGGGGTGGTGTCGAAGAATGACATGGGAGCCCGGAGAACAGCCTTCAGCATTGTGCTATGCACCATTCGTGAAGTCTGCAGCAGTCCAATTGCGGTCACAATGTTCTGAATCGTGACGGCCAAAGCTGTAAAATAGATAAATAAATAAATAAACAGCTTTGCAATTGGTGATAACTGATGAAGTCAAAACTGTAGGTTAATGGAATTGCTATTTTAAAACCAACTTGATACAAAAGTCTAGAAAAATCAAAGTAAATAGATATGATAGGTGAGACCACATTTACCCACGTCTGTCAAAATCAAAGTTTATTTTGTCAGTAATGCTGTGATAATAATGTTAATGCTATGATAATAATGTTATCACAACTATTGATACTATTGCCCAAAATATAAAACCTTGTAAAAACACTTACCTAGTACTCCAGCCATGCCACCATACACACCCAGACGAAGGTTCCGGAGAGTAGCGTCGGTGCCTGGGGGGTCGTTGGACCACTTGGCCAGCCAGATGTTCTGAAAGGCTAGTGCTGCCATGAAGACGATATAGGAACCGACTGTCAAGGCAAAGTTAAGGAAGCCAAAGAACTTGAAGTAGGTCACCATCAGACTCAGCTTAACCTGCAAGTAGGGAGTATATTAAATTTAGTAAATTTATACAGAAATTGTCTTGAATTGAATCCTGGTTAGATGTTTTTTGGAGTTGTTTTAATCATTTATTGACCTCAATATGTACAAATGTTCATCCTTGTGATTGCCATAATGTGCAAAATCAATGATTGCTATCACAAGATCAAATTGTACGTAAGGAGCAAATGAAGGAATACAGTAGAAATATGTATACACAGTCAATGAATATTAGAATAGCACTCTGCATAGCTGGGATGTCTCCCACCGACTGTGGAAATATCATATTCAAGAGATGGTTGGTAATCAAATGGTGTCCATGAGCAGTAAATGCCTTGATTGGGAGAGAAATTCCCAGGCTATGTGTAAAACACCTTAATTTCAGTAATGTTATTTGAACATGAATTGATAAAAGAACCTATGTAACTACTTTCATCACACTAATCTCTTACACCTCAACTCAGCGCAACAATCAGGATTTAACTGATTTACAACACGTCAGCAGTCACATGAAATGATGAATATTATGTGACCACGTTGAAACAAAAAAGTCCTTACACTTCCAGCCCCAGCCGTCTCCTCCTCGATCAGCTGCCGATTCCTGCTGCTCTCAGATACACCCAAGTCAGGTGGACCTTCTGATGTGGACCTTTTTGTCTTCTTTGACCTCTTCTTCAATCTGTAATTCAGTACATTCATTATCATGCTGTGACAGATCAAGAGTGAGTGGATAACATACTGATTATGTCAGGTAAAGTATTGGTTTCTTTTGCCTTCAGGGGGGCCACCATACGAAATATTTTGGGCCAATACATACACAAAAAAAGAAATCCTGACAGTTAAGGATGTTGTGTCACACACACCAGAAATTTTTAAAGAAATGATGCTCTAGATTTATTTTGTAGAAGTATAAAGCTGAAAAGGCTTGGAATAGCCGAAACCGAAATCAGGAGTTTCGTTAATGCATTTTGTTGCCTCCTCCCCCCTTCAAGACCTTTTACAACATAAAGGCATAAATAATATAGCATATGCCCATTGCATTACTGCTGCTAGGGCAAAGAGATTCATTGCTAGATGACAGAAGAGGGTCATCTCTTGCATTCTGCATCATGACTGCCTGACTTATTTAGTTAAAACATCTTTCATGAAAAGCCTCATAATTATAAATCTATGCTTACTTGTGGGATTTTCCATTGGTAGCAACTTCAATTTCGGAATCGCTGCCTGCATCTGACCTAGCAGACATCTCAGAAATCTGAGAAATGAATCGACACAAACCTCGATGTTTTTTCACCTCTGTAAACCAGTAATAAAAAATGTATATATTATATTAACAGATATAACATCTCATGTAAGGAGTCGTACCAAGCCTAGTGCTCCTTGAAGCCAAGTGTTATATAGACAGAGATTTACCACAACTGCCAGCGTGACCTCACAGAATGGCTGAGAGAGTGTAAGATGGGCCTCACATCTGAACAATGTATTTGTAGCCCAGAGCACAAGTCTAAAAGGTTTGTGAAATGGTTGAAGGTTTTAGATATTATGTAGATTTGTTTGTGATTGTGACTTATGATTGATGTAGCATCCCTGCAAATAAAAACTCATGCGAAACTTGAGTATTTTAGAATTGTTTCGTGAACATTTTTTTAAAAATTTTCTTATGTTATATTCCCTGTAATTTATTGTGGTGAAACTAGAGAAATACACATTTTCATTCTACTTGTGGAATTTCTGGTTATTTGCACGAGTAAAAATTACTAAAATTTGGGAAATATATATCACCATTGAACTTGTCACTAGGAAGGTTCACTACTCCCGAGAATCTCCCATGTCAATCTTGTGTATACAGCCTGTGTTTTTTCCCGGCATATGCACATGTCCAACTTGTGACATTCTTGAGTTCTGTTTGGAGGGATAACTCATTTTTATGATACTCCTTATGATATAGTTCTATATAGCATTAGTGTATTAGTATGATAGATTGATAAGCTTTGTATACATTATACATTGTAGACTTATAAATGATTAATGTAGCATTGTTTGTAAGTATTCCTTATACTATAGTATTAGTATGGAAGACTGAATAGCTCTATATATACACACCATGTTGTTCAGTATTGCCTTGTGTTGTCAGATCTTGTTCTGTTGTGTACATTACATACCAAAAAATCATAAAAATTCAACATAAACAAAATAAGTGTAAGCATGTTTTGAAGATGAACAAAACTCAAAAGGAATGCTTCTCTGCATGAAAATCAGAATCAAATAGGGAAAATGTAGGGTTTAGTGAGCCAGCTTGTATAGCAGCTTTAACTTAGGAAGTGTTCATTTATTAACTTCAGGAGGGGGTGGTGAGATTTCGCGCGGAGGGGCGAAAAACCTTTACGCCCCCCCCCCCTCGACAGCGCGTAGAGCGTTTCATGCCCCCCTCATCCAAGGCGGCGAAATTTTTTCGCCCCCTCTTCTTTGAACTATAGTAACGAGGGGGCTTTTTGGCTTAAAAGGGGCTGAAATTTTTACGCCCCCCCCTCCTCAAGAGGGTTCAGAAAATTGTACGCCCCCCCCTAAACCCACCACCCCCCCTGTAACTAATAAATGAACACTCCCTTACCTTCTTCCTCATCCATTTCGTTGTCGTTCTGGTATTGGGAGATGAACTCAGCGAAGGCGCCGTTATTGAGGAGGAGCTGCTGGTAGGAGCCCATCTCTGACACCTCTCCGTCCTTCAGGACAAGTATCGTGTCCACCTGGGGCAGGTAGGTCAGGCTGTTTGTAACCAGCACTCGCGTCTGTAATACATAGGTGCAGAAGACAACATTAATTTCAGGAGATTTATATTAAAGTTATTATCTCAAAATATTAAATTTTGTGAATTCTACTACTTAAGAGACTCTTAATGGATTTTAATGGGTGCAAATTGTGTTTAGCAAATGAAGTATGATCATTGTGAACCTCCTGATTCTTTCGATTAAATTTGTGTGCCCCTGTCATCATACAGTCTGCCTTTAATGACATTGTGAATCTAAAAGAATCTTTGTATCTTGTAGGTCACATGACAATCCATAATAGCGTCACTAATACACGTAATCATGTGTGGTATATCTTCAGGCTTCATTCTCATGTTTGCGGAGGAAAGATGCATATGAGTTCAATTTAAGTTAATCACCTACCTTATTTTTAAGCATTCCACTATGTCCTATCACATTATCAAAAATGTATTTTCCCACGTGGCTGTCAACAGCGGAGAGGGGGTCGTCAAGGAGGTAGATATCATTGTTCTGGTACACCGCCCGCGCCAGGGACACCCGCTGCTTCTGTCCTCCTGAGAGATTAATACCCTGGAGGAGATAATATTTGTTATGGTTATCGAGGTAGCTAATGTAAACATACTTTATTTTGCACTGTAAATATTTTCGCGAATTCTATGGATTAAAAAAAATTGAAAATATGTACAGAGTTTAACCCAATATAGCCATATAACTATGATGTCACCGAATCTGCAAATTTAAATCTGCGCAAAATTGTACTTTACAGTAAATCCTCAAACAATTATACTAACCAAAATATTTACATTTACAGTACCGTATTCGACGTAATAAGCGCCCTCCCCCTAATAAGCGCCCCCCCCCCTTTTTTGGGTATTTTTAGACTAGAACAAAGGCTCAAATTTCACCATTTTGGAGAAAATTAAACTCTTAAGTATTGAAACTACCATAAAAATAATTTTATAAGCGCCCTGGGCGCTTATTACGTCGAATACGGTATATCCAATTTTTTCTAATTCTAAATTCCATTTAAATGTGTCCCAAAGATAGTAATAGTAATTATATCAGAGAAATCGGGGACAGTCATGTAGTAATTTCGTGGATGGTGAGAGGTGATAAAGGGGGTCCCATGGGGACCTTTTTAGGATTTCACAGTGTTATTCCAAATTCTACAATTTCGATTTGTTTGGTATCATCTTAAATCTTCTGACATCCTCTGTCAGCTCCCAGATTCTATTTGTGTTCACAAAAAAATATCTAAGGAATAACCTTGGCAACAAGTCACTTCAAATTCTGATTTTTCGATTTTCGTTTTTCTTTTGGTCAAAACACACAGAAATCTGGCGGTGAGAGTATTGGCACACTTGCAGTAGACATGAATCACAATAAGCAAAATAAAGTTATCATTTACCTTTTCACCAATTTCTGTCATGTCACCCCCGGGTAGCATCTCCAGGTCTGGCGTGAGTGCGCATGCCTCTACCGCCTTACCGTAATTGTTTTGATGCCAGTCGTAGCCAAACAGGATGTTGTCTTTCACTGTTGCATTCTGGATCCAGGCCTGCTGAGGTACATATGCCACTGATCCCTGCAATGAAACACAGCTACTACTAAGAATGCTTGTAGTATTTAAATTTGTTTCTGTTGATATTTATTGATTTATAACTTACAGTGGCCCGAGGTAGCTATTTATTTGAAGGAAAAAAAAGAGTTCATTTGATTTTCCTATTTCTTGTCCAATGTTAAAATCTACCTGTTACCAGCTGTTTCACATAAGTTGACAGGTTGACAAAACCAAGTTCTCAAGCTGGAAACACTTTCTAAATTTCATTTTCCATATTGACTATTCAATTTTACGTGGAAATTCAAGTGCTATTTCTTTTCTAAATCTTACTTTTTGGCCTTCTTTGATGCCACTTTGATGTTTAAGTCTCCAACATTGATATTTCATAGTGTACAAGTCCTCAACTGTCACAGGCAAAACCCTTACCAAGGGTATATCACATGGTGTTATACTCTCACTGCATGAATGTTTGCATTTAAGCAAACCTAATATGCCTTAAAATAGTCAGCTTTAAGTTCAGTAAATTGTTTAAAGTGGCTGGAAATGACATTAACTCAGATCAAATATGCTTGACGTGACATGGTCCGATTTCCTTCACATTCTAAATCCTGCTTAAATGTGTTTCATATGTTAGCACAATATCATATTTGTAAAATAGGACCTAATAAAAAGTCATCTATGGGCAATAAGAGGCCAATTAGAGGTTCAGACGTGGCCCAAGTATAGGACTTTACAGTGTATTTTCAATGGGGGAATTATAGTGTGCATTCCAAAATTAGTAAATTGAGCCACGATTTGATAACTGGTCATATTGTAAACTGATTTCTAGGGAACGAGATAAAATAAAGTAACTAACACATGAAGTATGGCCATAGGTAACATTCTGGTTTACTTTTAACGAAATTGACTTTTGAGCCCTAATCATCGGCCCATGTCACTTCAAAATAGTCCTCTAAGCATATCTAATTTGCTTAAAGTGACATGGTCCAAATTTTAAATCCTACTTATATGTGTTCCAAATGTTAGCACAGTGTCATAGTATTAGTAGGAGGATAAGGAACAAAGCAATGTCATCTATGGGCAATAGGATCCCATTCAGAAGGACAAACGTGGCCCAGGTGCAGTATTTTACAGTGTATTTCCAACGGGGGAATTATAGCATGCACTCAAAAAGTCTTAAATTGGGCATAAAACTGAAGATTGACTGAATTCTAAGCTGAATTATGGGTAATATTGTTAAATAAAATAGGTAGGACATGTAGTATGACCATGTTGGACATTCTTGTTCATTTTTAACAAAATTGATTTTTGAGCCCTAATAATCGGACCATGTCACTTTAAATGCAAACATTGATGCAGATCCTACACTTACCCTGCGGTGCACCTTTCCTGCAGTCACCTCCATCTCTCCCAACATGGCCGCCAGCAGCGATGACTTGCCACTTCCAACTGTCCCCACAATGGCTACCAGTTTGCCTTCCGGTATAGACAGGTTAATACTGCAACAACAACATTGTAACCATTCAAGCTGGCCCCAACTTGTCAGACGTGTCCGAGCGACATCTATGGTATCAGAGGGTTCATGACAGTGTCACTTCCCCCGTATATTCAGTCTTGGGCCCTGACTGTACGTTTACAGTCTGGGGGGTTATTTATAGACCCATACCTACACTGGCCCTTATACACTATGCCATAGTATATGCTACTGGGTCTCAGCAATCAGGAGGATGTGGGTTTGAATCCCACTGTGGCTCAATCAGTATCTCAATTGATATCTACATAATAGGCCTGAATTGAACTAATATACTCAGTCACATCTTTAATAAGTAATACTACTATGTCACTGTAGGTAGGGTTATGCTTCAAATGGGTTAAATAGTTAATGTAAAAAACGAACCACCTATTGTGCCAAGGTGGGATTCGAACCCACACACCTCATTGAAAAATGATCCAGGATTCCGGATCATTTTATTTAGATATAAATTTGTCCAGGCCCAGTACCGCCTGATGGCGGCACTGGGCCTGAAGAGCTTGAGGCTGCCGTATATCCTTCCACTGTACCCGTACACATTTATAACACTACTACACCAAGCGGACCGGAACTATTTATACCTTTCACCTTGCACCTCTAGTGCAAGCGATGACGCTTGGGAATAGAGGTCGAGGTGGCACCAGCTTGTGTAAACATTAATCAACAAAAAATGGAGCTTATAAAAGTAGTGATTTAGGACTAATACCTTTTATCTGAATCAAAAACGATTCCAAAATGGCACCATAAAAAGTGTTCTCCAAAACAATAAGTCTGCACCTGCATTAGATAGTTGAAAATGTTCATATCCGTAACATCCCTTAATTACACTTTTACAGTATTTTAAGCTCCACTCTTACTGTAAGATACTATAAAGAAAGATAATTTTGCTGGTAAAAGTTTTTCGCAGTTCTGCCAAAAAGTACAATTCAGCAGATTCAAAGTCACAGATTTGAATTAAATTAGTTATATCAATATATTTGATTAAGATTTATGCTATACGTATCCTAGAATCCGCCAAAATGTATACGGTGCAAAATATGCTACGTTCACAGTACTTCTCAATAGTTTAAGTAACGCTGTCCCCCCTGTTAAAGTAATAATTACATACTTTCTCTTTTTTCCCTGCTTAAATTGTGTTCATGGATTTAAATATCCTGCAGTTAATTACCAGAAAGTAAGGGAGAAAAATCAATCATACTTCTTGAGGGTAGTTTGCTCGTTGCCCCAGGAGAAGCTGGCGTCAGTAACGCTGATCCTGTCCTGGACCTGCGGGTCTTCCATCACATTATCAGGGTCCAACTCCTCGTTCTGCATGAACTTGTTAATTCGCTTAACTGCGACAAATGCCTGTGGAACATTGCAACTCTTATTTTATGCCAGATATGAAAAGTACTATGCTTAAGTACTAGAAATCCGTACCCCATGTCCCCAATGGGATGCAGTGCCTTCAGTTTCATGGAATATGGCCCCAGTGTCACTTCGGGAGGAATGACCCAAACTGACCCTCTCGCAATGGGTCTTTGTCTACTATATCCGTAATTGCCTATGAAATACGGAAGTGTTATTGATTTAATCAAGGAGCATCGTATTTCACTCCCCTGTGAAATAACGCATAGCCATATTTCACGTCCCTGTGATATCATCATTTGAACGATGCAGAATAAATGTTTTTCCGCTAATTTAGGCCCTCACCCCCAATTATAATCTAATTTGAATTGAAAAAGATGAAAAATAATCGCAAAGTTCCACTTGTATTAGTCTGTTGGCTTGGTCATTTCATGAGTTAACCCTTATTTGCTTAATTAAATGGTCATAGTTGCCAGCATACTTATAGGAAATATTCTTTAAAAAACATAGTCATGGCCATTGTAGGCTAAGGGAGTATGGGAACGAGTTGAAGTGATCTCTTACCTGCACAGTCCAAGAGACGGATATCGGCAAAAGCGCGATGGGGAAACTGATCACATTTATCAGCGAGAGCGAAACAAAAGCTTTGTTTGCATCCAGCACATTATCCGGCGATATCAAAACAAAGGCAGCAAACGATCCCAGTGCCATCTGACAAATAAAATGTAGGCATGTTTTTTTTATCTTCTATGGAATACTTCAGTGCCATTGACTTAACCAAAGATCGCTGTATTGCACACACCCAGTGAAATACCATTGCCGTATTTCACGGCCCTGTGACGTCATAAAAATGGCAGTTTGTTTACATTTAAATGGCATAGAAAAGTCGAGGAGAGCCATTTTAAATGCAAATAGACCCTGCTTTTTTCAAATTTGAATTGAAAAATTAAAAAAATAAACACAAAGGAACACTTGTTTAGGTCTTTCGACTGTGTTATTTCACTTGTTGGAGGTTGAACTGCATTTCACTTGACCTGCGGCCTCGTGAAATACGGCCTCACCTCCGACTCATGAAATAACCCAGGCAACAAACCAAAACTCGTGAACCTTTGTCTATATAATCAATCACAAGAACAGGTCAAAGGAACATCAGTATGGTACTAAGGCCACTTCAAATAATATACTTGTTTCTCATCACCAAGCCATGAGAAGTATGACGAGGGCGCTTCTTTTTTGCTTTTTTTTTTGCTTTTTTTTTGCTGAGGGCTAAATAGGTATGGAAATTTAGGTCCTCACTGAACTAAAGTAAACTTTAAGTAATTTAATTTGATATGATTTGCCCATATTTGTTAGTTAATTGTTTTTTGCAAAGAAAAAAAACATCTTCACAACACGATTTTTATAATGTGCGTGGTGATAAGAAACAATGATATTATTTGTAGTGGCCTAATACGACAACCCTCCAAACAGAACTCAAGAATGACACAAGTGTATTTCTCCGGAAAAGCAAAAGCTGTATACACAAGACAGACACGGGAGATTCCCAAAGATAGTGAATGTTCCTAGTGACATGTTGAATGGTGATGTCCATTTCCTGAGTTTTACTCCTTCAAGAAGATGTCCAGGAAACATTCCAGAAACCTTCTGTTCCACTGGTTCAAAATACAAGAAATTCCAAGAGAAAATCCACAAAACATTCTGTAGTTCTCTTAGGGATCACGAGTCATGACTTGAGAATGGCATTAGTTCTGCTTAAGATTTTGTTTGCAGGGAACATTCAGTATTGCTGTTTATATAGAAATGAAATAATTACATAAACTAAACATAAAGTATGTATTCAATTCAAAATCATGCAAAAGCTGAATAACAGATTGGGCTTACCAAGAAGGGGGTGGTGGTAGATGAAACCGTCATGGCAGCATTAAAGATGAACGTCTTCCTAAGTATTTGAATCTCCCTCTCCCGGATGGTACTTAAACGCTCCTGGTAGGAGTCCTCCCAGGCGTAGAGCTTCAGCACCTGGCAATAGGGAATATAGACAAATGTCAATGCCCATTGATACCGTCTCTGCTGTATTTCACGAGTGGGGGCTGGGGCAGTGTCCCATGAAGACACAGGCTGAGTGGGATGCACCCCAACCCCACGAGTGAAATACATCAGAGCAGTATCAATGAAGTTGGCATTAGTGTTTATTTTTCATTTTAAGCCGTTAAATGAAGGAAAACAGCTTTTTATTAGGCCATTGAATGTGGCCACATTGAATATGGCCCTTCTATTTCTTAAGCATCGTAAGGCTTGTATTGCAAAAAAATAAAAAAATCATTCCAGTTCAATGCAAAACTGATAAAGGCCGTATGATGCATGGACAATATATTTTTGATACGGTTCTCAATGAAAGAGATATAACATCAGTCACATAGCATTTGCCATAATAAAATATAGTTCAAAGGAACAACATTTGGACAAGGATTGGTTAGTCTAGTACTTTTTTCTGAGTTTTCTGCTAGTCATTTCTTCTCACAGCAGACTGAGTTAGCTTAGTCACATCAACAGTTAGCCCAGTCTTCAATCTTCATTTCAGGCTGATTTCTCTATCATTGCATTTTTTTAATGAGCAACTGCTTACATGACAACATATGCCTAATTCAAGATTCTACCGAACATAATGTAAGAATATCAAGTATTTACGATACAAATAGACAAAATCTGTTTAGCATTGTTTGCTCAACATCCACCACTATGGATGGGCTAACTCAAGATTCCAATGTTCTTACAGTGATAGTGATTATATGTACCTCCCTACTCCCCCTCTACACTCAAACCTCTAAGTAAACCTACTCGGTATTGGATCCAAACAGTTAAGTCTTCAAACGTTGTACCTCATCCATTTGTAAAAATCATCTATATAAAATGTAATGTATGTAGTTTAGTAACAGACTGTCACCTTAGCAGCAAAACCGGGTGGAGACAAGGTTATCTAAAATTGTTAAAGTGTATGTTAAACTATGAGTATCTGCTTCACAGGATGGATTACCCCCTCTGAATCAACCGGGAAGACCTTCATGTATCACTTGTTATATGTGATGATCGGTTAAATGAATTTAAAAAAAAAAAAATATATATATATATATGTATGTATGTGTGACTAACCTTGATCCCATTCAGGACTTCATTCATCAGCTTGATTCTGATGTCCTTCTGTTTCATTAGAGCCATCTGAAATGCAGAAGGGGTATTGGGATTTAGTGATCCATAGATTGATGCGCTGGTAAAATATGTCCGTATTCGACGTAATAAGCACCCTGGGTGCTTATAAAATGATTTTTATGGTGTTTTTGTACTTAAGACTTTAATTGCCTCCAAAATCGTAAAATTTGAGCCTTTGATCTAGTATCAAAATACCCCAAAATGGGGGGGCTTATCAGGGGAGGGCGCTTATTATGTCGAATACAAAATTTGCTATCTTATGTGTATGTTTAATGAATTGAAGTGTGTGCTGAGGCTCCGATAGTATCATTGATTACACATTGACTGTATTATACCTTAAAATGTTGATAGATGCATTCTTCAAACCTTCATCTAGGGGATAGAGTCGGAATTCATTTAAAATGATTTTAACTTTGGAAACACTCAGGCCAAACAGCAGGTAGTAGAATATAGAATATAATTTTATATGTATTGTTAGGAAAGAAAATCTTGACTTTGAAAATGAAGCCGAAAAATACATGCATTCATGAATCTAGTATAGCCCGAATCAGATACATAGAAAAGTACAGGCGTGAAAAGTGTCTCCCATATGCTCTCGTAAAATAGAGAATCAAACCGCTACCCAGTAAACAATGAACATTATACTGTACAACATTTTATAACGCTATATAACATTATATCGACTCCTTACTATGGTTCTTAAAAAATACATTTCCCGGTGTATGGTTTACACAGACAAAAAAATTTTACTATGGCATAATGTTATATAATGTTTTAAAACGTTATTTTGACATGAAATAATGTGTTTTTTTGTTAGCTGGGAAATCACTCTGCTTCGATAAAGCGTCAACTTGAGTTGACAGCTTTACTTTTCTTTATACCACGCTTGGCGGGCAGAACAAAAAAAAATGGCCTATATATGACGTACAAAAGGTGAGAAAACACTCACCACTTTTGTGGCATAAGTCAGTTAAACCACGCTATGGCTCTGTATACATTATTTTGGCTTACTCACCGCTGAGTACACTCATCTGCGACTCGTGGTCAGCCTACACTGTCGCCAATATAATGCATACAGAGCTACAGATGTGGTTTAACTAGCGGGGGGGGGGCACTTGGCATATTTTGTATACACATGACATTGTGTGCAGCTGACAAGGGTTCTTTTTCAGCAAAATCTCCCTAGCAAGGGTCCTGTTTTGAAGTAAAAGTGTCCCTAGCAAGGGTCTGGTCTCAACAAAAATCGCCCTAGCAAGGGTCACTTTTTTGCAAAAATGACATGTTTTTTACCAAAATATACCACATTTTCCCGAAGAATTTCCCGCACATGAGTAACATTTCTCTGCAAAATGACCCATCAAGTAATATATATGTTTGGTGCTTTTTTTGTTGTTGCCAAAACAAGGATTTTTGGGCCAAAAGTGCCCTAGCAAGGGTACGTTTTGGACACAAAATCTCTCTAACAAGGGTAAGGGTTGTCGTAGGTCCAGCCGCACACTCGTATCAGAAAAAATTCAAGTACACCCCCCCCCTAGGTTGTGCACTCACCTGTAGAACCTGTAGCCTACGTCCGATCCATGCATTGAGGGGAATCATCAACATCATGACAACGAGTCCAGCTAAAGAAGCAGGCCCGAGCTGTCCCCATAGGAAGTATAAGGCAGCGGCTATGGTGACCGGTGTGGCCCACATGTTCTGAATGAAGATCACCGAGTCCCCTAAGCGCTGGGCGTCCACCGACATCAGGTTCACAATCTGACCTACTGTTGACGACCGCTTGGCACGACTGTTTATCACTAGAGCCTTCAAATTAACAGTTTACTGGTAATTAGTTATTGAAATGTAGCTTAACTATTAAGGGGTGTATTGTGATTTAGGCCTAATGCATTGGTCAACATGATGCATGAGTTTTTTTTACCAGTGCGGTATTCACACTAGTATAGCATAGCGCTTTGTTGGTGCATCAGTGCGACAACTGCTGGTTTAGGTGCTTATAGGTTTAAACAAGTTTAATGGGTGAAATGAGTGAAACAAGTGAAATGAGTGAAACAAGTTAAATGAACTAATTAAATGAGTTCAGGACATGTTTCCCGCAAAACTACAAGTATAGTATCTTAAAATATGATATCTCATTTTGAAGATCTTGACACAAACTTTTATTATGAATCCCCCTCCCCTAGATCAGTAGATATCCCTTTCAACTGGCCTGGTCACATACGCACTTAACTGAAATATTGAAAAAATTAACTGAAGAACCTACTTTGCGGTAGATGATTGAGGTGATGGCAGTGCGGATATGCATCCCAAACTTGGTGGCCGAATGCTGGTACCATTGGAAGAAAATTGTCTTTGCGGACGAAGTGACAAACAGTAGCACGATGTATAGATACCCATGCCACTTGTGAGGGTCACCCGAACTGATGAACGTGATCAGTAAGCTGTAAAAAGAGTAAGTGATGACATTCAGTTAAAAATACAGACAGCGAACAAAAATTACCATATTTCATTTTGCGCTCAATATGTTCAGTTTTGCCATGTTTGCCAAGCCCATACATTGACGATCTCTTAAAACGTGTAGGTGGTAATGACTTCCCACATCTGTTGCCTTTTAGAGTAGGTCAAGTTAGTCCAAGTAGGTAAATATTTAAGTGGGTCCTGGCGTTCATCGCACGAAAACAGAGCTCATCGTAGCAAAATAAAAGTAGTATTGTGCATTAATCAATAGTTGGATATAAACATGGAATAAGAAGGGAATAACTACAGGGAAAGACGTGGGTACACACTCAGAAAAGTCAGCGTCATTGTCGCTAAAACCGCTCTCACCTGACAGTCAAGCACTGCCTGACTTTGAGAGTGGTTTTAGCAACAATGACGCTGACTTTTCTGAGTCTGTACGTCTTACCCAGGGGGCCAGGGGGGGTTAGGGGTGTTGGGTCTGCTGTGTAAGGATGGTGTATTTTTTCAATAACTAGGACCTATACTGAGTTGATTCTATGTGGACAACCTTTCTGGAAATCCACACAGGCCGTACGGCGGCCATTTTGAATTTCCGGCGGGGTGAACACATAGATAATCTATAAATATGGTTATCTCTGCTTCTAATTAACATAGAGACACAAAATTAGATTCAAAATATACATTTTGGAGGTCAAGGAATGCAATGGAACAGTTTTTGAAAAGGTCAGTGGCGGCCATTTTGAATTATTAATGAGATCATCTATAAAATGGGTCTCAATTGTCACTAATATTGTTGTAAATTGTAAATGACACGTTATAGACGTATCATTAGGTTACATTAATATATACATTAGGTATATGAATCAATGATACTATTTCTAGGAAAATTGTTGGCAGCCATCTTGAATTTTGACAGGGGTAAGTGACAAAAACAGTGTGTGGTAGCTGCTATATCCTGAGATTACAAGCATTGGCCTTGCACTGATAACTGTACACTGAGACAAACCTTTAGATTTATAGGCTCTATTATGTAATTATGAAGTCATAGTTAATTATTATGATAAGGGGATGGCTATTTTGAAATTGAAGGATGTTTCTGAGAAGCTAAAAGCATCATCTATTGCTAATATGAAACATCACCATTTAAAACAGTTTAAGTGGTTTTTGTTTGGTCTTGAAGTCCCATTCTGTTTTATATTTTCATGACAGCCTATACTATGGGAGCTTCAAATGATAGATACCCATAACTGATCTAAGAACCATTGCTAGGGAGAGATGGAAAGGTGAAACAATTTATACTGCAGGACAAGGACTGCTTATAATTTTCAATCTTTCTGGTCTGTAGAAGTACTTGCGATGTAGCATGACCAATTTTTTTCCAGCAAGAGCAGTTCCTTGAACATCACTTTGTATTTGCAGCTAACCATGGTTTGGAGGTTGGCAGGCCATGAAGACATGGGCATGATCCCAGTGTGGTGGTTTGTGTTTACTCTAATTAAAGAATAATAAGGAACAGCAGTTTCCATGTACGAGAATATAATACACTTTATTCACAATGGAATAGAAGTAGTCACGCTTCTGACAACAATCAGTATAGCAATAGTTTACAATCTTATCAGCACTATAGGAAGTTCGCCATCAGTCGGGCCTGCACTGACTGCCCTCTAGAGTAAACAGACGGGTCTTTTATAACCGCCTGCCTTGGTCACGTGGACAGGTGAGGGTGGACTTCCCACCTAAGAGCAGCACAGGGTAACCAGGAGAGGACCCGAGTCCTCTTTCAGGAACTGTGTGTGCTAGCTCAAAGCAAAAGTCTAGTATAGAAATAGGTGCTACTCGGAAATACCATGTATGGAGATAAGGCAGATAATATCATAACCCTAGACCTGTTTCATTGAGAAATTTGTGGGCTCTCAGACTTGTCAGAACAGAAATAATTGCAAGTTCCTAGGACAATTTGTCTGGCCGCTTCATATTTATCATCTGTGTGGTCTTGTGCTTGTTTTGGCAAATTATCTGCAAATTCTGCCAGCAAAGTGCAGTCTACATGTTAGTGTGCTATCCACATCACTTCCTCTCCAAGATTGTAGATATAATTGCTGTCATCCTTTTTGAAGGGCATGACGGGATGGCAAAAGCTGACATTTCTTTCCTAAAGTGCTTCACCTATTGGATGTGTGGATCATTAATTATGCACCGGATTCATTCTTGACCAACAACTCTTTGATGCACAGACATTTGTTTGTATAATAGATACACTCAACGCCTAGAGATACAGCACTAAGACTTGCATGCAGGAGCATCCTAGTGTCAGCCTCCTCATGGTTGGATTATAATTGTGAGACAACCTGCCCAGTGGGCACAAAACATTGATTCAACGTTGAGAACTGGTTGATATAGGGTTACAGGGTAGATCAACATGTTTTCAATGTTGATGCAATGTTACTATTTCAACATTGTCAACCAACACCTGTTTCAACATTGATGCAATGTTTCAATATCAACCTTAAATTAACCATGTGTTTCCCGCCTTTCCCACTAGGTGCCTCCACAACCTACTCCTTAGCAAATCTATCTACATGCTACATCTATTTTCCCTAATTATAAGCTCTTATTTTCTCATCAATCTATACAATTGATCAAAATCTCATTCATTTTCATTGACAATTATGGTGTGTGCATTTGGTTGACATTTGGTATTAAATGACAAGAATAAATGCATGGTTTCAGTAAGACACCCTTTATGTTGCTGAGAATAATAGATAAAGCCTCAGTCCTGACCAGAGGTCATTCATGTACCCCTGCCCTAGATGGTGCTAGAATTAGCATTTAATCTAGGAGAAATGGGGGGGGGAGGATGTTGTAATGGAAATATATGAATTGTGAGGAATGCATCTACATAAGAATACTGCATTTAGGTTGAAAACATGACTATATTCTTAATTCCAAATTATCCATCAGCAGTCGATATTAAATCAATGTAAGTCATTATTTATTATGTTTATTCATTGTTGATTCACAATCACCATATCAATGTTGAATCACTGATGAATGATCAACGTTGATGACCTCATCAATATCAATGAAATGACAACCCTGTATCAACTGTTGATATCATGTCACTACACACGTTGAATCAACATTGAATCAACTAAAGTTTGCCCACTGGGTGTGTATCTGTTTTAGTTACAACCTCGGTCTTCTACTCATTCTTGAATCCATCTGAGAGATAAAACTCTTTAACCCTTTAATGACGAATGTGGCTAAAAGATGACATTTGTCATCATGATGCACCAATGCAGCCTTGGCAACTAACTCCCTCATGCTGCATTGGTGCATCATGCTGCCCCTTCGGGGATGTCTAAACCCCTTAGGGTAGGCATGATGCTTGAATTCAGCCTTGGTAAGTTACTTGCCAGAGCTGCATTCATGCAATGTGACAACCAAGGCATGATGCATTAAGGCATTATGCCGTCCTTAAATGGTCAATGCTTCCCAAACACTTTCTGTACCATGGGGATGTTTTGAGATGTCATCAAAAGTTTCTCGTTTCAACAATGACCATCTTTGTATCATGTGCATAGCATCCATAATGACAACAGCCGTTGGTCTCACATCCTAAAATGATAGATCAGAACTTACTGTAGCAATCAGTGTAGCTTTATTGCCACGTCTCAGTCTGATTTCATCCTTAAAGAGAAAGGGTGGTATTTCTCACATTTCTCACATGCCTCAGACTAATTCCTTTATGTCAACTTCATCTCCACTGGCAAATAACTGAGATAAACTATGAAGTGTGGCTCCTTTGGTCTTCTTCTTGTTTGTGCTGGTTTCAAAGGTGGATAGCTTAGGACAAGCCAGGAAGTTTTTCAAGACAACTCATCAGTGCTGTTATTCAATGCTCTTTGACAGGTGTGATGCACTGTGAGACTTCTGCAAGGGGGGCAGGGGTTCTACCAGAAGCAATGTTTACAAGATCAGATGCCTCTGTCTAAAAGGGATTGATCATGTGATCTTTGACAGCAGACAATGCTTTGCCAATAACCGCTTGATCCCATGCATTTGCTGAACTGCCAGCTTCATGGTGCATTTCTACTGTTGAAGTCATATGCAGCGCATCCTTCAGTTCACAATTGGCTTTGTGTATAAACGCTTGGTTGTGGCTGCTGGTTTCAGAGTAATGCCACTCAATCCTCAGGATCTCTCCTTCACACCTGCATTATATGTTTGCTCTAGAGGCATGTCTGCTGACACACCATCGTGCCTTCCTGTGAGATTCCCATGTAGAAGAAATCGTTTATGGACTTCAGGTGGCACATCTGGCAACAGTTTCATTTGACTAATGGTAAGAAGACACCATATTTAAATTTGTGGTGTCCTACTATGACAATATATGACAGTGTGAGGGACACAGTTTCTCCAAAAATGATGTTTCTCGGACACACCAGGACTTAAACCCAGGGCCTCCCACTCCAAAGCGGGTGCTCTACCACTGAGCTATATCCCCTGTTACATCAGATAGACCGTGTCTCACGTTACAGGATCTGTATGGTACAGAGGGAGGCAGGATTACCTGAGTGATACCCCCTTGCGGGTTTATCACCAAGGCGCGAGTAATCCAAGCCCATACACTACTCCCACCAGCTTCCATCATCTCCTATAGATTTGGATTTTCCAGGGGGTTACCAACCCTGAGCTTTCTCTCCCTCCTAGAAGGGGCTTTATCAAGCAGTTACAGAGAGTCCCACCCCCGCAGTATAAAGGCACCTAGCACTAGGCATTCTTACCCGCTGGAGACCGAAGGTTCCAATGGGGCTTTATCAAGCAGTTGTTGAGATACCCTGGCTTCCAGCAATGAAAGGTTTCCACACCATACCAATTCAGCGAGCATGCTGAATAGACTCCATGCTTAACTCCAACTACGTGTACTGGGGACCAACTCTTCACAACCTGCTCCTCCAACTACCCAACTGCCAGCATGTGGACAATCCGCAAGTAAGAATGCTCCAACCGTATAGTCAACAAAACACTGAGTGCGCGCGGTGTCTGCACCAGTGTGAGGGACACGGTTTCTCCAAAAATGATGTTTCTCGGAGATACCGGGACTCGAGTGGGTGCTCTACCACTGAGCTACATCCCCTGTCACATATCAGATAGACTGTGTCCCACGTTACTGGATTGGTATGGTACAGAGGGGAGCATGATTACCCGAGTGATACCCCCTTGCACGTTTATCACCAAGGCATGAGTATTCCGAACCCTCTGGACAGCATATTGCCTGCTTCTGAAAGACACTCCAGCCATTTCCCTTGATGCTGTGTAAATGGCTTTTGAGTATTGCTGAAATAAATGCATAATAAAACCTATGAATCTAAAGGTTTGTCTCTCTGTAGAAGAAGAGTTATCAGTGCAATAAGGCAAGTGCATGTGATTCGTGGATATATCAAATCACTGACCCTCCATTAAAATCCAGGATGGCTGCAACAGTTTTCCTAGAAATAGTATCAATGATTCATTTACTTGATATATATTTTAATGTAACCTAATTATATGTCTATTACGCATCAATTACAACTTACAATGATATTAGTGACAATTAAGACCCGTTTTATAGAGAATCTCATTAATAATTCAAAATGGCTGCCACTGACCTTTTCAAAAACTGTTCCAATGCATTCCTTGACCTCCAAAATGTATATTTTGAATCTAATTTTGTGTCTCTATGTTAATTAGAAGCAGAGATAACCATATTTATAGATTATCTATGTGTTCACCCCGCCGGAAATTCAAAATGGCCGCCGTACGGCCTGTGTGGATTTCCAGAAAGGTTGTCCACATAGAATCAACTCAGTATAGGTCCTAGTTATTGAAAAAATACACCAACCTTACACAGCAGACCCAACACCCCAACCCCCTAATATGACCTCTTGGCCCCCTGGGTATCTGCCCCTCGGGAACGACCTGGTCCTTCCATTGAAACAGCTAGTGCAACAGGTCAAAGACATCATGCCCGTTGTACTTGATGTACTGGCCTTAAAATGATATGCACAATTTTCATATCGATGAATCTTTGTTGTATAATTGCTAAGATGTCTCCCCTCAACTTTAGTGGTCCCCAGAGACCAAAGGACAACCCCCCCCCCCCATGCTCATGTATCACTAAACTTATATCTCCTATTGTAGGTTATCCATGGTTCTACATTTTAACTGCCGTGGCAAGGGCCAATAAACACGCTCTTTAGACCTTGATAACCATCCTAGGTTCTAGAAAAAAGCGATACGACATGAAACTTAAATGTGTAATACCTGCTAGCATGGGGCAGAAAGTGCTTTTTTGTCTAGCTGAACGTTATTTGGTTTCCCTCAAATTCACCAACCCCTCCTGTTGTTAAAAAACAACCATCCACTAGACCTAAATGATCACTGTAAAAAGTTGTTGTTCCTGAACAGAAAAATGTGCTGGAACTGTACCCAGGGCTATTTCAAAACATAGCGTAACAAAAAAAATCATTTCACCCCTAATATATATACTAATAAAAATACCTTGGAAAAGTGAGTGACTCAAGTAGCTACAATGCAATGAACCATATCTGACAGAATCCAGGTTTGAATTGCACAGATTCTGGTTATGGTAGTTTGTTAACTTTAAATGTATGTTTACCGAAGGGGGTGTAGATGGGTCCCCCCCCTGAGGTCGGAAAGTCGCCGAAATTAAGGGGTACAGGTCGAAAAGTCACTTTTTTGGACCCTTTAACCTATTGTCAATATTGTCCAAAAGTCGCCAGGTCGCTTTTATTATTGCCTTAGGTCGAAAGCCGGCTCCAAAACAGCCCAGGTCGCCAGGTCGCTTTTGACCCATCTGCAGCCACTGTGAAGTAAGGCTACTAATTAATAATTCAAAGTGTTATTACATCCATTAACCTTATCAGCCCATTTATATCATCATCTGGCCTAAATAAACCATTTTTTTATCAAGCCGGTCAAAGATGGCAACCAGTCAAAGACGTTCACATTGGACATATCTCGTGAGACACAGCCTACTAGAAAATGGTAAATATTCATACCTTAATATAGGCGGTACGAGGAAACTGAGGATGACGTGGATGAGTTTGAAGAAACTAGACAGCAAGCAGTCGCCGCCAAACACACTGAGCAATGACTTGAGGATGGACGGTGACTTTTGCTTCTGCTTCTTGTTTTTTCCAGCTGAGGCTGATGGTGGTGGTAGTGGGGCGCTATGTTTTGACACCTCTGCATCACCCACAATATCATAAGACTCATTGACGTATGAGTAATCTTTGGATGCAGCATTGTTCGATGAATCATTGTTGGATGAACTATTGTTGGGTGAATCATTCTTGGATGAATCATTTGTCTTGTCTTTTTCAGCTGCTTGTGAAGGTGTTGGCAGTGGCACGCTTTGTTTTGACTGCTCTGTATCGCCCTCAATGTTGTACGCTTCATTTTCGTATGCACCATTGTTATACGAGTAATCGTTGGATGCACTACGGTTGTGTAAATCATTGTTAGAAGGACCATTGTTGGGTGAACCATCATTGTTAGATGTATCATCCTTGTGTGAATCATTTTTTGTTGAGTCATTATTGGATTTATCATTCTTTGGTGAATCATTATTGGATGGTTCATTGTTTGATGAGTCATTATTAGAAGAACTATTGTTGGATGTATCATTATTGGCTGAATCATTGTTGGAAGTTTCATTGTTGGAAGTATCATTGTTGGAAGTATCATTATTGGCTGAATCATTGTTGGAAGTATCATTGTTGGAAGTATCATTGTTGGAAGTTTCATTGTTGGCTGAATCATTGTTGGTTGAAGCACCATTGGGTAAATCATTGTCGGGTGAATCATTGTTGGATGAGCCATTGTTAGAGTTAGAGTTTACAGCGTTACTTTTATGCGTGTTGTTGCTTCTTATCATTCTGCAAAGGAAATAAGGAAAGTTATTTTTTACAGTAATTAAAAGGAGTTAAGAAAAAGAGACCTCTGCTACGATAACTGGGACTAAAGTAATTTGTAAATATATCATGTGGTGTATTAAGGGCTAGAATATGCCTCAATATGGATGTGTGTTTTTCTACTCACAAAACATTAGTAATGATTAATACTATTAATTCACCACATCTTTTTTTCATAAATGTTTGGCAGCTATCTTGGTGGCATGCTTTGGATCATTCAGGACATACAGTGTAAAAGCAAGATATTCAAAGGGTAGACAATTTAAAGCAGATTTCTTTATCTTGTCCACACAGAGAAAAGAAACAGCGTCAAAAAGGAGTTCAGGTTGCCTCCAGAATGACTCCCTTCTCTAGGGGAGCCCAGGTCTTTATTTGACTCCCTTAGGTGAGTCAGGGAACTATCTGACTCCCCTAGGTGACTCCATTAGGTCAGCCAGACAGTTACCTAGGCTCCCCTAGGTAAACTGGGCTCCCTTAAAAAGGGGAGTCATTTTGGAGGCAACCTGAACTCCCTTTTGACTCTGTTTCTTTTCTCTGTGCTCGTCAATTTATCCTCATGACTACCCCTGGACTTTTACCTTCTTAGGACTTTTACCCCCTGGGACATCCACCCCCTAAGACATTCACCCTCTTGGATTTTTACCCTCTGGGACTTCTACCCCTGGGGACATCTACCCTCTCCACATGATGTGACTCAACCATATGGGCATATGGAGGGGGTGGATGTCCCCCTGAGGTAGAAGTCCTAGACCGTAAAAATCCAAGGGGGTAGATGTCCATGGGGGTGCATGTCCAAAGGGGTACATTGCAGAGGGTACATGGCCGGGGGGTACATGTCCTGGGGGTACTTGTCCTAGAACCATTCTTAGAGGGTTATGCTTGTCTTGTTACAACAAAGAACTTACTGCCACCCTGATTCTCTGACTTGTTTCTCCCAGTGTTGACTAAAACGTGGTACAATATCTGCACAGGTGTCCTCGTGTAGAAGTTCCCACAGGTGCCCGAACTCGAGCGGCTTCCGGTATCCGGCTATGATCAACCTGTATCATGTACACAGAGAAGACAGATTATGTCAGTTACAGGGTTACATACATACTTACAACAGCAATTCACATGATTAGAAAGCAATGGTTACTTAACCTAGGTCCTCTGTTTAACTATTAAAGCAGGAAAGTGATCAAACCAAAAAATGGCAGCCATTTTGAATTATATCCAAGATGGCTGCCATCTTGAATATCTCAATCTTTCCAAAGCGGTCACAAATACATGATCATGCAGAAAATGATCACCCAGACCCCAGGGGTCTTTCACTCACCTGGTTATCCAGAAAAACAATATGCGAGATATGACGTTTGTGTTCTGCTCTGGACACAGTTTCTGTAAGTACAATAGGAATCATTGTTAAAACAGATACGTCACTCATGAAAAAAAAATTCTGTCTCAGTTAACATTTATCACAGTACAGTCTAATCTTCAGATCTTAAATTTTGCCACGCTGCATTTATGTATCGCAACAACAAAGGGTATAAATAAGCCAGTGATCCACTGCTGCAAGTGTGCTGCGAATTTCACTTATATAAGTGAATACCGGAGTGGCCCGTTTAATGGCCCCTGCGCTTATAAATTTCAATCCCCTGTTATCCCCTGCGATTATATGAGTCACTTTAAAGAGAGATTCTGGGTTTCAAAGGGGTTCTGAACCTGTGCTTAAACGAGACCCGCGCTTATTTGAGACCCCTGCACTTAAAACCCAGTGGGCACAGAACATTGAATCAACATTGAAAACTGGTTGACAATGTTGATTCAATGTTGTTTCAACGTTGATTCAACATTGAACTGAATTTTGTGCCCACTGGGAAGGGCCATTATGTACATGTACAGCACCGCAGGTGCCCAAGGGATTGTCATGATACACTAACATTCTGCTGGCGAGTTACTCACCTGTGCTGGTACTGGTGCATCATGATCACAATTCCTGTTTTTGAGGCAACATGCAATCATTAACCCTTAAGGACGGATGTAGCCAAAAGATGACATTTGTCGTCAGGATCACCAATGCAGCCCCGGCGAGTAACTCGTCAGTGCTGTATTGGTGCATCATGCCGACCTTTCGGGAGTGTCTGAATCCCGTAGGGTCAGTAAGATGCTTGAATTCAGCACTGGCGAGTAACTCACCAGGGCTGTATTCATGCATCATGACAACCAAGATCATGCCTTATTACATCATGCCGTCCTTAAAGGGTTAAAGGGTTAATTAGGGAGAGGTTGAACTGACCAGTTTTGAAGTTGTCTTGGATCCCTGGACCAGGTCTTTGACACAGTGCAGCAGGAACAGGCAGACGTACAGGATGTACTGCAGGTAGAAGCTGGGCAGACGAATTGTGTTCTACAAGGCAGAATAATGGTCAAAATGAGGGGTCAGACATTTATATATGCAGTCTACAGACTAAGATACCCTTGATTTGATTTTAATTTTTGATTTACACAGCAAGCTGCGCCTTTCAAAAGCAGCCAATTTAGTTAGGAATAAACAGTCAAGCCATATATCATGTACATACCAATCAGTATTAAGAAAGGAGACTATAATCTGTCTTTCCATTGAAAATATTTGAAGTATATATTCCCTATACTATTGAGTGAGGCCAAAAAAAAAGAAGGTTTGTTTCAGGTCACCCGACCGACCCTATCTAAACAGGGCCGACCCTACGTTTTTTTATGCAATTTTAAAAAATTGTTATATCTTTATACTTTTTGGGGGTAAATTTTAGGTTTTCAAAAGTTTTGAAATTTTTTTTCCCATTTTCATACTTTTTTGGGTCAATTTTAGGGTTATGTAAAAAAAAAAAAAATTTTTTTAAATTATAGGTGTACAAAATTTTGGGAAAAAAATCGCCCCATTCTTACACTTTTTTGGGTCAATATTTGAGGAGAAGTAAAAAAAAAAAAAGTTTAAAAAAAAGAAAATCCGACCTACCGACCCTAGAGTTTCTTCCCATGTTACCTGAAACAAACCTTTTTTTATTTGGGCTGAGATCAATTCATCAATGCAAACAATACTTATAAAAGGTTACATACCGTGTGGGTGCCGCTATGGATGATATAGGACATGAGTGGTAGGATGCCACACAGGAGCTGGAGTAGCCAGAAGGAGATGAGGACCCCAGAGGTGGCCACCCCCCTGCTGTACTCCAGTAGTAGGACACCGACCGACAGCAGCTGAAGAAACACACCTCGTTAGGCTAGATAGTCTCAAAATACTATGGTTTTGTGACAACCTTGCAACCCTCAGGCTAGATAGTCTCAAAATTGCAAGCTAGTCTCAAAATTCTATAGTTTTGTTAGTATCTTGCAACCCCCAGGCTAGATAGTCTCAAAATTGCAAGATAGTCTCAAAATGCTATAGTTTTGTTAGTATCTTGCAACCCTCAGGCTAGATAGTCTCGAAATTGCAAGATAGTCTCAAAATACTATAGTTTTGTTAGTATCTTGCAACCCTCAGGCTAGATAGTCATGATTATTGAATGCAGCACTGGTGAGTTACTTGCCAGGGCTGCATTTATGCATGATGATGAAGGTATCATGACATCCTTAAAGAATTAACAGTCTTTGCCAAAACACGCCGGACAGTGGCAATGTCCGCCTAAAATGGCTCTGGTCCAGCAGGTTGACAAGTGTAGCAAGACCGAATGTCCTCCACATTCTGGGCTTTCCAAAACTGAAAGAATTTTTCAAATATTCAAAATGGAACTGAAGTTACAAGCTCTAGAGTGCACACTGATATTCCAGGCAAATTAAAGCAATTTTTTGTTATTATTTTCTTTTATAAATGCTATTCTATTCTAGATATTATGCAAAACTTTGATTTTGATATCCGGTCCTGCAAAATTGGCTAGTTGCAGGACCGACTGTCCTGCATGCCAAAACAGTTTTCCCAAAGACTGAATTAAGACAAATATAGTATTGTGGTTTAATTCCTATAAGCCAAATATATCTAGTCATTACATCTAAAATCATCTAACAGATCTATTTGGTAAATGTCTATAATATAAAGAGTAGTATTTGTGACTTACAAAGCTTATAGTCCTTATGGTGGGAGCCAGGATGGCCACTAGCGGTGTATCGCCTCTTTGAGAAAATACTTCTACATCGAAAATGACGACCAGGATAAGTACACAACATAGCACCTGAAATATAACCGTATAAATGTAATGGGCACCATAGTGTCGTATTAAATGAATAACACTTTAGATTTGGACTATTATCAACGGCACATCAATACAATAATAAGAATTGCGTGGATGGCATAGTACAGTTTTAGTTAAAGTTTACCTACAGTTTAAGTGTCACACGTAACGGTGTCCCTATAGTTTTAGCTGTACATGTCATAATATACTTAGAGTTTAGATGCAAAAGTAGTTTTAATGATTATTTTTCTAATTTGTAGAACAACATTTAATCAGCTCAAACGCCCACTTATGTACATCGTACTTCACTTGTTTAAATCAGGGTTTATCACACCCAGCCTACGCCTTTGTGTGATACGCCCCAGCTGAACTCATAAAGTACACTGAAAAAGTAAACTTGTCTCCATACTCGTTGCAGTGACTGTCATAAGATAAAAAAGTCAAAAGTTGTCTAACGTATCAGGTTACCATCCCACAAATAGAATCTGGAGCTGGCAATTGTCGGGTTTTGGGCTGGCACATAAGTAGTATAGTATGTATCGGAACGGGACTATAGTTAAGTACTGTTTATTACTCAATCGACATGCAGCCAATCAGAGGCCTCCATTTGGTCACGTGACCGGAAGTGACCTACTTAGGGGATTAGTGGTGACGTCACGTGACCTAGTTAGCCAATCAGAGGCCTCCATTTGGTCACGTGACCGGAAGTGACCTACTTAGGGGATTAGCGGTGCATTCTGGGTAACCCTGCAGCCAATCAGAGGCCTCCATTGGGTGACCGGAAGTGACCTACTTAGGGGATGGTGCATTCTGGGTAACCTACTGACCTACTTAGGGGACCGGAAGTGACGTCATATGACCTAATATAGGATCACGTGATCGGAAGTGACCTGATGAGTCACGTGACCGGAAGTGACGTCACACGACTTAATGGCCAACCGGAAGCGACCTGATTGATCACGTGACCGGAAGAAGAAGAAGTTTTTTTTTTGTTTAGGATCCCGTGACTGGAAGCGACGTCGTCACATGAGTGACGCTTTAAGAGACTGCGCGACTTACTAGTAAAAGAAGCCGTATGATAATAAAAACACAACAATATTTTCTTTTAATTTTTTTTAATTTATTTTTTTTTCAATCTTGATAAACACTCTATTTTTGAAAAGATGCACACGCTTATTTTTTTTCATTTTTTCTTTTTCATATCTCTAAAGGACTCGTTGTCACACCGTCAGAATGCACGCGACGCTTATAATACAAGTAGCGCACGCCGTCTTTCTCTATGGTGTAGGTGACCATTTTGTTTCGCACCACTTTGAAATTTCTATTTACAGCAATGAGAGTTTTTCGTTGGCGAAGAACATCCAAGAAGGCGTCTGGTTCCTGGGGGTTTTGTTTCTTCTGTACGCCTTTTGCACTCCATTTTTTGGATTTTCTTTCACCGGTGTCGCTGACTCGATCGTAGCAAATGTAAGTCTTAGGGTTGAGACTTAGGATCCCGTCACCTTCCCACTCCGCTTTCATGAGCCCCGAAGTTCTCAGATCGTGAAGGTACCGTCTCTCACAACATCCGCCGGGCGGCGCACACCATTCTCGCACTCTTTCCGTTTTTGTCTTCACGAAAAGCTCTAAGTGCTCGTCGCACACCGCTGTCGGAAGCCACTTTCGTTTCTCTCTGAAGTACGTCTCTCTCAGGCGAGGTTTCACTAGGTCATCCAACGTGGCACCGCTGAGAGCCATGTAAAGACTGTCGGTGTCCATTTGACAAAGGGCATAATCGCGCCGATCGACGAATCTATCCAAGAAGTCGTATGTGAACTCTAACATTTTCAACTTCGCGTACTGGTATGCCATGAACCCTATCTGAATAGGGAGGTTGTTCTTGACCGTTTTCGGTTGTAGTTCGACTTCAAACAGATCGGAAGTCAACTCGGACGCCTTTTTGAAGCGCCACGAATTGGCCAATAGTTCGAACTTCCGACTGTCAGTGTATCTCACCGCCGTGTGTTTTTCTTTGTTGCAGATTGTTTTACCGTACGTAGCGTTTCCCATTAACTTGTAACAGTCTGACAGAATTTTCTCGTTCTCGTTCACATCGCCACGTCTTCGCGCCGCCGTCACTTCGTCCGCGAAACCGGCAAAGGAGCGTTTAGGTAGGTATTCTACCACCAGCTGCACTTTGGTGACTATCAAACCGTGCTCTAAATACCACTTGAGAAGCGGCGTTCCCAAGAGAATATTTTTTCCGTGGTAACTCCCTATCAGACATCTCTGAGGCGTGTTCAACAGCTTTTCTTCCTGCGCAAAGTCTGACATGTGAGGGCCTATGTCCGATTTTGAAACGGTCGCGTTCTTGAAAACGGGGGTCATTTCTTCGAAGTACTCTCGTAGGTGAGGCGGCGTAGTGATGTCCACTTGAACTAAACCGAACATTTTCTCCTCTTTCACAGCGGAAAGGATGTCGCTCTCGCTCATCGCGTTTCGAGACACTTTCAAAGCGTCAACCTTCCAGCGTTGTTGGGAGGCCTTGACCCGCTCATCTCGACGCTTCATCTCTCGCCATTCGCACTCCCACACGACGACCAGCTTGTAACCTAACGCTTTCAAGTAAGCGCTTACTCTGGTCGTTCTGTCGCGTCTCTCCTCTCTCAGTGAAGCGCACTGATATCGGTGCGACGGTATGCACTCGTGAGCGTGGAACCAACACCCGTGAAACTGGAAAACCGTATTAGAGGCCGCGTGAAATCCGTCCACGCGAATTCTCCGACAGCCTACCGCCATCTCGCCGCCGTTCAGAGCGTGGCGCAGTTTCACGTCGCGGTCGTGCTCTACGAAGCGTAACCACTCCAAAGCGCTGTGAGAGTTTCTTTGCCTGATTTCGGGCTTGAACTCGGTCTCGGGCCGTCTCACCGCGTAATAGCCCGTGCAGTGCGCTTCGCTCATGCAGCGCAAGTACAGAGAGTTAGCGTCTAGTCCTAGGATGTGTTGGCACGGTCTCGCTTTTTCGCCGTACTTGTGCTCCCTTATCCGCGTGGTGCCCTTCTCGTGAAATCTATGGAAGATGATGGAAGGACCGCCGACTAGATTCTCTTTGATCAGAGCGTGGAGGACGGCGTCGAACTGGGGAAACGTTGTGAACGCGTCTTCTAGGTTTTGGAAGAGGAAGCGTAAAGTCAAACCGGCGAGAGAAACTCCGTCTTTCAACATGTCGATGCCGCGATCTTGGAAAAATTTAGCGTGATTTTTCAGAGCTTCTATGAAAGGTTTCACGTCTTTGTTGTTGTAGTGGATCAAGTAGTCTTCCATAGTTTGCATCTTCTCGTCGGACCAAACTTTCTGACATGCGGCGTAGTCGGATTCGGACATTTTGACGCCCGTCAGCTCGCTGTCGAAAGCCGATCTCGGCGGCAGCGTTCTGTTTGCCAGTTTCCTGGTAGACGTCATCCATTCGTAAGGAAAGTGACCTTTCTCTTCGTTCCTGGTGAAAGCTCGCAAATAGGTCGCGTAGTTGTAACCGGGTGCCAAATAGTTGACTACGTCCAAGAAAACCGTGTGCTGTGTGTAAACCGCCAAGTATTGATTGCTTCTCTTTATGACGCTGAATTCTTGGTTTCTTCGGTCTCCGGAGGCGAAGAACGAGTGAAGGCGTATTTTGATCAGGTTCAAGTCGTAACGCCCCGAGTTGAAGCCCACCACTGGAGCTTGACGGATGTATCTCAGAAGACGCTTCTTCAGTTGAACTAACGGGTGTCTGGTCTGAGCCGCAGCGAAGCCGCCTGGAGAAGGGGTGGTGAACGTCGCCTCCTCCAGCAGGAGAGCTTCACCTATCGCCGCATCTAACTTCGCTAACGTCGGTCGGTAAAGTTCTAGCACAGCTTCCCCGATCGCTTTGGCGTTCTCGTTTATGTGATTTAAAACTCGGTCCAACAAGGGGTCGGAATCTGCGTCGGACGCTCTGACGAAGCAGACGGGCCCCTCCCACCCCGGAAAGTCGGATGCGACGCTAGCCGACAAAGGGACGTGATCCCACAGCAGGGACACGTGCTCCGTCGACGGTTCTTTGCACGGTCTGAAGAAAGCCTCGAAATCGAAGGCGATCTTGTAAGGGTAGATTCCGGAATGTCCGTCGGGGGGAAAAATGGAGAAGTCTGCTAGCGCTTCGAAAATCGTTCTCGAATTTTGGTAGATGCCACCTACGTAGCGCAACTTGACTTGTCGGCAAGAGGAAAGCTGGTTCCTGTGTCTCTTCAGCAAGAACTCGGTGGTGAACGCCGCCTTACACTTGCAACATTCGTATATGCCCGCGTACGCGTTGAAGTCCGTGACGAGAGAGACGTGCAAACCGCCTTTCGCCGTCAGGTGTAGGTTGACTTTACCTCGGGCGGCCACAGTTCTGGAAGGCGGTCTGATCAGAGTAACGCGTCTTCTCAACTTCCGCCCCGGCACTTGACGCGACGCGGTGTAAACCGCTATTTGTACGTCAAACAAGTTCTCTAACGCGGGTAAGTCGCGGATGTTCAGACCCGGAAAGGATTCAGGTGTGGCAGCGGGACAGAACTGACGTAACAAATCTGAAGCGCGCTTGCTGGTGTTGTATAAGTGAAAGGAAATGCAGCGGAAGATGCAGAGGTTGTCCTTGTTGGGAAAATCTAACACGCCGCTTCTCTTTCCAACTCGACCGGCCTGAGTGATCCTACCGCCTATGGGGAATTCCCCCGGTCCCATGTAAACGCAAATGTTCAAATTGGTAGGAAAAAGAACGTGCCACTTGGTGTCAGCGTCGCAAAGTTTCCGTACCTCCTCGCAAGCGACGGTGTTTTGCATCTTTGAGAGGAGCTCTTCCAAAGTTTCTGAATTAGTTACAGTAGGGAGCGGTTGTATGAGAGTTGCGTTGTTCTGGGAGGCGTGGAAGTAGCGCAGTTTGCTCTTGTCTTCTCTGTGTTGTAACAGTAAGCCTACCGAGAAACCCACTTTGTATCTGAATCTTTGTGTCAAGTGAATGCGACGCATAGTATCTACAGCGTCACTCAACTCGCCGGTTGGTAGCCTGAAGTTTGTTACACTCACGCGAGTCCCGTGCATCCTGACGCCCGTTTGTATCGCAGGCCAATTCGCCGTGAACGTTTCCTCCCCGTTCGGTACAGCACATATGCGCGGAGGGACGGTCACCCCGTCCAGAGATTCGCGTCGACAAGCGCTCTTTCGGCAATCCCCTTCGCCGCATAGAGGGCAAAACTTAGCTACTACTCTACAATTTTCTACGTGTCTCTCGTGGTTGTACGCTCTTTTAAACATTTTGAAACACTTTTCGCATACGTACTGTGTCATGTTTTTTTTCACTCGGTTACCAACTACTTAGCCGTCTAACTATCTATCTATCTATCTAGCCATCTATCAATCTGTCGTCTATGTAACTATCTTTCTGTCTGCTGTCTGTGTATCCGTCTGTCTGTCTGTCTGTCTGTCTCATACAGCGTACGTCAAACGTTGTGTGTGTGCGCGCGTGAGCGTTGAGCGTCTCTCATTCCGAATCTATGCCGAGATATTTCAGAATGATCTCTGTTTTGTCATCCAACTCTTTGAGCGCTCTGGCGGACAGCGTCACCCCCTGCTGTGTGGGTTTTTTGTCAGGACCTTCGTACTTGCGCACGTGGACGAGGTTCTTACCGCTGTAGTAGCTCACAGCTGCGTACACTTCGCCCGCCTCATCCAGCACTGCGAACCAGGGGGTGTGATTAGGTTTTCCTTGCGCGGCCGCTGTGTCGCGTATGCGCACCACTGCGCGGATATCGGCGATGCGTGCTATGAGCTCGCGCAGCGCGTCGGCCGTGAAGTGCACTCGCTTGCTTCTGGTCAGAGACGCCTCTTTCACCTGGCCGTCTTTTGTGTAGCGCGGCCTCCTAGACAGTCTAGCCACGTCCTCCCAGATCTCCAGCGTCAAAGCTCCGTCTAAGCAGAACTCTAACCCGAGTGTTTTCTCTGCTTCTTCTCGTCCATCTCCTTCTTTTTCTTGTATTTTTCTCTTCTTAGTGGGCCTTGTTGTTCTGGAACTCACCTTAGAACGTTTCACACCCGCAGGATGAGTAACACCATCAGCGTGAGCTGAATCAGCAGCAGAACCGATAGCAGGAGCAGCGTCAGCGCTGGTGGTATCGGAGGTCTCGTTGTTGGAACAGCGCAGCCACACGCCGTCCGTGCTGTGTGTAGCGGTAGAAGATGAAGCGCCGCCGCCGCCCTCGTAAGGTGGCGGTGAGGGCAGTCGCCACGGACCGGACGGGGGGGCGCTAGCAGTGGAGGAAGTGAGGTCGAAAGGTCGAAGAGGGAAGCCGAAAAACGTACCGCTCACCCCTTGCCCTTCGGGTTCTTCGTACGCCTCGTCGTCAGCGTCGTTCTCTGTCTCACCCTGTTGCTGCTCCTCCTCCTCCTCTTCTTCTCGGTTCAGGGGCTGAGTGTCCGAATAGCTGTAACTCTCAGCGCGAGCGGCGTCGAGGGCGTCCGTCGATGTAGTGGTGGAGGAGAGGGGCTGTGCAACGTGCGGCAGGTCATCAAAGTCATCAACAGTAGTGGGGAGGTAAAAACCCGGTTGCCAGTACTGCGCTGTGCCAGGAGCGTTGTCGTCAGTAGTAGTAGCAGTAGCAGCAGGTGCAGCAGAAGCAGCCGCAGCAGCAGCCGCAGCAGACGCAACAGTAGCAGGCGCAGCAGCAGCCTCAGCAGGCGCAGCCGTAGCAGGCGCAGCAGTAGCAGGCGCAGCAGCAGCAGCAGCAGCAGCAGCAGCGGCAGGCGGGACGGCGGTAGCAGCGGCAGCGCGCTTAGCAGCAACGTGTACCGTCGCGAGTGTAACAACGTCGCTAGCACGACGACTGCTACCAGTAGTACTACTAGTACTACTACCACTACTACTACTACTGCTACTACTAGTGCTACTGCTACTACTACTACTACTACTGCCGCGAGCGCTCGCTACAGCAGGAGGGTGATAAGACCAACCGGCTGCGGCGGTAGTCTCATGTTCAGTAGCAAGAGCAGGCACTGACGCTAAACGAACGCTGTTCCGCGTAGTCTTCTTGTTCTTGAACGCCGCTAGCTGTTGTCTTTTGCTCATGGTGGTGACTGTAGAGAGCAGCAAAAAAGAATGAGTGAGTGAATGGAGGTTTCCAAGCCCCTTATATACGCCTTCTCGCTTCTAGAGCTAAGCTACTTACCGACCCTGTTCAGCTGCCGCCGGCTGGCCCGCGGCCATTCACAAAGAGAAACAAAAAGACATAAGGCATGACGTTTTCAGCTGGATCCCTTTCCCCCCCCCTCTTTTGAGAGATCGACTGTGATGATGAGCTAAGCCGCTTACCACCCTGTTCAGCAATTCAACGCGCATTAGCTGTATAATGGGGGTTAGCCGTTGCTGCCTGCCGTCGACTGACCGGCGGCGGCCATTCACAAAGACATAAGGTATGACGTTTTCAGCTGGATCCCTTTTTGAGGGATCCACTGTGGTGAGCTAAGCCGCTTACCACCCTGTTCAGCCATTCAGCGCGCGTTAGCTGTATAAAGGATTAACGGTAACGGTGATGAGCTTACAGTGTGTATACAAAAAAAAACTACAGGAGGCGTGTGGCGTGAAGCAGGACCCCCCTAAGACGAACGTGTCTGTCTGTGAGTAGAGGCGTGTGCATGTGGTGAGCGACTTAAGTGTAAGACAAAAATCGCCACCTCCTGCCGTGGTGAGTAGACCGGGCCGGCTAGGCGGGCGGGCGGCCGGCTAGTTCAATAGGGAGGGGTGACAGCTGCCTAAGGCTGTGCATGAAAAAAAATCCGATTTTCACCTGACCTCTGACGTTTGTTACAATGAATGTCAGAGGGAGGGAGACGTCCTCGGGTAGGGGGTAGGAGGTATTAAGGCTATGAGTGAGGAAAAAACACCGTTTTCAGCTGGTCTCCACGGATAGCGATGCCACACCCCCTCGTCATCTAAGCTCTTAAGGAGCGGAGCGGCTGAAAAAGCGTCATGCGGACAGGGCGCTAGACAGCTGGAGCGCTGTTGGAAATGGGATTAAACTCCCTCTGTATAAAAAGCTCTCATTTCTGTTGGAAAAAAAACATATCGCCTCTGACCCCAGTAACGGCTACTACCACCACCACCGCCACCACCACCACCGCCGCCGCCGCCGCCGCCGCCGCCGCCGCTGCCGCCGCCGCCAAGACGAGACGAGATGGCTCAAGCTATTCCACTTTCAAGCTCGCCTTCACCGCCCGGTGCGCCTGAAAAAAAGTTAATGCGGCTTGACGACGTGAGACGCGGCGCGAGGCAGACCGATGATGGGGAGACCCGACAGGTAGGACAGCGGCGGTTAGCCTATAGCGACGCCTTGCTTCGTCAACTAGGTAAAGAGTTGAGCGGCTGTTGGAGAGAGTTGGGCAGTAGCTTAAAAGTCAGCGCCGCCCGTATGGATGCTCTAGTAGAGCGCAGTGTCAAGACACCGGAGGAGCTGTGTACGGCGATGTTCCGAGTGTGGTGGGGTGAAACCCCGCATCGTCATAGATGGGGCGAGCTCGGTCGCGTCTTCACCCGCATTAGACGCATGGAACTGTTGGCTCAGTGGATGGCCCTTCTCCACAGACAGGGGTTGGATTTCGAAAACCCCGACTCGCGCGCGATGCATAAGCACTTGGGCACCCTCGGCAGACGTCTGGGTAGCAGGTGGAAAGAGGTGGGGGACCATTTAAAATTGTCGCCTGAGAGGTTAGATAAGATCGCTGAAGAATGCGAATACGGAGGAAGTCCCGCTGAGTGGGCCTTCCGAGTGTTGAAAATGTGGCAAGATGAAGCTGACAACATCAAATATCGATCTGATATTTGATGACTTGATATTTGTGTCAAAGCTAACATCGAGTGGGATAATAATTGATATATATTGATGATAACAATAATATGAAACCTACAGTAGAAGTTGCTGTAACTTTACAGTACCCAGTTGCTGTAGGCCTACATGTACAGCAAAATCTACTGGAACAAAAGTTGCCAGCAACTTTTGCTGTAGATGTACGGTAGAAGTTGCAGTCTTTGCAAAAACTTTTTCATCCTACAGGACATTCGGTCCTGCAAATTTTCAATGTTGCAGGACCGGCTACATTTTTGAAGGACTACACTGTAAGAAGTTACTGTATTTAAACAGCACAATGTGCTGTACATTTACAGCACTTTTTGCTGTAGTTGGTATTACAGCACTATTTGCTGTATAATTACAGCATTATGTACTGTAAATTGGGTCTCCGGCACTGTTGCTGTACATTTATAGTACTTTGTGCTGTAGATTTCCGCCACTAGGTGGCAGCAGTAGACCATTTCTGTATTAACTATTCTACCCAACCCTTTCCCGAGTCAAATAAAACCTCAAAACTCTCAATACATTGTAGAATAAGAATGGATGAGAGAGACTGAATGCAGTTATCATAAAGTGTATTGATATTTGCATAATTGTGTTGAACAATACAAAAAAAACAGCAAAAGTATAGAATAGACACCACATTGGTGGGAAAAGTTAAATGCTTAAGTGCCCGGCCTGGGGAGCAGCTGGTATCACATACGGTATTGAAGCAGGATTAAACCATTACAATGTGTAGTGTGTATTATCCTAGCTGAGATTGAACTATCATGCAGGAAAGTACTCTCCATGCATGCGTATTAATTGATATAAATTGATGAGAACAACAATATGAAACCCACAGAAGAATTTGCGGTAACTTTACAGCATCCAGTTGCTGTACATGTACAGCAAAATCTACTGGAACAAAAGTTGCCAGCAACTTTTGCTGTAGATGAACAGTAGAAGTTGCTGTAAATTTACAGTAGAAGTTGCTGTAAGTTTACAGTAGAAGTTGCTGTAAATTTACAGTAGAAGTTGCTGTAAATTTACAGCAAGTCAGTTGCTGTACACCTACAGCAAAATCTACTGGAACTTTTGCTGTAGGTGTACAGTACTTACTTCTTACAGTGTACATTTCTATTTTAGGCTAAATCCTTTTGAGTAAGGCATTAGTCATATATTGTTTTGCCTCAGGCATTTTTGAATAGCACTTGGTCATGCATGACCAGTGTCCATATGACCAACCTGGGATAGCCACTATAAACTAAGGGCCAGGGCTTTTAAATCATCTTTGTAAGTACTTACAGTTTTGGCAGCACAGAGCCTGCTGATGTCCCTTATCTTGTTACACCTGGGTGTAGATAACAGGTAGGGTACATAGAGGAGGGCAGCCACCACCAGGTAACCACACGGCACCCACACCAGCACCGAGTCCTGGAAACACCGCGTCACGTCCGGGCGGTCTGTGGTCCACGTGAAGTTTGTGTCCTGTTAAAGAGACAATTGTAGTGGTTGGTTATATGTTAAAAGAAAACTCTAACTGCGATTCGGGTTTTATAGTTTCTTACAGTGAGTTTACTTCGGTTCTGAGACCACGATTCAGTCTGTCTTAGTGGTGCAGCCGACACTTTTTATATTTACAAGGGAGTAACCAATTGTGGCGCCCTCTAAACGGATGTCCATGCCACCTATCACCCAGGTGGGGAACTTAACCAGGCATACATAAGCAGATTCCAACCCCTACACAATATCAGTTAAAACGCCAAAAATCACCCTAAATTCTCCCGTATAAGCTTCACGCGTGTATAAGCCGCACCCTGACTTTGGGCCGATCCTATAAGCTGCACAAGGGGGCTGCTTATGGTGAATTTAGTACTGTACCATAGCAGCAAAAACTCATGTATAAGCCGCACCCTAATGCTGGGCCGATCCTATAAGCCGTACCAGCAATCTGACTTGCATACTAGCCGCAGCTTCTACGTAAGAACCTACTGTAAGTTACAAGATACCATTGCAATTGCTTTCATTTACTATCTTCCTTCTGTTTGACATCATTTTTATGGCATCAGTGTTTCCTTAGTGTGATTTGCAGGTAGGAATAGACTGAATGTAGAGGTTGTATACAGGTTGTTGTGTTGTGATTGTAAGCTAAATCCAATAGTGTTATGATGCACCTGTAACAGGTCTTGATTTCTGTGAGCCAACAATTATTCATCTGTTTTGATATGCTGAATGATGAATAAGAGCCTTGCAACTTTCCATAACTACATGCAATTATATGGATCATGTCATGTTAGTACTTAAAATCAGCTATGCTGAGTACTACCCGTATCATTATTGACAGTTTATTCTTATTTGAATCATCCATGTGCAATAAATCTCATAATTTACATGTATCATGCATATAAACTTTGTGTATCATACGCAATCACCAAGATGATGAACAAAAAGGAAATATTTGTGTATTTTAATGTGGTCAATAAATGATTAAAACACCTCCAAATAAAAAAGAAATCAACCTACAGTGGGAAAATCACCTAAAATTAGGTAACACCAGGGACCCAGTCCCCAGCACCTACATGAACAAAGCATTGGAGGGCAGTGCTGAGAGAGCTGGACATTCCAATTGCACCAATCAGCCTCCACTCCTTCAGGAAAGCCGCGGCCACAAAAGCCTTCAGGTCCGGCTGCTCTGACCACCAGATCCAAAGATTTGGAGGCTGGACCTCAGACGCTTATAAGATATATATTCACAGAGACACAAACTCTCAATCGGTGCCCAATCCAACAATGAACTCATTACCTATTTTAACTATGTTTCGTACCCACCACACCTTCCCAATCTTACCCACTCCCTGGCAGGTTTGGCCCAATTTTACACAAAATGTACATCATCTATACGTTATTGTATTCTTATGTTATATTATAATATATATTATATTCTACATTATCACTAATACATACAACCTAAAGGCTTACTCTAATAAAAATAAACCTTTTATTCTCAAGCCTACCTCCACTTAGGCCCTATACCTTAACCTAGAGGGATCAGTTATGAGGTGACATAGTAGCTTTAAGAAGAGAAGGGGAAGAAAAGTGCTTATTTCTTTTAACAGGGGGTCGGTGGATTTTTCAACCCGTCCCATGGGGGAACTACGAAAAGTTTCACTACTGCTATCTCTCTATCTATCTATCTCTCCCTTATACTTCTAGTTTCTCTCACAATCTGTCACGTACTGAGCTCGGCCATGCCGTTTTGAGGCTCAGGCATTTTTTGGGGGGTTATTTTTGCTATCTAATACTAAGTGTAATAGCGTCTTTTATAACAAATCACATATATAAGAGTACCCACATAATGATAGTATACTTATTATCAGATGGATAATGGATGAGGTGAGGATGAGGGGAAAACAGTGCAATGGCAGAGTATCAGGTATATTTGTAATATATATATATATATATATATATATATATATATATATATATATATATAGGCCTATATATATATATATATATATATATATATATATATATATATATATATTGTATATATATATATATATATATATATATATATATATATATATATATATATATATATATATATATATATATATATATAAAATATAATCTGCATGTCTCTGCACTCACATGACACTGGGTGAATATGTACTCATATAAAGAATGGGATTAAAATGCCTTCAGTATCACCATCCTGTTTAACCCTTTAAGGACGGCATGTTGGTAAAATATGCCATTTATCATGATGCACCAATGTAGTCCCAGCTGGTGCTGCATTGATGCATCATGCCGACCTTTGGGAGTGTCTCAACTTTACAGGGCTGCATTCATGCATCATGATGACCAACGGCATAATGAATTAAAGCATTATGCTGTCTTTGAAGGTTAAAGATGAAAATGTGTATGTGTCAGTATGTGGTCAAACCTCAGCCATTCAATCGGTATGAATCACGCCCGCATTTTTTCTTCTCCTTCCCTCATCCTCTCCTTCTCTGCATAGTGTATATCACCAGTGATTACTAGTATGTATTTGATCGATATAGGGGACTTTTGTAACAGTACATGGTGGCCATTTTATGTTGTAGCTTCTGCTGGACAGCTGGATGTGAGTCACCTGGTATGACAATGTGGTAGCCTTAGATCATTTTTGGTATCTAGAAATGTTATCTCTGTATTCTACAATTTCTATCCCTTGTTTTCGTTCTATGTTTCTCCTCTGTAATACGTTAATTGCGCATTTTATTTGACAGGAAAAGTTTGCATAACAGGAGAAGAGCATTTACGAGAATTGTATTCCCGTGTCCTTACCTTTTCAGATTGTCTTTTTTCGCAGTATACAGCACATATCCAAGTATTGATACGCTATAATTATGGGGGTAGACCCCTAAAATCGACATGGCGACATGGCTGTTTCTTGAAATCGACAGGTGACATGGGGCTTAGTGACAAAGGACAGAAGAAATAAAAAAATAGTGACAAGGGATATGAGCATTTCTTAAAAATCGACAGGGGACATGGGCATTTCTTAAAATCGACAGGAGGAATAGAAAGATAGTGACAAGGGACATGGGCATTTCTTAAAATCGACAGGCGACATGGGGACCCCCCATCTAGACCCCCATAATTCCTCTGGTTATCTAACCTAAATCTGACCATGGCGAGGATTCTCTTAGTTACCGTTGAATAATTAAGATCTGAGATTTCAATTTCTGGGAACACGGTATTCATACTAGGCCCTTGTACTTGGAAGCCAAGTGTGGCTACATCTAGGATAGCTTCACCATAGGTCAAACACATACTTCGTGTCGATCTCGAATTCCCATTCAAGTCTAAACCCAATGACGGTAAAATCCCACTGCATCGAAAGGTGTGTTGTAGCATTATATCGTTTCTATCAATATCTATTTTATTAAAGTAATAATTTTATAAAGTAGGTTTTAAGTGTTTTAGACAAAAGCACAATGTTTTCTTCCTAAAATCACTCACTGAAGTGAAACATGGTGTGTGTCGTTCTGGGGATGGATGTATGCATATGTCATACTAAAATCATGAAATGATGAGAGAAACTGCTTTTATAATTAACTATTTTTCCTGGTTTCTTAACGTGTAGTTGATTCGTCCTTAATCAGCCACACATCCACATATATTCATCCACATTGTTATGCACTTATTATAAACGCTTCATAATTGAGAAAAAACCGGCATGATCTGAATGCCCAACACCTTAACTTTCAAAAAGTATCTACATGCATTTGATATTCTATTCATGTCTTGGGAAAATGTAAAATAGTAATACAGAGTCGGTTGTTAGCTGTCAGTGAATGCTACCCCCCCCCCCCCACCCAACCTGATGCATTGTACAATACAATAAATTACAAATGGACCTATATATCCTCACATAAGTGGCTATTCAGCCACAGTAACTTACCCAGAATGCATCACGTTCTGACCGGTTCCCACAGAGTTCCGGCCAGTAGGTAACCCCGGCCATGTTAGAGTATGCAGTACTGTAGTAAGGGTAGGCTCCGCTAGATATAAAACAGGGGATACTTCTACATGGATGCTAACATCTTAATCCTAGGTATGTCCAGGTATGTCCTCCTCTGTGTCTGTCTATGGACTGAGTCTGGTCACCTTGTGGCTGAAATGCCCGATCTGACCCCACCAGCTGGCCCCATCCAGCCCCCATCTGACTGGCCCCCATATAGCCCCCATACAAGACTGACACAGCCATTAACATCTAAGCACATAATGTTATATAATGTGTATCACTCTTCCACCTTTACTCTTTTCCACCATATTTTAGTAACTAGGCCTACTAATCATTCTGGGGGAACGGGTGATTTAAACAAATCTATATGTGTGTATTTATTTTTGTATTAGGCAAAAAAAAGGGCTGTTTCAGATCACCCTACGTTTTTGTGTGCAATTCTTAAAAAATGTCCGTATTTTCACCCTTTTTTGGGGTCAATTTTAGGGTTTTCAGAGAGGCTGGCTAGTACTTTCCATGTTTAAAAGAAGTTTAAAAAAAAGAATTTCCTACCTACAGACCCTAAATTTTCTTTCCATGTTACCTGAAACTTAACTTTTTTGGACTTAGTGGAAACGATGCAATACCATTCCGAAATCTGTCGTTCACATTTTCCAAACCCACGGAATCAAATCAGATTTTTTTCTAAAGATATTTTAATCATCGGCGACTAGACCCTGTTCAGTACTCTAATGTTTAGATGGTCTAGCAGTGGAACCCCCCCCCCCCCCAGTGGGCACAAAATTCAGTTCAACGTTGAATCAACGATGAATCAACATTGAATCAACGTTGGCAACCAGTTAACAATGTTGATTCAATGTTTTGTGCCCACTGGGCCTGAGCCTCGTTAACTAGTCTTACGACTAGTCACCGTACCCTAATGTTTAGTGAACTATATTTTAAAACACCCACAGATCTAAACAGCCCCGGCTACAACCCACCACGAGGAGGTATCTTCTCTATTACGATATGTCATGAATTAATCCTCTGCCCGTCCCTCTAGCAATAGCCTACTCTCCTTTTGTTTTCATAATGTTACCATAAGCTTGATTTTCTGTATTGAATGGGAGTCATCACCGATCACATAACGATGCCCTAGCCTATAAGTGTGTGTCTGTGTTGGTGTGTGCGGGGGGGGGGGGTACATCCATGTGTCTGATACATCGGGTGACTGGGCCCCTATACACCAGCATGTGCCCCTCACAGCCCCACTATGACACCTGGTGGCACGAGACACAATCACTTATAAGGACAGGACAATGTGGGTTCAGGTAACTCCAATACCAAAAGCATAATGGAGCCGACATCAGTACATATGTGTATGCCCTTTTCGGGAGAAAAACATACTATTGATAGAGAATACTATATGTTTTGAACTCAAAAGAGGAGAGCTGGATATTGCATACACTGAGAAAGGAAGTAGAATCACGGTGGCTCCCAAATGGGAATCTGGACTCGATCACTGAGGTAACTCTCCCCACAACTGTAAAGTGACTCCTAACTGTTAGGGAGGCATCGAATAGGAGTCATTATAGAGTTATTATAGAGTCCTGCTAATGTTAGGGAGTCACTTTAAAATCATGGCGAGAGTTACCTCAGTGATCAAGTCGGGAGTCACAGTGATTCTGCTTCTCTTCTCTGTGTATGCGTATCCCCAGTGTTACTAGAAACACTGAAAACATAGGTTTGGGTGAAGGTCATCAGTGCAGATGACTTAGGGTAATCACAGCCAGTTGATGACCTATGATAATCATAGTGATGACCCAAGGTCATCATCTTGAGAACATAGTTTTGCCACAAGGGGGCCCTACTAGACAAGAATGTAGTAGACAATCCAGCCTCTGGGTGATCTACTAATTGATTCATGTAAAAACCTTGATCATAGATACTTATAAACTAAACCATTATTAAGAATATTATCACAGTGGACATTGAATTATTTTAAATGAATATTTTAAACAAAATTACTAAAGCATACATATCTGTTTACTTAGACACCTCTTTTGTGTCTAAAACTACATGTATAAGTTCGAGGACAGACTCTGATTGGTTACACACAGAATAATAGGCCCATCATCAGGACTTAAAGGTGCTCTCAATAAGGCTTGATGACGGGGAAATGGGGCAATTAAAAGATGTTTGAAAATAATACCTTAATTGCTTTGTAAAAGATGATATGCAAAAGTCATCAAATTGATTACCTAGTGTCATCACTATGATTGCCCCAGCACTCCCTCTAATTTGGTCAAAAGGTGATCAAGGTGATCACCCAGGTCATCACATATGATGACCCTAGTGATGACCGGGTACTCCCTCAGAGCCCCATCACAATGGTCACTCTAAAGTCATCACTAGTGATGACTTTCTAGACCCATAAAACTTTCAGTGAACACCCCCCTTGCTGCTGACCTATCAACCAGTGACATCCTTATTACACAAGGAAGAGCAGAGAGAAACGGTGGGAATACTGTATTATTTTTTATGGAATACGGCGGTGCCATTGATTTAACCAAGGAGCGCCGTATTACACACACCCTGTTATATGATAATTTGTCTTTTTACACAACGAATACTTCATTTTGTAGTAACAGCTAGGGGTGGGTGGGGTGGGAGGAATATAAAAGTAGGGGGTTACCGTCAAGGGCAATTAAAGAAACAATTAGTTTTTACAGAATAATGTTATGATGTGAAGAAATACTGGGTACACTTCTTTGGTGAAATTTCCTCACCCTCAACCAGCCAATTGTCTTAAGCTGGGACTCCACTACCCGACTTTCTCATCTGATCGGACCTATTCTCACAAAGCGGACCCAAACAGATTGTAAACATAAACAAACCATGAAGCATAGGGTTATTCATATTTACATCTGTTTTTGTCCGATTTCTGAGACTGGGTCCGATCTGAAGATAAAACCGGGTAGTGGATTCCCAGCATAACTCTCTCCCATGGTGATTGAGTCACCGAGGGAATTATACATCGAGCCCAATGCGGGAGGGGGGCGTTTTTTTCCGGGAAAAAAATGTAATAGGCCTATGAAGAAATTTATATGAAAAGCTCCATTAATTCTCTATTATTTTTGCGTAATTTTCTATTCTCCACTGCCTTTCTAGGAGAGTGTTCTTCTTTGACTTGAGTGAATAAGAAAAGAACGGAGGCTCTTGCCGCTGATACTGCTAAGACGTGCTGATCTGTCATATTGCTGCAATGTCACCTGACACCTTGAGCCACTGCCATCCCAACACCAGTCTCAGGCCCCGACTCTATAATAGTAGAGTCTGGGCAAACTCATATAAAAAAAAGAGGTGTTTGACTAACTTCTCTTTAGGAGTTGACCAATTAAATCCTGTCCACCAAATCCTGTGCACAGCATGGCAGGAAGTAACAATCTAAATATAGCAATTATTGTGTCCGTATTGTCCTGAGACTCAAAGTGTAATACCTACACAATCCCAGGCCTTTTTTGTTTCTTCTTTCAACACCAGAAGTTATATTGGCAGGTAGATTCTCCAATAGTGCTTGCCAACCACAAAATGATCAAAATCTGTATTTTAACACCAGTTTGCCATAGACAGGCCCGTTGTGCTAGGTTATTGTGCCATAAACAATGGCAAAACAAAGGATATTTCAGCTACTGTTAGCAGACTCTGCCCCCGGCCTCTGATATAGAGCTAAATGTAGGCAGGAAATGTGTTCACGCTCTGCTGCACACGCAAGGGGTTGTGGGAAGACTGATCTGTTACTGTCACACGTAAATGGGCGCGCGGCAAGCTGGCCCCAACTCATCATTGGGGCGACATCACTGGTATCTGAGGGCCATAGCCGCATCACTTCCCCTGTATATTGGGGGGGATCCTTCCACGGTACCCGTCCTTATTTTTAATATTACAGCACCAAGTGCACAGGAACTACTTCTACCAGCAATACTGTGTGCTGACGTTGCGTTGAGATACTCACTTCACCACTGCGTGTTGGAAAATACTTTTACCAGCAAGCCTTGGTGCCAGCGACGGTCGGGAACAGAGGTCGAGCTGGGGCAACTGCTGTGTGTACATTGACACCAGCAATCTTGTGAGATCTTGGCTCTGCTTTCACAACTTAGGTTGTGCCTTGCAAGATATGGTGTGTGGGTGTTTGATCAATGCCTCAATCTCGAGCGAGATTTCGAGCTCAGAACTAACATGGCTTTAATCCCAAGCAGCAACTATAAAAACATTCAATCTATTAGGTATACCTTCAGGAGATGGTTTTCATGTTTTGATACTGGACTGCATTACACCTAGCTCCATTTCCTAAAATACTGCCCTCTGCTAAACTCCTGAATAACAATACAAGTAATCTCATGTTAAAATGAAGCTCTGTATGTGAGTGGGTCCCAGCCTCAACAAGCCCCCTTACCAGGTCACCAGCTGCCAAAGGGGATTGAGCATTGAGAACCGATTGATAAATCAATCAACAAAGGTATGACCATTATGTCTCTCCAGGGGAGGACACAGAGATACATTTTGTACCATGATTGCCGTGTTAACCCGCGGACTGAGGTTCAATGGGCAATGCACTTCTAAAGATTGGGGGTGCATGCCACTCAGCCTGCAGCTTCGTGGGATACTGCCCCGGCCCCCACTCATGAAATACATCAGAGACAGTATCAATGGGCGTTGGAATTTGTCTATTTATAAATAACAGTACTCAATTGCCACCAAGTGCCAAGTGTTTGAACTTATTAGACCAACACAAACCGTCTCTAAAAGTCTGAGTGAGTGATACATAGGTGGGGAGGGGGGGAAGGGGAATGGCTAACGGTCGCAAAAAAACACTGCTGTAAATGTGTATCAAACATGCCCTAATTATAATCAAACATGTTCACACATGGTTTCTCCTGGTATTGTGTCATTTTTCAGACAAGAGGTTTAACTTGAGATAGCTCAATTTCAGAAAGTGTATGGCAGCTTTGTGTTACAAAGTGATGATTCCAACTGGTACAAATTGGACCTAGAATCTGGATTCACTCCTATTATAAGACCAATAAGCATTTAGATGGCAATATTGCTCGGGGAAATCATAACTTACTTCTATCACTCTGTACTCAAAAATCATTAATGGGATATAATTTGCATTTAAATGTGATATTAAGAGGTACCAGGATTTCCTGCCTTAGTGCCACCAATATTCACATTTATTTCAACAACATTGCCTTTTACAGGATACTTATACACAGGGGTAGACACTAACTTTCTCAGCTGTGGGCCATCCGGGCCCGTAGCTCCAGAAATCTGTACGCCCAGACCTTCAGCTGTGGGCCAGAGAACAAATTTTACTTTTTTCAAAGAGAAAATCATATATATCTCTGATTTATCTAGATTAAAATGAAACCTTAATACCCTATTAGACCACATTTTCCTCCTTTCAATGACATATTACATGTCTATACTTATAAGGTATGTACTCCTCAATTATCTTGCTTAATCTTCTGTGGGCCACCTGGGCCTATGGGAAGATAAATTCTGAAGAAAACTATGGTCCAGCAACACAAATTACGGGGGCCATTGGCTCCAGGGCCAGCGTTAGTGTCTACCCCTGATTACATTATAAAACTTGTGGAAAGTTCAGGTCTGTGCGCAACAATAATCCTTTATCTATCTTTTTACTCCACTCATTTATCACTGGTCTTTATCTATAAACCAGCAGCTCCGCTGCCAGAGATATTGGCGCGGGAAAATTGTGGAGACAGCGTTCGTCCGACCTACTATACTGCATGGCGGGAATGCCTTAGCATATCGCAAATAGGGTTGTAGTGGCGTGAAACATCATTCTCCTAGCAGATGTTAGGTCTGTAGTTTCCTACAGTTGAACGCAGAGAGTAGGATGGAGAGTGAGCAGACAAAATGCATTCTTGGGTAGGCTCCCGATTTCCCTGTTGTTGTTTAACCACTAATTAAGACATATGTGTATATTTCTTAATGCCCTTACAGGTGTGATAAATCAATATTCAATCCTTCAGATGACTAGCTATGTCCACACCATTGTTCATCTAGGAGAGAAGTAATAATAGCGGAACAAATTTAAGAATGAATGTTTTAACTTATACCAATCTCGCCTTTTATGTGCTTCCAATGCCTCTGTCTTTCCCTTATAATAGCTTACACTTTTTGTGCTTTTGCTTTTATCGCTGATGCCCTACCAGTGCAACAGGGACCCATGGAACCGATTCACTGTCTAAGTATCCTGTTGCATCATCAATTTGGTATACATGATAGGGTAGGAGCATCAAGATCAACAATGTCTTTATAAATCTACTTGCAGCATGTTCAGAAGAGGCTTTGAATTAAAGGAAATAAAGACCATTGTTGGTGCTTGTGTATGAGGTTATGCCAACATTACTACCATCCATACCAATACCTAATCAAATTCTATCCCTCCAACCCCACCCAACTCACACCCACCCAAACCACCCCAACTCTTTTAAAGAGAGGTATAAATCTGCCAAATGATGCTTATAGGAACCACTTGGGGTCTTCCCCGCGCCAGCGCCGGTCAAAGAAATGAGGTCTCAACTCATTAAGTTGTATTTAGGAGGGGTGCAGGGAAATGGCAGATAGAGCAACAATCTTAGCAAGTTTTTTATCTGTTGGAAATGGGAGATTTGTGAGATAACTAAGGTTGTGGAGATATGATTGAATTCTGTTTATTGTGTTCAGTCGTGGCAGCATGGGAATTAAGAAGTGCAGGCAATATGCATAAACCAAATCTTTCTTACAACCCCCAGTCCCCATGCTTCACCCTCCAAGGGCCACATACTACATCAATGCATTATGTATGAATGCAGCCCGGAAAGTAACTCACCAGTGATATATCCATGCATCACACTGAAATTTCAGGAGAGTATCAGCTCCATAGGGTTAGCATGATACTTGAACTCAAAAGAAAAGTAGCCCTGGCAGTAAAATATGCATTCATGCTTCAATCCTATTCTGCCAAGAGCTGCACTTCCTCTATATTCTTCTACTGTAAACATGCTTTATTTTGCGCATATATATTTCCAGGGATTGCCTATAAAAGACAGGTTCACAGGGATTTAAATTCACACATTTTGGAACATGGTAGTTATATTATTACAGTGGATAAATATTCATGCTGTACATATTTTCGCAAATTTTCATTTCCGAGAATAAACTACATTTACAGTATTCCCGTTTATGAAATAACGCATGAGCTGAATCTTCCTTTCGGTGCTTCACATCTTTCTTCCTCCCTTCCTCCTTGTTCCTGCACACGTCACCTCTGTGTGCCTCTCGCAGTGCCTCCATTTACTGCTGTCAGCTTTTTGGTGGTTGAAGTATGGTTGGATTAGACAGGGTTACCGGTCAGGTTATTGTGCTGGTAAATTGGATGAATTAATACCACGAGATTCTGTCACAACACACTGGATTTGAACAAGAGACATTTTAAAAGATCATCAGCACCCGAGAGAAGCATTTAGGCTCCAGCATTGCCAGACCCTGAAAATACAGTCTGGAATTAAAAGACATCATCTAGATCATTTTATTATGTTACCAACTGATAATGCTTAGATCTAATTATGATAAGGCACAACTTAATTACTGCAGTTAAAAGATAGTGGTGCCCTCCTTTTGTGAATCTTCAAAATGTGGGCACACCGTGTGGGCTTAAGTCTGTGATATCTATACTTCAACTTCCAGTATGAATCCTATATTAATGGAAAGATTCATTTGTGATCTATAAATGTAGGAGAAGTACCTAGATCTACACCATTTCCTAGCAACACATGGGAGTGATTCCAGAACCTTTATAGGGAGATATGTCACTGCTCAGCTTCATGCTGAGCCCCTGATACCATATCATTGATAATTTGATTGGGTCTAGTCCCCAATATGAGGCCATCTGGCTATGGCAAGCTGGTCCTCTTCATGCATTTCTCAAAATTTACTGTTTGTGTCTATATTTTAGTCAAAATGTGTTGCTTATCGAAAAGAAAAGGGTTTTCATCATATGAAAGGTCTCAGATTCAAAATTACCAGAGAAAGACTTTGTCACAGTTCTGTCACAGATATACCAATATTTTACACCCAGAAACTTCTTAGAACAGTGTGAAGATGATTGTTAATTGATTAGTTTACCCGATTGGCTTGCCATAATCATATCACTGCCAGCATGCACATCTCATATATATTCTACATTAATAATGTATATACAGAGCTCTGTCTGTCCCGGGAACCATCCGCAGCCGATAACTCATTTTTACCCTTTAAAAACGGCATGGTGACTCATGGCTTTGTGGTCATTTGTCATCATGGTGCAATGAAAGGCAATCGCTACTTTGATGCATCATTTTTAGCAATACATGATGCAAGACCCAGTATAATGCATTTGTGCTGCATCATGATGACTGACAAAAGGGCACAGTGCATTTAATAACCATAGGGTTACACTGGATGTGAAAAGAAATCACAAAGGTGACATTTGTCAAGGTGTAATGGTGGGGTCATTGATGAAGGTTTCTGACCAAATTAACAAAGAAGGTGATGGTAGAAGAGATGTGTTAGACAAGGAAATAATTGGTGACCGTTTTGGAGTTAGTTTGAAGCGGAAGGTGTCGGGGGGGACAAACATGGATATTGCATCCACTTGTTCATATAAAAATACCTCGTACATCAAAGCAGACTCGATCCATGTTATTGCTTGATATAACGCCTTACACATTGCTAGGCAGTCTTCAATTTTGGTTCATTGCCTCTTGGTGCTTTCATGTGATGAATATGTACCAGCCCGATATGGTTGGCATTAATGCAGCACTGGGGAGTTACTTACCATCTGCAGTCAAACGGATAGTTTTAGGGGCAGTTCACAGTATATGGATCGCCTACATCCGTCTGAAGCACAGATGGCATTGCACTAAGCTGTACTAAAGCACCTGGCATCTCAAACCCAATAAACGCATGAATAATAAAAGCACTCCACACATTTAACTGCCACAAAACACATCCAACTAGAAAAATGCCGAGAACAAAAGATTTCTTAAATTGGTTGTCATCCTGTTGTCTCATACCCTACCTCCTACCCATATGGTCAATAATGAATTTTATTCAATGATCTTTTAATTATGTGCATACCGTAAAACTTTGACAAGCTTGTTTAAAACCTACCCTCTCTTCCCTCTTATCTCCATCTTATCATTCTCTCTTCTCTCCATGCCACTCCCTCTTTAACTCTTACCACTCTTACCTCTCTGTCCATCCCCCACCCAACCCTCCTCTATTTTTCTCCCTCCATTAACATACATTCCCTTGCATCTCTTCATCTTCCTATTTCTCTCTCTTTCTCTCCATCCTTTCCATCTCCCTCTTTCTCCTGCCCTTTCTATTCTCTATGTGACCGTAAACATTATTTGGCTGTGTTTGGGCACATTTTCACTGCTAACTTTGCCACTCCATGGCATCCAGCCCCATTCCCTGCATGGGTTTTGTGGATGGCGGTTTTACTCAAGTCCAGCGGGATGATTGCCGATGGTCAAATTGACCTGATTTAAGGCCATTAAAATGGTTTAAAGCAGTATCTATGGCTTTTATTGATCAGTATGTGGCACGACAGGCATAAAAATGGAAATACCCCTGGGGGGTAGGAGGAGGCTGGTCCATGTGTCATTAGAGTTAGACAGGCTACTACTCCTTGTATTGGACCTTTTGCTCCATTCCCTAGACTTTTTACGAGGTATGTATACATGTATGTATGTGCGTAAATTGCTTTATTTATAGTGATAATTGGTAGGCATAACAATCTGCCTGTAATTGGTCGATCTCCAGTTGACAGTTTATACCAAAAATCATGACTTAATTTAGTTAATGGCCTTTCAGCCATTTCTTATAATTTGATGATAATGATAGAAGGTTTAGCAATACTAGATAGGACTGATGTAATTGTGCTTGTAGTATATGTTCTCAGTGGATCTTCAACAAGAATCATATTCAAGGGGCAAAGATGTTAAACAAAAGCTATAGGATTGCAAGAGACAATTTTTTTCCTCTCCTCATGCTATAAGATAAGAACTATCCATATTGTCTCAACAGTGCTGTACATGTAATATCAACTGTCTGAGATATGTACATAGTGTGGCTAGGGAAAACCCTTTCCACATCAATGAGGGCGTAAAGATGAGGTGAGACGTCAGTTTCAATACTTGGTATCTTTTATTAATAATAATATTAATATCAGAGTACCAGTCACTAGGGCTCAGTATATAAGTTACTGATGGTTGCAAGATGATAAGTGATTTCCTCCTCCATCTGACCGGGGTATAAGTACAGGTACCCGGCAGGTGGAGGGGGTGCCCATGTGACCGGAAGTAGATGTAACAGTGGTTTTCATTGGATAATATACATTTGACATTTGATTGGATAATTATATATTCATGGCTTTAACATGTGGTGTGCGCTGGACCGCGGGTGGGGAGCCTGGGTCCAGTGCATTATGGGTAATGGATTACATAATAAGTAGCATGCACACATGGGGGCTTTGTCGCCTGCCTCCAGGTGGTCTCCAGCCGGCTCAAGTGGCTTTGGCGGTGCCACACTGATTAAGGGTGTCCAGCTTTATAGCATTGTTTTATGTGTAGACAGTTAATCCTTGGGGTCAACATATTGTGTATAGGTGACCGGTCAGTGCCTTGTCGTCTGGAGGGGCTGACCGTTACCTATTGTCCATAGGATAAGGGTCTGCTTGTGATCTATGGATTAATTATGTGTGGGGGTTAGTTTGGCTTGGCTTAGTGAGAAATAGGTATGTCTGACGTCTAGGTGTACTTTGATGGACATATGGATTGAAAATATGTATAAAGTATTGTGCGTATTACAAATAATAATAAATATGAATATTAATAATCATAAATCATAATTATGACGTAATATGACGTAATATGATGTAATACAATTGATGAAGGTATAATAAGGGGTTTTGTGGCGTGACAGCACCCCCCAATACAACTCCTGCACGCCCTCGTGCAGGCCGCGAAGTAGTAGAGGAAGAGTTATGTCACGCTTCAAAAGTATTTGTATGAACTTTTTTTTGTATTTTATGATTTTTGTATCTATCTATCTTATACTATGACTAGGTTCTTAATCACATTTTCTAGGTAGTACAGTGTTTTATACATACATGTTATGCAGTGGTAATAATAATATTTCTATGGTAACGTACTGGTACTATATGTCTCGCTTCCGTTCTATTTATATGATTATACATTTTTGGAAGCTTTTAACCTTTACCAATTATTTACATAATACAAGTCGTGGTACGGTGGTAAGTGTAATTTTGACGTACTGATTCTATATGTCGCGCTTCCGTCCTAGATTATAATACAATCAATTCATACAATAGGAAGCTGTAAGAAATTCATTTCAATGATAATATAGATGTACTAAGCGTTTACATAGGCCATGTGTAATACTTAGTATGGTATGGTAGTACATGTATAACAATAGGTTGAGCAGTGTATTTTGTTTATGGAATGATCTTTGGCAATACTTGATCTTTTTGATATTCATTCTCAATGTCGAGGGGCAATGGAGGAAGTTCGTTTTGAGTTATCACCTTCTATATTAAATTTTTATGTTTCATTTCCTGTCTCACTCTTTTTCATAACAATGGCTGTCAATAGTTCGGTAGTGGTCATGTCTTTTGGGTTTTTGATAAGTGACGTAGTGTTGTCACAGTCGGGGTCAATGTCAATGTTGTCTTGGGTTTCAGTCGGATGTAGGGATGTAGTCATTTCAATAGTTTTAAGGGTTAATCCTGTGGTGGTGGTGTCGTCTTTCAGGGCCGGTATGATAGAAAACCGTGCCGCTAGGGGTAGTATGATGTGGTTGGGTAGATAGTATGACTTCTGTTTTCCGTTGATGTTGAAAGATATGGGGCCATTCCATGTCATGTTTATGCGTGGGTATGGGCATGACAGGGCGGAGATGGCCGTCAGAGTTGGGATGAAATCATTAACGATAGAGTCACGTTCGTAGGGTAGGGATAGTAGTGGGATGGTGTGATTGACGTGTCCTTGGTAAATTTTGAGCGTAATAGTAGGATTGGTTTTGTGTCCAGAGTTTGTCATTCCAAAGTGACGTGTAATCTTGTTTTTACACTTGAAGATGGTTTTGATAACAGCGTATACGATTAAGGCTACGAATATCAGGGTAAAAATGTTATGGGCATCAACGTATTGATCTAGATTGATAGTGTGGTTTTCTTTGGTTTCACTCTGGGGGATGGGGTTAATAAATTTCCAAGAAATGTTGTTGGGTCGAGCACTAACGGTTGGGATGGTCGCGAACAGTGCTTTTCCTTTGGATACGTATAATAAGTAGAAGAATCCTACGGCGTTTAGAATGCAAGTGACTGGTACTATATAGTTCCACACAGGGCTAGCGAAGAAGCTAGCTATGTTCTCTCGTATCGGTGTGTCCTGGATGGGTCGGTCTAAGATGTCTGCTGCGTTGGTGGCTTCTATTAGGATATTCCTGGTGAAGGGTTCCAGGTCCAATGTAATGTCTGATGACAACTTGCTGATGTTTGTCATAGATTTGATGATAGCTTGTGTATGTAGATGTGGTATGTGTATTGGGTCGTGGTGTAGTGATGATGCTGTGATGTTGAGATTGTTTGTGAGTGCGAGTAGTATGGGTGTATTGGCCGCGTGCATTAGAAAATGTGTTGAAGAAGATTCGTTACAAGGAATTTTGGTGTTTGGGAGGTACAATGAGTCGAACTGTAAGTGGCACATACATGGGACACCAATAACTGCGTAGGCCGAAGCTTTCTTAGTAGTTGGTGTCATGTGCTGACAGATGACGTGGTAGTACTCCCTGTTAGTAGTTACTAAATATTTATCTTTACCAATAGCTATAGCACGGGTTTGTATGGGTCTCAGAGGGTGTACTTGAAATGTGCAGAGTCTGGCTATGTCTGCCTGGTTACCTTTAAAGGCCGCCATGAGGCAGGTTGGCTGGTCACTGCGTATTCTAGGCATAGTCCTAGCGCATACTTTCAGTATCGAGCCTTGGCACGTAAGCAGATCTGCGTATGTCATCTCTAAGTACAATGTCTCTGCCTCGTTGACAGCGAGGAAAGTTTTGTCAGTGTGTAATAGGGTAGATCCAGAACTTGTCGTATTTTCGGTGTTAATGGGGACATGAGTTGTAATTACTTGATATAAGTTAAATGCTGCGTCTGTGGCAGAAATGATAACATTAATATGAATGTATAAGTGAGTTTTGGAATAGGTGTATAGTGCAACTGGTTGGGAGTAATAATATGCGGTGTCAATAATGGTTACCTCGGATCCTGGGTTCCTAATTTTGAGTTGTGTGTCTAAGGTGGCTAGCTTGAGGGCTAGTTCTGTGGGTTGGATCATATCCGGTGCTAATATTCCAGTGGACAATAATCTGAGAGAATTTTCCACCTTGTATAACCCTTGTTGGTAGGCGATCCTGGTCATGAGGACAATTACCTGGGTCGATATGATGGCTGACTGGGTAATCCTACGATCCTGGTCGGCTTGGATGGAGGTTAGGGTTGTGGAGAAATCATCAGACCACGAGTCTATGGATTCGGTAATATTGAGTAGAGATTCCTGTACAACGTCCTGTTGTTTTATATAAGTGTCTAGAAACTGCTGGTGTTGCTGGGTGACATCATGTAATCCTTGTGCAGTTTTAACATTGACGTCGGCCAGTGTACCAATTCTAGCATCCAGGTGATGTATGACGTTGATGATAGAATCCATGTCTCTAGTAGTTGCCAGGCCGAAGATGGATTTAAAGAGCTCCCCTAAGAATCCTAGGATAGCTCTCTTTGGCCTGTTAGTAATAGGATCCGAGAGGAAGTGTGCAATGTTCTTTAAAGTCTTAATAATGTTAATATCTACGTTTTGTAGTAGTCGGTCGAGGTCAGCAGCTTGTTGCAACATCTTAGCGTCGTGGCTGTCGTGGGGTCCTAGTGAAGTCAGTTGAAGAGTCCTGATGGTGTTGTAAATGAGTGGCTTCGGACGAGGAGCCATTGGGATGTTGTAGGGGATGGCCAGTATGACCTCGTGTAGGTCATGACCGGTGATGATTTGTCCCGGCAGCTGTTCATAGATGAGGCCGATATTTTGCCTCACTATTGGTTGTGCTGCCGTGTAAATGATGTGTGTGATGATTAATAGGAGGTAGAGTGTATACCTCATGATTCCCGAGTTGTTGGGATTTGATAGTAATAATAGTAGTAGTCGATCGTTTGTAGTAGTAATAGTTGATAGTTGATAGTTGGTGAAGGATGAGTGTAAGTGCGCAGTACTGGCGGGGATCTACCAAATTAACTGTGGGCTGCTCCTGACTGAAACGATGTGTGTAGGGGTGTGGTCACTGGGTGACTGTGGAAAGATGGGGGGATGTGTGGGAACTTATACCCTTTGGTCTGGGTACAGGGTGGTGGCTATGTCACCCTGCCATGTTGGTCGTTATCACACTCCCATAAGTGGAGCTTTTGTTTGCGCGCTCCAGTGGTGGCGCCATCCAGGGCTCAGATTGCGGTCATCCTCCTGGTGTTGTTGACACCTGTGATGCATGCGGGCGGCCGCCTGCATACACCGCTTTTCCACTGGTCTATGGGGGGGGGGTTAATAAGAGTGCGCAAACTGTCCTTTCATGTCGGATTTTGACATGTTGATAATAGTTCTATTTGAAGTGTCAGTTTGTTAAAGGAGCAGCAATAATATGGAGTCGCCCTGCCACTTACTTGTGTGGTGAAATGGGTATAGATGGATAATAATAATAATAGTAATAATTGATGAAGCTTGTGCGCTTTATGGTGATAAATACTGTATTTCCAGTATTTCTTTTGATGATCGGTGTGTAAGTCGTGATTTTTTGTGAATCATTATAATAGTAGTAGTGATAATAGTAGCCTTAGTAGTCAGTGTTGATCCTTTTGATATTAAAGTTGATAATATATGACAGTTGATGTCTTTATAATAGTAGCGATGATATAGTGAGCTTTTTGTTGTTTATGTAATATAGGTGATAACTCTTTTCCTCTTATATATTCTATAGTTTATATTATGGTTTTAGTCCTACCGGTGTCCTCCTCTTGACCTTGGAGTGGGCCGGCTTTGCTTTATATATATTTTTGGTTTGTAGTAGCGCTGGTCTCGCTTTATATGAGTCTCCGTCTTTCTTCCATAATTTGGTTATGAGGTCATCGTTTGGGTCAATGAGCCTGTGAATGAAATCGTTATTTCTAACGTGACGTACTAGTTTCAGTCTAGCTACATGGACTGGGTTTTTCATTGTCTTCATTGTGATGACAGATTTGAGGAGGACGGATGTTTTTGAGACGAATTTGCACACTATGTATGGGCCGGAGTACACCTTCTGAAGTTTCAAACATTTTGTTCTATCCATCAGTCGGGGTACCTTGACATACACTAGTGATTCTTTCTGCACCTTTGTAGGTTTTGCCTTCTTGTCGTGTTGTTGTCTCATTTGTTCTGTCCTCTTTTCGATGTTTTCAATGACCTGATTGTATGTGTAGTCTATTTTCTTTAATTTGTCAATGATGTGGAGATTTAGACTTTTCTCTTCTTCCTGATTGAGTTTGTTATCTATTATGGTGTTTGGATTCCTTCCCTTCATAATGAAGAACGGTGTGAAGGCAGTGGTGGCGGACTCTGTGTTGTTGATGGAGAACACAAGTGTGGTAGGAATACATCCCATGTGTCCTGGTGTTCTTCACAGTAGGCCCGTATGCCTTCAGACAGCGTCTTCACATATCTTTCAGCCTGGCCGTTCGATTTTGGTCTATAGGCCGAGCTGAAGACATGTTTTATGTTGAGGGAAGATGTCATGTTTCTGAATTTTGAATTTTTATATGACGTTCCATTGTCTGACTGGAGGTATGTTGGTATACCCTCGGCCAGAACAACCTTTTCTATGAATTCTGCGGTAGTTGTTTCCGCGTCCAATGATGTAGTAGGGTAAGCTATGCAGAATTTAGAGAACCTGTCGACCACTACCTGAATGTAAACGTTCTTTCCTGGTGTTGGTGGTAGTGGGCCTATGGCATCTATGTGGACAAACTGGAATGGGTAAGAAGGGGTACTATGGGCCGTCATTGGCAGGTTGTTGGTTAGATTCATTTTTTTGGCTTTCAAACAGACGTGGCAGGTCGCTGTGAATTTCTGGACGTCGGCCGCCATGCTCTTCCAATATACTTTGGGAAGCATGGTTGACAGCATTCTTTGTGCGCCAGCGTGGCCTGCCATTGGTAGGTCGTGAAAAAGCTTCAAGATGGGAAGTCTCATGTCATCTGGGATGACGGGTTGGAATGAGAACTCCTTGTGTTTCTTCCATAGTACCGTGTTGATATGGACCAAAATATCATTCAGCATGATGTGGTCATCAGCTATCTTGATAAATTGCTCCGTCTCCTTCTTGTTTTTGTCGTTGGGTACCTGTCCGTTCTCTAAATACGTGATGATAGCTTTCGTGTGTAAGTTGTATCTTTGTTCTCTTTTGAGGTTGAGTATGGAGATCTGTGGGTCGGAGAGGCTCTCTATCATTTCAATCAGATGATTAGTCTGATTGGCCAAGTGTTTTGCCATGTCTGTGGCATCTCTTCTAGGCTTCTCATTTTTCTTCTTTGGTTTTGGTTTATCTGTGGTTTTCTTAGGTTGCGGTGCCGGGGTGTGGCCTGGGACCGGTCGGGTCGCCGCAACCTGCTCTATTTGTTCTGTTTGAGTTTCTTCTATGAATGTTGATAGGGCTTCTAGGGATGTAGAGGGTACTGTCAGCTGCTGTGGGGCGTGGCCTGGGACCGGTCGTGCAGCTGAATCCACTTCCTGTTGTACCGAGGCCACTATGGCTGCTAACAGTCCCTTGTATTCTGTTTGTGGAAGCCCAAAATGATGTAATTTGGTACTTGGGATGTCAGGATTTGCTCTGAGGTTGGGGGTAAATCGTTTTACTTCTTCTATGTCTTCTGTGTTTTCCTCCATACATTTACAATAGAAGTGATGGGTGGAGTTTCTCTTCAGAATTGATTTGGGTAGTCTTTTTGGTACCGTCAATGGTGGTTCGTCTTCTTTGAATTTCTGTGTGTGTATGTCATCCTCAAACATAATTCTATGTTGCACCCTTATGGCTTTGGGTTTTGGTGGAGGATCTGTCATTGGTGTCTTGTCTAGTGGGTAGTCTCGTCTTGACATAACGTCTGATGGTATGTTTAATTTGCCTCTTATGTGTCTGATATTAAATTGAAATTGTTGAATTTTGAGTGCCCACCTTGCCCACATGTTTTTGTTATCTGATTTTGTCAACATGTGGATGAGGGCTTGGTGGTCAGTATATAACTCGAATGGTCTTCCTTCTAGGTAGTGTCTGAAGTACTCTATTGCAAATACTACTCCCAATAGTTCTCTTTGGGTGGCACCATAATTCCTCTCGTGGTCGTGGAGTGCTCTGCCCGCAAAGGATACTGGTCGTAGAACGCCGTCTTTCTCCTGGGAAAGAGTAGCTCCCAGGGCTGTACCAGATGCATCTGTTGTAAGATGGAACTGTTTGTTGTAGTCTGGGTACAGCAGGATGACGTCATTGCATATAGAGTCCTTCAGGGTCTGGAATGCAGTCTCGCATTCTTTTGTCCAAACAAATTTGTTCCCATTTTTGAGTAGATTGAATAGAGGTCGACCAATTTCACTGAACCCTTTGATGAATTTTCTATAGAATTGGGTGAGTCCAGTGAATGACCGCACCTCTTTTGTGGTCTTCGGTGTGGGGAATGTCTGGATCTTGTGGACTTTGTCTGGAGATGGTTTGATACCGTCAGTGGTGACTTTCATTCCTAGGAAGTCTAGTTCCTGTAGGAAGAATTCGCACTTGGTTTTCTTCAACTTTAGTTTGCCATTTCTTAGTGCTTCAAATATGTTTCTTAAATCAATGAAATGTTGGTCTATGGTAGGTGATAAACACAAGATGTCGTCTAAGTATGGGATTGCACATTTGTACTGCAGGTTCTGTAGGATCAAGTTGACTACAGCTTGGAAAGCCTGAGCACTGCTGGCAAGTCCCATGGGCATGGTCTTGTATCTATACTTCTTGGTCCTAGTGAGAAAGGCTGTGATGTCCCTGTCGTCCTCTCTAATTGGTATCTGGAAGTACCCTTGTTGGGCATCCATTTTAGAGAACACGGCAGGTCGCATCTCACCAATCATTTCTAGGCTGTCGTCTGCTCGTGGTGATGTAAGTGCTTGGTTGATGGATTGGGAATTCACATATCTTAGATCTGTCACTAGTCTGTAACCCTGCCCGTTCTTTTTCTCTACAAGAAAACTTCTGGATGACCAGGGACCCGTATTGGTTTCCTCCAGAATGTCCTGCTTTACCAGCTTCTGACATTCAATTTCAAGTCGTTCAGCTTTGTGCGGGGCCATTCTGAATGGGTAGAACTGTAAGGGTTTGGCGTCTGGGATCAGGTTGATTTTATGGGTGTACAGATGGGTTCTTCCAATCATATTATCTTTTCCCACGAATATGTCGTCGTATTCTTCTAGTAATTGGCAAAAAGTTGTGAATTGATCTTCTGTGAGGCAGTCTGGTTTTTGGAAGACGTGTGATTTTTCTTTTTCTGGTTCTATGTCTATGTCCTTCCCTATGTACATGTCTTTGTCTATGTCCTGTTCGTCGTGACCTGTCGTCTCTTGTACCCTATTTATATGATCTTCGTCGTCTGACATGGATTGATCCATGTCAGAGTCAGAATCCTCTGAATATGCTGGTGTTGGTACGTAGAATGTTTTGTCTGACCCTGTTGATGATGCACTGTCACTGATAGTAGAGTTGTTGTCTATGTCTATTTCTATGTCTGTCTCCTCGGGTTGTGTGTCGTCGTAGCCTGTCGATAATATATGATTTTCTTTGTCTATGTCTGTTTTTGTATATAAGGCTACGATTTCACCCTTCTGGATTTTACAGATTCTAGATGTGATATTCAATAATATCAGTGGGTGTCTGTCTCTTTGGTCAGGTGTCACGACTGAACGTTGTACGATGTAATTTGGAAGTTTGTCTGATCTGTCAAAATTGTCTGTTATACCATTGATTTGACTGACTGAGTGGTAGCATGTGACTTGGCCTGTTATGGCCATTTCGGAAAATGGAGGTATCGAAATGGCTCTCACTGCCCTGATTGGTTGAGATTTTGGAGTTGGGTCAGTGGAGTAATTGATTTTGCTTTTAGTCTTTGATAGAAAATCTGTTCCCAATATGATTGGTGAGGAACAATTTGGAAGAATTGCAAATTGATGACTGAATGTTTTGCCTTGAATTTTGAATTTGATTTTGATAGCTCTTTTGATGTGACACAATGCTCCATCGGCAAGATAAACTTTGGACCTGATTCGTGAAAATTCATGAGGAACTAGTTTCGATAGAGTGGAGGCTAGACCCTCTCTCATGCAAGAGACGGTGGCTCCTGTGTCTACTAGACTGGGGATGTTGGTATCTTTGAATTGTAGATCTATATTGCCATTGACCATGTTGATAAACAAAACACTCTGCTCACCTTCTTCCATGTGTAGGTCGGGGAGTGGTGGGGGGACGACTTCCAGAGTAGCTTGGACGTCGGCAGGTTTCCCGCGCACTGGTGCAGCGTTGTGGATTGTCTGTGGGTCATGTGGCGTGATGTCGATGGGCGATGCTGTGTCTTCGGTGTTGGGGACTGTTTTGTCATCCTGATGAGGCCTATCCATAGGATGACAATCTAGTTTCCCGTCGTCTTGGTGAGGTCGTTCATCATGCTGACGAGCTGTGCCATGGTGTACTGTGGAGTGGGGTTTTGTGGCGTTGGTTGAAGTTGTAGTTGTTGTTGTTGTTGTGGCCATTGTTGTTGTTGTTGTTGTGGCCATTGTTGTTGTTGTTGTTGTGGTGGCTGCCATGATTGCTGTTGTGGCTGCCACCTTTGTTGTTGTTGATGTTGGCTCTGGATGAGCTTGAAGTGATGTGGGGGTAGGGAACCCGTTTGAAGAAGGGTTATGATGTCTTTGGGTCCCCCTTTAAATCGATGGGTGGGGGGGATGAGGCCCATTGAGCGTGCTTTCCTGATGTTGTCGACATAGTTGATGTCGAAGTCCTCTCTCCTCCCCCTATAGTTAGGTGGTAACGCGAAGTCAGTTGGTGGAGACTGATGTGTAGGTGCAGCTGCTTGTTTGTGGTAGGTGGGTTTTGGTTTACCACCTCCCATAGCAGCTACGGTATGTTCGGTCTCCATTACTTCCTGTTGCTTTTGAAGAAGGTCTCTTAATTTTTCATTCTCCCTGTCCTTCTCCCTTAGCTGAGCAGCTATGACTGGGTCTAGGGTGTTGTTGGACAGGGATGATACTTTATGTGTGGAGGTCTTTTTGTAGAGGTACGCACACCTGAGTGCTCTACAGAGGGAAGCCCATGTAGTAGGACTTTCCGCTCTGATCGCCTCTCGGTAGTCCTCGTTTAATACTGTGGCTACCTGGATGATGGCAGCTTCTATGTCCACCCCCTTGTTTTGGAAGTGGGTGTTGGCGTCCTTTAGCCATTCTTCCATGGTTTGTAGGGTGGGGTCAAACTGGGACAGTGTCAATAGTTTGATGTCGTTCTCGACATCCTTGAAGTGGTGGATAAGTCCCTTCTTTATGAGATCGTAATCATCCTGTATGCTAGTGGGCTGCATACTGTACCACTCATACGCTGGTCCAGTTAAATAGACTGCGCAAGTGACGTGGATGGGGTGATCTTCTTGGGGATATTTTAGTCTAACAAATCGTTCTAGGTCTGTGAACCACTTGCTGGTGCTCATTTTAATGTCCGGTTTCGAAAATCTAATTGGTTCCCGGATGGTGTATTTGCTTGCTTTTGATATGGCGCTAGCCAGGTCGCTAATGGACTTGTTGTTCCTATATTCTGCGATATCAGATTTCAGTCTTTCTAGCTCTGCCTTATGGGCCGCTAGTTGCTCATCTAATTTTCTTGATATCCTATCGTCTAGCTCTCGTTGTCTTTCTACCTCTACCTGATCGTCTCCGGCCATGTTGACAGTGGGTTCAACACGAATGGGAGAGGTGGGTGGGGTAGCTATGTCTATAGGTATAATAGGTACAGTGTCTATAAGTGTTGTTTTAGAATGTCTTACTGTGTCCTTGTAGATGCAGGAGGTGGACTTGGTGATGTGCTTGTTGTTGCTTGGTCCTTTCCTCCTGGTGGGTTGTAGACCTGATGTTGGTGCTGGTCCCTGGCTCCTAGTGTGCCTCCGTGATGATAGGTCACTGAGGGACTGGTGTCTCTGCATTAAAAAATTTCTTCATGGTCGCAGGTAGCTGAAGGTTGCCCGGTTCTCTACCACTCTGTGGCTAGGGAAAACCCTTTCCACATCAATGAGGGCGTAAAGATGAGGTGAGACGTCAGTTTCAATACTTGGTATCTTTTATTAATAATAATATTAATATCAGAGTACCAGTCACTAGGGCTCAGTATATAAGTTACTGATGGTTGCAAGATGATAAGTGATTTCCTCCTCCATCTGACCGGGGTATAAGTACAGGTACCCGGCAGGTGGAGGGGGTGCCCATGTGACCGGAAGTAGATGTAACAGTGGTTTTCATTGGATAATATACATTTGACATTTGATTGGATAATTATATATTCATGGCTTTAACATGTGGTGTGCGCTGGACCGCGGGTGGGGAGCCTGGGTCCAGTGCATTATGGGTAATGGATTACATAATAAGTAGCATGCACACATGGGGGCTTTGTCGCCTGCCTCCAGGTGGTCTCCAGCCGGCTCAAGTGGCTTTGGCGGTGCCACACTGATTAAGGGTGTCCAGCTTTATAGCATTGTTTTATGTGTAGACAGTTAATCCTTGGGGTCAACATATTGTGTATAGGTGACCGGTCAGTGCCTTGTCGTCTGGAGGGGCTGACCGTTACCTATTGTCCATAGGATAAGGGTCTGCTTGTGATCTATGGATTAATTATGTGTGGGGGTTAGTTTGGCTTGGCTTAGTGAGAAATAGGTATGTCTGACGTCTAGGTGTACTTTGATGGACATATGGATTGAAAATATGTATAAAGTATTGTGCGTATTACAAATAATAATAAATATGAATATTAATAATCATAAATCATAATTATGACGTAATATGACGTAATATGATGTAATACAATTGATGAAGGTATAATAAGGGGTTTTGTGGCGTGACAATAGACATACCCAAATGGTGAACAATAGTTAAAATTCCCAATTTGATTAAACATTGGTAAACATTGAATTAACATGGAATTACTGTAAAGTCGACCTATTGAATTACAACAATAGATTCTTTTTTTCCCACATTTCTCGTTGTGAAAGTTGTCATTCCTAAGCAGGGACCGTGCCTGTTCAAGTAAACTGCGGTCTTCCCGAGGTTAGAGCTACGGATGCATATCTATGTCTACCACTTAGTGTTTATGACTTCAGTTTCTCGTGTTCAGATACTGGCCTATACATAGTCTAGTTCCCAATTGCATGATGCCTATCTTAAATTTACAGCTACTTTGTGTTTCAGCATTTCCATATCTAATCCAAGATCTTTATAGCTTGGAGCTTTGAATTCGATTTAAGCAACTTTAAGCAGGAATTAAAGTTGATAAATGGCCTTTGTTCAGCAGCTTGAAGTAACTGGAAGCACACTTTTTTTTAAATTAAATTTTATAGCTGCATAGAGAAGGGCATTACCTAAGTGTAATTTTTGTTCAAATTTGCTTAAATCAGATGCCCCTGGTGGAAGGAAAAAGAACCTTTAGTTAGAGGCCTACTGTAAAACCTTGGGTATAAGCCGCACCTACAGTTTGGGCCGATCCTATAAACTGCTATGGCGATCTGATTATGGAGACTTTACTACTGTACTATAGTAACAAAAACGTGTAGCTACAAACGGGACTTACTATTCAGGGCTAAGTTCATAAACATTGATATATGGAGCATCACTTATTCCTATGGGGGCCAGCCTATGGGGTTATAAAAGTCCACGTCTTAAGCTAGGACTCCACTCAGTTAGTTGAGCCCCAGCTTAAGACTTATTTATTTATTGACTTATTCGCTAATTAATTCTCTCCATAAGCCTCATTATATACTCATTGTATTACTATTAGATGCAACTGCCTAGGACACGCCCATTGCCTGTCGAAAAGGCCCTCTGGGGCCAGGAGTATATGGGTACCAGACTTTTCTTTACAGGAACCCAGCCTGATACCTCCAGAATAATTATTACATTCAAAAAAAAATCCACAAAACTGAAATGCAGATAATTATGCTTATCGGCACCATAATGTCCAGCTTGTTGTCCCTCAGATCAACGTGTATCATGAGGATCTTCAAATCATTTGTTGGCTATAAATGGTTTCTAAACGTACGTAAAATCATGGATCTAAATACAACCTTAAAACAGAGCCTGAGTGATGCTGTACCAGAAAGCTAGTAACTATACGTCCAGCCTACTATTACTAACTCCCTGATTGTCCACTCTCGGTACTGATATAATGTTGCTACACACACGCCCCCTGCAGGGACTGGGAGGAACCTAGAAATGAGGAAGACGGTGCTGCCCTCTGGCTTCTCTGGATTCACTATTATATGTATCATTCTTCTGTATAGCAAACCATGAACCAAGTTCATTGAATTAAAGGTGAGCTCTGTGTGGTCGATATTCAAGTTTTAAAATGTTGCCTAAATCTAAAGGAAAATCGTGAGTGCTCCCAAACCAACTTCAATCCTAGGTGAAACATAATCAGGCCCTCACCTAAAGAAACTGATTTATAGTGTAGCTGTTGGCTATTCTAAGATAGACATCTGCTATGAAAAACTCCAGATTCGAAAATAGGTTGTTCAGAAATTACACTTTATTCATTCTGACATACGGCTCGTAATCATACAGACGGATAGCAATAATCAAATAGGCTTCTGAACACCAGTGGTCATATGAACATACAGGAGGTATACGCTCACGGTCTAGTACATAATTCCCGAGTTCCAAGGCTCTCTTCCATCTTGGTTAACTCCACTTGGATCAGACTCCACAGAGGGAGTTCTGTACCCGGAGTTGTACACCAATGCGTCTATCTCCTCTAGTTCCCCCAGAGGGTGGAACAGAGAAAGACGCAGGGTGACCAAGGTGGAAGCAGCGACAGGACTAGGCCTAAAAGGTACAACAGAGTTCGGGGAAGCTCTGTTGTGGAGCAGTCAAGCTGGCCGAAGTGCGCAGCAAGACTGGGTCCTCGATTAGCAGAACCCCAGGTCTTATGTACTGGTCGTTATGTAATTCTCTTCATTACTCGTAAACACTTGAGTTCCCGAGGAACTCCGGGTAACCACGCGCCGGTGCATCCGAGCCGACACTGTACCCGAGATATGTCGGGTGACACGTGGCGGTCACGGCTCAATGCACATAACCAGGCCGCGCTCCACCATTCCTCAGGTGGGCTTATATAACCTTATACTCGGCAGTAGACAGGAGTGCGGCCTGGATACACGACAACACATATACCAAATATAACTCCAACTGGTTCCATAGAAATAGTACAGCGGCGACCCACTACACTACCCCCCTTCAGACAATATCACAGCGTCTAAATAGCAGCACTAAGTGCAGTATTATTATACTACCTTGATACAATGACAAATTTTATCTCCAAACAACCCAAAAAACAAATATATTGTCTCCAAACACATACATAGTGGAGGCAAGCGTAACTCTTTCTATCAGAACCACTAATATATTTCTTGGGTATCATAGATATGTATTCATCCTTTTTGATATTAACGTCAATCATATCAACCATCAGGATCCAGTTACACAATAATCGAGTATCATCCTTCAATAACAGTCATGATTTATGGGACTAAGAGGATAAATTCCACACAGCCAGTCAAGCCCTATAAAACAAACTTGACTATATATCATAAAAAAAATATATAAAACCTTTAAGACATATTTATCGTATACTAACCATGTCTCATCGAAAACGATTTGTTACAACAGGTATCGTATACATACAGATCAAAATATGAGCACTTCTCCTTAAAAGTTACCAATTTTCAGTACGAGACATATTGGAAACAAAAAGGTGGCAAGTGTCGAGTAAGGTTTGAAAGATCAATATTTTTGGAATAAATGAACATATAGCGTAGATCCGGTAAATGCAGTTTCAATCCAATCAAGGACTCCAAAACCTTATGCACCATGGTCACATAGGTGTCCTTTTTGGCGTACTCTACACAATAACACAAGTGACATTCTCCATATAGGAATGCTGAAAGCAATCAGATCAAGTGTCATGGTAACATATTTCAACGTTTCAGGGAGAATTAGTCTCCACACTTAGTTCAAAGATCAAAAACGCAGCAAGCTGAAAAATAGAATGATCCGGCTCCTCACTCGATACCTTCCTTCTGAAAGTAATCAACGGGAGCCTACGGATCTCCATAACAACTTACGCAATTTCCACTCTCAGTACCTGAATAAATTTTACGTTTTCCAGGTTCATTGATATGTTATTACCACAGATCTACACATAGTACGAATGCAGTCAAGCAACCTTTCATCTCAGTAGGTATCATCAGGATCCAGTCCCTCATACCTTTACTCATTGGACGGTTAATTCAGAGTATCACAATCGGCATACAATAATCATACCTATAGCACATGTCATCAACTCAAACAGAACCCGTTTTACAAATACTGTCTTATGGCAAAAAATAGAACACTCTTTGGTGATGGTTTTAACAGTTTCTTATATGACGACAACTGCAAACCTAGATCATATCAAAGTCTTTTCATAAATAGGTGATAATGATCCACTGTTCTTGTCATCTCAGTCTTTTATAAATATATATATATATAGTCATCCTGTGACCCATAGTCTATGGTATAAAGCATCATACGGTCCGTGGTGTACTAATAACCCCACTACTGCAAAAGTTCAACCTTGATGACGACACATGGTAGAGGTTCCATATATGCTGCAACTGGGAATGTTTTTATGACTCGCCACTCAGCAAAAGTTCTTCATTTCTGGACACTGGAGACATGCATTCACTAGATCGATTGTCACTCATCTCAATGGATATGTCCATCCCAGACCCTAGCTGCAAAGCGTCAGGGTTAGGAAAATGCACTTGAGTACCCATAGGTACACTCGCCATGGATACAGGAATGTCCAGGGTAGATGGACGATGGTTCCCAGACATAGAACCAGTCGTCACAGGTAGGTCCATTGGAGGATCCACCATCATGGATTGTTCAAGTTCGTTTTCAGGAGCCATAAGCGCCTCAGCATCACGGATAGACAGACGTAGGTCAGCCTCTGCAATTGCATCGTTCAGCTCCATCAGTATCTGAACCGCCTCTCTAGTCTCACTTTCCGTTATCTGGTAAGGTGACTGACAAGAGGTGGTGTCGAGTATTGGTGTTGAGACAGGAGTCGAGTTATGTGACTCTGTCTGCAGTTCATTCACCACCATCCTCGCTAGAGTGGACACCCCGGCTGGAGTATCCATTGTCTCAAAGGAAGACACGGTTGTGTCCACCCCCATTGTAGTATACTGCATCGTCTTAGCATCAGACAACACAGAGGTAGACGTCACAGCAACAGGTGTCACCGAGACAGGTGACACAGGAACAGACGTGACAGCCACAGACGTCACAGGGACGGGTGACACCGGAACAGACGTCACAGCAACGGACGTCACAGGAACAGGTGACACCGGAACAGACGTCACAGCAACGGACGTCTTAGGTACAGACGTCACAGGAACCAACTCCGATGACCCACAGGCCATGGAGGTGGCAGCCACGTAACTGCAGTCGGCCAGGTTCGTCTCGTCCTCTGTAGATGGAGGTGGAGGACTCCTAGGGGTATTACTAGCCCTGGAGTCAGCTCTCAACCTCTGTGCGTATGCATCACCGTCAAATCCTAAGGGAAGAGGGGCAGAACCCCGTTCAACCCTGTACACACTCTCGTCGTACCAGCTTGACAATGGTATCTCATAGCAATCTTCGAAAAACTCAGCCAACTCTTCATAGAAGTCATCGTTCTGCTGAGCTTCCTTTCTATAGCTAGAAAATTCTTCTGTTAGACCACCAATTTCGTGTTCTAACTTCCGAATAATTTTGGTTTTTAGACTAATTTCAGTCCTGGCAGCAGTTAGCTTATGTTCAGCGGAACTGACCATATCCTTACTGCGATCCAACTTGACTTTGAGATCATCAATTAAAAATTGACTTTCCATACGAGATTTTTCAATATTCAATCTCAAATCATCTACTATTCTGCTAGAGGTTGCTACCATGTCATCTCGTTGTCCCAACTGTCGTTTGAGGGCTTCATTCTCCTCGGTCATTTTGGACATTTTAGATAGGAGTTCTGCTTTAGCAGTCTCCACTTTCTCTAATTCGGCCAAACGACTTTCTTTTACCAATTGCTCAGCTTGAGCCCTAGCTCCTTGCAGAGCTAGTTGACAAGCGAGATCCAGTGTGTCAAATGAACTTTTAAGTCCAGTGACATACTGTTCTTTCAGAAGATTCCTGATACTTATATTCTCAGGGTGATCAATATCACCAGTCAGCTTAGGCAGAGGGACCGACTCCAAAGAGATATCTTCCTCACCCACTCCAGATGATGGAGAGTTTAGTGAGAGACCCCCCATACAGGTAGATGGTGATGGAACGGAGGATAGTCTACGACCAATCTCCTGTTCCTTCCTCATCTCTATTTTACTTGATTGAACCCTGCCTGTGGGTGGGGTGAATTTCTGGTCCACCCAATCATCTCCCTCAGATTGGAAATCAATCGTTCTATAGATCATCTTAGATTTGGAATCCTCTTTCCCACTTACTGACTCTATCTTCCCTGTTACATACCCTTGACTATCAGTAGAAGTATTTTCTGTCTTTAATATCTTCCTTGATACTCCCGGGTTCCCTCTAGCTTCAGAGATTGTGGTAGGAGGTATTACCTCCTCTCCCACAAATACACAGTCATCCTCCTCCTCTACAGGAGAAGCCAACAGGTCATTTACCATTTTCTCCTCTATGGCTAGCCTTGGGCTAACAGCAACCCTCGGTAATGATCCGCCAGAGCCCTCCTTGTTGGATTCAGTAGTGTTCCTACTAAACCCACAGGAAGACCCTGGAGCACGTCTTTTGGTTGGGGTCGATCTGCCGTCAGGTGATGAGTCTAACCCAGCAGAAGCTGAGGACTCCTCTGAACCTGTGGTCCGCATCTCCCCTAAGGTAACCGAGACAGGAGTGTACACTCCATGGTCCACAGTTTTACCTTCAGATAGCATTTTACCTTTAGGAGGAGTGGCCAACTCCATTTTACTACGATAATCAGAGGCTTTCTCTGGAAAGTCCTGAATGTAGTATGGCCACGCCTTTCGATTCAACCACAACCTCCTCGGGTTATGGTTGAACACCAAGGTGTATGCCAACCCCTGTGGTACCCTCACACACTTTTCTCTGTCCGTGAGTCCTAAGGCCTCCGGACTATTCTCGAGAATATCTAGATTGGACATGGCAGTTTCAGCCTTCATATGGTGTACATCCACTAAATGCCTTACCATACAACCCTTTCTAGATGTGCTGAAAGGTTCACCATCTTTCATACATTTAACTGAGCGATTAGACTTGGCCCGGCACTGCCACATCATTTTGGAGTGCCCGTGGAACTCCACTAGATGTCGTGCGAACTGGTACAGGTCCAAATACTCAGCTATTGGATTTCTATCCATACACTCATTGAATGGGCATTGCCCCGAACCTATTCTCCAACCTCTACCAGGTTTATAAGTAGGCATACCTGGCGGGACAAATGTCATCCAGGCCCATTTCAACCGGTCTCTATCCTCGTTGGAGAGGTCGGCAGCCCTGTATGTCCCCATACTTTGCTTTATAACCTCATCCCAGAACTTGTAAGCTTGATGTGCCCCTGAACTAGTATGCTCTAACCAGAACTCCATATCCCTTTCTGTATCTTCGTAGGACGGTAGCCTAGCTCGGCTCCCTATCTCCCCAGTAACCTCTCCTGTATAGGGTCTGAAGGAAGGAGGTCTGAATAGTTTAGTACATTTCTTCTCGTTGAATTTATCCAACTGTTGGATATATGCCCCCCTGCATATCTTACTCCCAGGAATCACTGCATCCGGCTTAAATTTCTCAAATTTAGCTGCTAAATGCATTACTGCCATGGTTGGAATACGTTCCGGAGTTGACTGTGTAGGGGCATTCCAATCGGGTACAAAGTTACCATGCACCGGATGTAAACCATCCGCACGGTCATACGACATAGCACCCCACGGAGCGCCCACTGGAACGTCACTGACCGAGTGCACCGGTATCCCGGGCATATTCGGGTCAGTCCGGGTCACTCCCGAAGAAGGTGGTGACGCAATATTCCCAACCTGGAACAAGGGAAATCCCCCGGCCTCGAGTCCTTTTAACCCCGGCCCTGACACGAACCCCCTAGCCTGCGCCACTGATAAACCCATATCTACCAGTTTCTTTACATGTTCTCCCCGAGCTAGGAGATACTGTGTGGTTTTAACCTTTTCAGTTTTCCTTATCTCAGAGATATTACTGTGATTTCGGCGTTTCACACCCCTATTCTTCATCTTAGCCGGTGGTTGATACACGAATTTAGGTAAATCCGCATCCCGAAACCGTTTTGGAAGATCATAATCGACCGGAGCTGTTGACTCCAGGTCCCCCAAAGCTAACAATTCTCTCTGTTCCTGCGACAGAGGGGTAACTTCCGTCGAGTGACTCCTTCTATGGGAGTCTCCCGACGGATAGTTATCCGCCATGATAACTACACAGAGGGCGGCCCAGAGGAGCCCACTCTAAAAATGAGCTTAAATGAGTAGTAGAATCAGGAAAATTGTTACAAAAGTGTCCTCCTGTACTACCTCACTTTAGTGTCTCCTCTCTCCCTCACATGTAGATGTTCTAACCGGTGATTACATACGCGGAGAGAGGTGCCTTCGCATCCACCCTCTCCAACGGTATGTGCAGGACTGACGCTTTCCGCGCCAAACCAGCATGCGTGCGCATCCAAGCGCAAAGGATCACGGGTACCGGATAGCCCTTCCCGAAGAAGTTATCCGGTATTATCCGAAGAAAACCGGGTGGCGAAGTAAACTGCGTAGTAGTTGCAATCTTCGCCGGGTTCTCTCGGATTGTATTTTACACATCATTTCAAGTAATAGCAATTCTTTAGTTCGTCAAGGCTGTATTATTTGTAGCTTATGAACTTTTAGAACGCTGTTTAAACAAACATTATAAAAAAATACGTGTCAAAGTAAATTTCTTTGGTTGTCCGAACAAATTCGGAATACGTATGAGTCCCATTCTCATGTTGTTAGAACGAGTTCTACACCCGTACTTTCCACATAATATTTCTTATTAGGATCCTCATATTATCCTTAGAAAAATTACTGACTAGGTTTGATTGGATTTTAATCCGAAACCATCACGACAAGTACTAAAATGGGAAACCAACTCGCAGACCATAGCATGTAAACATTCAAAACTAACTTTAGTAAAGCAGAACGTTGGGTACCCCAATGCCATCTACTGGTCAATTTCACCATTATTCCCGTCACAAAGACTAAAGAATAAAATCCGGTATTTCTCGTTGTGTTTTTGACAATTAGCACCAGTTACGCAACTTTCCGGGGTTTACCGGGTAAGTCCTTGGAGACCCGAACTATTTCGGGTAACCACAACAAACAAACCCAGCCCCGCCGCTCTTACGTAACAGCACCTCGACCCGCTATACGAGCACTTCTACGTATGGGTCCTTGGGGTTTCTTCTTCTCAATTACTGTAGGAACCTCCCTAGTTTCCTTTTCAGTAACTAACTTCTTCTTCTTCTTCCTACCATCGACTTTTCTAGCTGGCGTTGCTTTTCTAGTCTTCTTTGTAGGCGGGGGTGCCGTAACCTGTGTTTTACGCACCCACCTGGGTTGGGGCATTGGCACTTCTACCAAAGGCTCATTCTCATCGCCGGGCCGGCGACCTAGCCAAGGCTTCAGGCGATCCACATGGCCTGCAACTATCTTGCCTTTCACATTTTTCAACAACACAGTAACATCCGATATTACTTTTGTCACCTCAAATGGCCCATCCCAACCTTTCGAGATTTTTCCATGTACAGGTGGTTTCAATCTCACCACCTTCTGTCCAACTACATACTTCCTCTCTCTCAAGCCTGTATCATACCCTACTTTCTGATGGATGGCCGCTTTCTTCAAATGGCCTCTCACCAATGCATAGCCTTCCCGCAATTCTCTACGCAGAGATTCCGCAAATGCCACACGGCATGGGACATCCTTTCTCCGCAGTACACTGCCAAAGACCAAATCTGCAGGCATTATGATCTCAGATCCAAATACCAGGCTGTTAGGAGTGCAGCCAGTTGAAGCATGCACCGTACCGTTGTATGCATGAGCCACATACTGGGAAAATGTGTCCCAGTCATCCTGATTAGAATTAACCAGTGTGGTCAGCCCCTGAATCAACGTGCGGTTGAATCTCTCAACCATCCCATCCGACTGCGGTCGGTACGGATTAGTGCGTGTCTTAACTATGGCCAATTCTTCCAGCATCCCCTGAAAGAGACGCGATTCAAACTCCCTACCCTGGTCTGAATGTAACATGAGAGGTGCGCCAAATGTTAGTACCCACTCCTCAACCAAAGCTTGTGCGCAAGTTAATGCCGTGTGATCCTTCATTGGGATCACCTTCACGTACTTTGTATAGTAGTCTTGTACCACCATCATGCACACGTTGGAGTTTGGAGTTGTCTGGAAGCCAGTGATTATATCAATGGCTATCCTCGCAAATCTGACTCCGAACAGTTCTTGTCTGAGAGATGTTTTACCTTTCCCAGGGCCCGGCTTCACCAGGCAACACGTTGGGCATTCACTCAACCAACGTATTACGTCTTTAGACATCCCAGGCCAGTAATATCTCCTCGCTAGTTTGTCCAAAGTCCGTTTCCTGCCAAAATGAGCGGAAGTCTGATGACCATGGAAAAACTCGAATACTTCCCATCTCAGAGAAGCTGGCAAGACTATCTGTAGCCTCCTCCTGGCTTTGCCTTCAAGAGTTTTCCATCTACACAATAGGCCGTCTCGCACTACCAACTGCGACCATTGGCCCACTAAGTTCCTTACTTCCACACATTCTAATGACAGAGCAGGTCTGACGGGACGAGCAGCTCTCTCCAGGATCAGATTCCGTATCATATTGATACCATCGTCCTCCTGTTGAGCTTCAAGTATGGACTCCGCCGACCAAAACACCAAGTTCTCTTCCCAGGCCGGATCAAAATTCATTATTGGAGCCACCAACGCGTTATGTATGCCACAGTCTTCACAGTCCATTCTTGCACATCTTCGGATTGGTCTCCTAGACAAACAATCCGCATTTACGTGCTTCACTCCGCTCCGATGCTGAATCTGGGTATTCTCTATCCCTAGTTCAGACAACGCGGAGATCCATCTACCCATCATCTCATCTGCTTCCTTGAAATTAAGGAGCCATCTCAAGGATGAATGGTCTGTTCGTAGAATAAAATTCCCACCATACAAATAATGGCGGAATTTCTTCGTGTATACTACTATGGCCAACAACTCTCTCTTGGTGGTGCAATAATTGCGTTGAGTTTTACTCAAGCTGTTGCTAGCAAATGCCAAGGGCACTTCCCTACCCTCTTGTATTTGGGATAAGACAGCGCCTATGCTATCGTTGCTAGCGTCGGTGTCTAGGATGAACTGATCACCCTCAGTAGGATAGCTCAGCACAGGAGTTACCGTGAATAACTCCTTCAGCTTCTGAAAAGCCTGTCCAGCTAATTCCGTCCAAATAAACGGTGGTAGCTTCAACATTCCCTTCCTTTTTCCTACTACCAGCGCCTGTAATGGAGCCGACACCTCAGCAAATCCGGGAATGAATTCCACTGATTGCCTGAAGAACTTGCATTTCTTAGCTTTCAGTCTAAGGTTGTAGGATCTCAGTCGATCCATCACCTTGTTCAAATTTGATAGACACTCCTCCCGAGTTTTCCCGAAAACTATGATGTCGTCTAGATAAACTAGACAGTTTTTCCACAACAATCCCCTTAGCATTGTCTCCATCATATTCTCGAAAGTAGCCGGAGCATTGCATAAGCCAAATGGCATTACATTGAACTCAAACAACCCCCTGTGGGTTGTGAATGCTGTCTTTTCCTTATCCTCTGGGTGCATCCCAATCTGCCAGTACCCTGACTGGAGATCTAAGGTACTAAACCAGTGATTGCCTCCCAAGGAATCCAGACTTTCGTCAATGCGTGGCAAGGGGTAGGCATTCTTCCTCGTAATCCCATTTAGTCTCCTGTAATCTATACAGAACCGACAAGTGCCATCCTTTTTGGTAACCATTACCACCGGACTAGCCCATGGACTATCTGAGGGCCTTATTATCCCTTCCCCTAACATCTTGTCTACCTCATCCTCCAATGCCTGCTTCTTAGACAACGGGAGGCGCCGGTATGGCAAGCGCAATGGTGGGCTAGAACCGGTGTCTATCCGATGAGTTACTCGGTCAGTTCTACCCAATTGCTCCCCTGGAGCAGAGAACAAGTCTGCATTTTCGCACAATAGCTGAGCCAGACTCTCTTTGTCCTCCTCTGTCTCCAAGTGGCTATCTGTTACTAATGGTAAAAGATGCAGTGGCAATCCATATCCTTCCTTCCTATCCTGCTCCCCAGTGTCTTGCAATACCACTGGCATAGCGGATGGATCCAAAGCTCCTATTTCCACTGCTCTCTTCACTGCTAACTCTACTTCTGGTGAGTCAGCTCTTCCTACCACGTCAGCATATGTTACGTCCCCAAAGGTCGTCCCTTTTTCCAGGTACACATCCTGAAAAGTCATATTACTAACTGGTACTACTGTTCGTCTTGAACTCTGCACTAAGGCACTGGTGGAAACCAACCCCAGCTTACTCAAATGCTGCTGATTCGGTTCCACCACCCCCATGCGGTCAAATTCCATTTCCCGGCAGTATACAACTACATTGCACACATGGCGGGGAGGAATTCGCACTGTCTGAGAGACAGACGAGACGCCTGAAATCCGGCGGAGTACACACTGGACCTTCATCTCTTGTGGATACTGAAGAGTGAGTTCCCCTGTCACACTATCCAATACCGCTCCATACAGAGAACAAAAATCTACTCCCAAGATTCCCTCATCCGTCAATTCAGCTACAGTTGTTGAAACAACAAATGAATGTTGATTCACCCAAAAGGGTATCACCTGTCTGCCATGTGTCCGCATATGAGACCCATCAGCACTTCTGACCGACCCAGACCCCACAGGGTTAGTCGACAGACCTGCGAGCTTCTTGAAGAAATGGTGACCCATCATGGAGTGACTAGCTCCAGTATCGATCAGAAATTCCCCCAAGCAGCCCTGAATCTGTACAGGCAAGTACCATCTCTTCCCTTGTAAAGGAGAAGGTTGCAAGGCAAATCTCTGGATTCCAGCTTCACCGCCCAAGTCATATCCCCTCGAGTTGAGAAACTTAACTATAGGATCATCGGGTTTGAGTCGCGTAGCACAAAACCTTTCTACTTCTTCCGCCAACTCAATTCTACGGACGGTGTCCAGATGAGCTAAATCTTCAACACCTTTCTCGTCCGTTCCCTGGGGCCCATCTCCACCTGGCGGATCAGACTCAGGTGCGGCTAACCCCAGCGGTTCCCATGAAATGGAATCTTTTGATTCTCCCCTGACAGTACTCTTGACAATCACAGGTGGGGTTGTTATCTTGTCATCGACAACAACCCCTGTTAGTTTTCCGTCGGTGGTGGGCTTTGGTCAGAAGAGGGTCCGTCTTTTTGTTTCTCGACCGATGATACATTCTTAGTATCCTTGGACCAACATGTCCTTGCAAAGTGACCCTTCTTCCCACAATTATAGCATTTCGTGTCTTTGTTGGGTTTCCCCTTACCGCGACCACGAGTTGCGACCTTCTCAGCCTTCTCAGCCTTACTACGCTCCTCCATGACTTTTCCGATCATGGTCTTCAATGCACCCTCCTCTGGCGCTTGAGCGTCTGATCCTGGAACCTTTCGTCTTACATAAAAAGAACGACGTCCTTTCCATTTAGGATCTATTGCTGCCACCTCTTGCACACCCTCTGTAGTCAGTTCAACCTCTTCTACGGGCATCTCTATTACTGCTACAGGGGCTGCCTCTACAGTTTTCAACAGCTTCCTCTTCCTCAGAGCATCTTCTGTAAGCTCGAAGATATCTGCTAGTGACATAGTGGTCTTCCACTGTGAAGCAATCTCGCTCGACAATCTTTCGTCTTTAAGTCCATCTATATACAGGCTGGACAACTTCCTTACCAGCCATGGATCACTTGGACTCATAGATGCAAATGCTTCTGCTGCTAGCACTCTGAGAGCTATTCCAAACTGTCTGTGCCCTTCACCGGGCTTCTGAACTCTTGCCTCTAGCTCAGATGCGGGATCCGCACCGGATGTGGAACCTAAAGCCCAAGAAGCTGTTTCCACTAATCCCTTGTACGTTCTTCCCCCGCTTAATTCAAAGCTTGTTAGGGCGGGATCACCAGGACCATCCCGCAGACACCATGACAAAGCTGCAAGGCACTCATCGCCTTCCCAACCATTATGTCTCATGTCTGCTGAAAATCGTGTGAACCATTTCCTCCATGGAACCGAGCCATCATACTGCTTCATCTTGATAGCCTGCTTCCTCACAGGTGTCATCCCCGTTCTCAACGGTATATCAGCCTGACTCAAAGCATAGTCCACTGCCTTAAAGTTCCCCACGTCATTTGGTACCGCATCAATCCCCAATCTTCTAATTGCTGGATTGCTCTGGAACACTGCTTCATCTTCCATTGACATATTTCCCCTATGTTGATAGGGTGTCCCACTCTGATTAGTACCTCCGGTCCTTGGTGTATACATGCTTCCTGGAGTTACATGACTGCCAGGTAATGGGGGAGGTGGTATATTGAACATAGGCCTCGCGTTCCCATAACAGTTATCCGGTCCGACATTGCTCCATCCCCCATAGGAGGTGTTAGGCCCTGCCAGATTCCCTTGACCTGGCGGCCGAGCATTCATGTTTGCCCCCTTGGGCAAACCTGGTCTACCTACCGTAGACACGTTTACCGGACCTGTAGGAACCTGCCTTGTCCCTGGAGCTGGAGTAGAATGAGCACCTGGAGCTGGAGCAGTGTGACCTGGTCCCACAGGAGGCTTATTCCCTGTAGCCTGGGCTACCGGAACGTCTCCTTTTACTCCCTTAGTGTCATTCTCCACACTCACTGATTCTGTTTCCTCAAGGAAGCAATCTAACTTCTCCTGAAACAGCTTTTCAACTCTACCACATAGTTCTAACATGAACTCCTCATTCTTATCAAACTTACTGCCATGCATGGATGAGTGTCCACTCACACTGGATAACATGTCAGCTGTATGTATCACCATGGAACTATCTAGATCCTCAGTGGCAGGTGGTTTCACCACCTCTTCCACTGTATTGACTATAAATACTGAAGGCTCGTCGGCAGTCACAAAGGTCTCATCCTTAGACACTTCCTGTGCTGTTCCCACTGAGTCCCTTTTTACCTTAGTCACTTCTGGTTCTAGTTTGTTCACCATGTGATTCTCAGCTTGTTGAGCTAGTGCTTCCAACTCTCCTAACTTAGTATCCTGTTTCTTCAACAACTCATCATACTCCGCTACTTGTAACTGTCTTGCCAGAATCTGGGAACTAATTTCTTTATTCCGTACCACTAGCTTTTCTGTTTCAGACTTCAATCTGACTTCAGTACCCTCAAGTAGACCTACATTGACCGAAATTTGTTCCAGATGTTTTATCTGAGCTGCATGTTCCCCAATGTTTCCCGACCTCTTTGCCAAAAAACTCTTTTCGAAAGCTTCCCTTTCCTCCTTCAACTTTCTGAGGGATTCTTCCTCTAGTCTTATCCCTTCCTTCATATGCTCATGCTCATTTCTCAATCTGAGCGTCCTTATGTCATCCAGGCTCAACCTCTCCCTGGGTTCATAAGGTGGAACCTCTAGACCGGGTATCGTCAACCTAAAAGGATCTGGGAACAGCTTATCTCCCCTGGAGATTACATCAGCTGTCTCTTCCCCTTCCTCAGGAGTTTCTATCAGGTCGTCTCTTTTGACAACCTCAACTCCTTCCTGACTGACTGGGACTACCACTCTAGTCCCTTCCACTGCTTCCACAGTGGGTACTGGTCTACGTTCCCATCTCACTGGTACATCTACTGTACCCTCCAGACTAGGTATACTAGAGTCACTATCCTCTCCAATATCTTCCATGGTAACCGGTCCAAGCATCACATCCTCTCTTGATGTATCCCTCACCTGGACCTGTCCTACCATTTCCCTATCTGGTTCCAGAGCTGGACGTTTCGCTGGAGGGTCCCCTTGTGAATCCTCAGATCTCACTTCATGGGCTTCATCTTCCCCTCCATGTCCAATTTCCCTATTCTGATTGAACGTATGCACCTTCTGCCTAGCATTAAACCTCACCCTAGATCGTAATCTAGGACGCATCCCCTCCCCTTGGTTAGTAACCGACGGGGGAGGTACCTCTGTATCTGACATATCTTCACCACACAAAAGCAACCTGTAATAGCTATCCTTGAAACCTACCAATTCTGGTTCAAACATATAAGAGCTTACCTCTCAATTTCAGAAAGAAGAATAACAAAAATAAATGTAAATCAATACTTACCCAAAGTGGTCACGGCACCAGTGTAGCTGTTGGCTATTCTAAGATAGACATCTGCTATGAAAAACTCCAGATTCGAAAATAGGTTGTTCAGAAATTACACTTTATTCATTCTGACATACGGCTCGTAATCATACAGACGGATAGCAATAATCAAATAGGCTTCTGAACACCAGTGGTCATATGAACATACAGGAGGTATACGCTCACGGTCTAGTACATAATTCCCGAGTTCCAAGGCTCTCTTCCATCTTGGTTAACTCCACTTGGATCAGACTCCACAGAGGGAGTTCTGTACCCGGAGTTGTACACCAATGCGTCTATCTCCTCTAGTTCCCCCAGAGGGTGGAACAGAGAAAGACGCAGGGTGACCAAGGTGGAAGCAGCGACAGGACTAGGCCTAAAAGGTACAACAGAGTTCGGGGAAGCTCTGTTGTGGAGCAGTCAAGCTGGCCGAAGTGCGCAGCAAGACTGGGTCCTCGATTAGCAGAACCCCAGGTCTTATGTACTGGTCGTTATGTAATTCTCTTCATTACTCGTAAACACTTGAGTTCCCGAGGAACTCCGGGTAACCACGCGCCGGTGCATCCGAGCCGACACTGTACCCGAGATATGTCGGGTGACACGTGGCGGTCACGGCTCAATGCACATAACCAGGCCGCGCTCCACCATTCCTCAGGTGGGCTTATATAACCTTATACTCGGCAGTAGACAGGAGTGCGGCCTGGATACACGACAACACATATACCAAATATAACTCCAACTGGTTCCATAGAAATAGTACAGCGGCGACCCACTACAATAGGATGGATCAACTCATTGACTCCAAATATAATTAAGCGAGTGGGCGCGGCCGTGGTTCCTGAGCTGCTCACCAGGGGGTGCGGCAACACGTTTGGTAATTCTTTTATGTATGATATCAGTATTACCCCACAACAACTATTTATATATAAATAGGCTAAGGATTTCTAGGGTTGGCCCTATTTTGCTAGGTAAGATCACACTACCTGAGACAAGTTCTCTAATCTATTTTTTTCCTTGATATGAATGTGACCTTACTTGTCGAAATAGCATTTCAAATTTACTCATTCAATGCCTGAAACCCTTGCCTGAAACCCATGTACAGTTTTCATTGGCCTACGTAATCCATCTCTGGGCGCGTATTCTGGTGTGGTAAACGCAGGTCTGCATTAGCGTGAATACAGTTATTGGCTACAGATGACTCAATGCAAGGTGTTTATTAGAAGCTTAATGATTTTAATATCTAGAATAAGTCATACATTTTTATAGGTGTGAGAAAATTACCTCTGAAACGGAATTTGATCTATATGTAGAATTTACATACATTGTAGAAAGTATTTGTGTAAAATAAAACATTGCTTACTGCTTATTATTTTTCACCTTTACACCTAAAGTAGTAATAAAATGAATCCTGCAATCACATGTATACAGACGATGATACGATATACATGTTATACACGTTTGCCATTAGGCCTATGATACAAGAAAGCATTTATATATATTCAGGCAGATGTGCTTTTGGGGTTGATGTAACGGAGACCTACTACTAAAAGGCAATATAGTTAAAGCTGGAGAATTGAACGTTATATAAATATATACTAGCCATATGAAATCCACATCTAATAATATGGAAAAAACATCAAATTGAAGGCAGGCCTAGAGCATATCACTGTCAAGCTGAAATTTAAAAATAATGTATGCGACAATTTTAACGACACATAATCTGAGGAAATAACTCAACTTAAAATATAACTTCATGTGTTAGCCAGTGGTAATTGTTTATAAAAGTATAATTTTTGTGCATAACTTCATGTGTTAGCCAGTGGTAATTGTTTATAAAAGTATAATTTTTGTGCATACTTCAAACATGTTATTACCAGTGTCTTAGAATATGATTCAAAGTTTTTTTTATATGAATCAGGTGCCAATAAAATTTCAGAGGCCAAAAGGAAAGAATTTTTAATGTTCAGAAACGTAAAAAAAACCCACTAGATTGGAAGGAAATGGTATACGTGGCCTAGCATGAACAGACAAGACAAGATGACATCACAGTATTTTTTGGAAATGAATAGACTGCAATTATTCGCAAAAAGTCGAGTGTATAAAGGCATACATCATTGTGGAATGAACTACCCTTAGATGTCCAATATAGACAAGAGAATTAAACTTTCAAAAATGAGACAAAATAAACGCGTCTGGAAAGTTAAAAGAACCAACCCGAAAAGGCCAATTACACTAAATGACGCTCATTGCCAATCAGTTGCACCAGCTCAGTCCACCATTACAGGGGTAGACACTAACGCTGGCCCAGGAGCCAATGGCCCGTAAATTTGGGTCCGGGCCTGTAGTTTCTTCAGAATTACCTTCATATGGGCCCGGGTGGCCCACAGGATATTTTGCAAGATATTTGATAGGAATATAACTGATCAGTATGGACATGTAATATGTCGTTGGAATTCATATGAGGTCGTGAGACTGAGCCATAAGCCTAACTCGCGTATTAGCTGCACCTAAATTTTGGGAATGTCCTATTAGCCCCCGGGTATATGCCTCACAGGAGTTCTGATTATGGCGACAGTAGTCCTATAGTATATGAAAACTTGTGTATAAGCTGCACCCTGACTTTGTCCTCATCCTATAAGCTGCACTGGCATTCTGACTAGCTGTCGCCTATAGGCAAGGTTTTACGGTAGTTATGGTACGGTCATGTCCATTCTCAGACAACTCTGGGGATCGTATTTACCTAATAGTACAGCTTGACAGTGCAGACTGTGCTGTTTGCTGCTTCATTTACATCAAACAGTGAGAACCTCACCAGGATATGGCACAAAGCTGTACAAGTACAGTGGAACTTGGTACGCAGAAACTGACCACTCTCAGTCTGCCCAAGGGTAAGACATGCAGAGTAATTCACAAGTTTGTTGACAATATTTGTAGTGTTCACTCCTCCATTATTACGGTAGATAGAAACTTTAACATTGTTGCCATGGGTTACATTCACAAAGAAGTCATTCTTACATCCGTATATAGCTGATTCGGTCTGTGTGTTCATTTCAGTCGGGTCCCAGTTCATCTTCAGGGAGACATGCGGTCCATTGCCTTCTAGAAAGTCTCTGATATCTGTGCATGTAGTTTCATCATTGTCATAAAGCTTCCACTGGTTGGTAGGTGTTGCAGTGAGTCCAGTCTCACGGGATTCAAAGGCTATGTCTTGAAAAGAAGGAAGAAAAAATAAGTCTTTGTAAATCACCTGTTTCCTGATTACCAACAAAATGAAATCCTTAGAAATGCCACCTTTCATGTGACCCTTTCATGTGACAACAAGCTTGAGTATCAACTTTAATGTATCATATAGAAATGAATCTTGACAATTATGATTTGTTGGTATACCTGCCCAAAATTAACATGAGTGCCCTTAATCAAAACAACATCTGTATGCTGAAACAATTATCAACAAAAATGATTTAGCATTTGACATGTGAGCACCAAATCTTATCCACTTTACCATTTGATTGATTAACATCAACATATAATGCAGACAGTGGTTGAATCACTATCAATATTGGATCAATGGCAATCAACAGGTTATCAACATTACAAGTTGAATGATGATTATACCGAGGTGTTTTTTTTCTACATAGATTTCACTTTCATTCATGCATTTGTTTTTGAATGCTATTATTGTTAACTTTGTTTGACCTGTTGAGTTACATCACATACGAATTACAGAACAACATAGAAACAAAATTGTCCTTGCATATAAGACTAACATGCGTATTAGCCACACCTAGACTTTAGACTGTAAGCCACACAAAAGGATTCAGTATGGTGACTTTAATACTGTGTAGACTGTAGTCAGAATTTTTCCTATGAGCCACAAAGGTGATCTTCTACGTGAGGTTTTACGGTGCATAAAAGAGATGTCTTACCTTGAGTGCTTTCTGGGTACACTTCAACTTCACACAAGTACAGCCTAGTAGCAGCTGTGGAGTAATGTGTAATAGCAACATGGCGCCCCTCAGGTTTGGTGTGGCAGGTGTAGATACGACCTCGTCTACTCTGCTGATCACACACTTTAGCACACACCTCATATTGTGATGAGTTGAAAGGTGTGGATGGCCCATCATTGTTCCCAACATAGATCTTGAATTCCTTCAGAAGATAATCTGTCAAATGCAAAGTGGTAAAATCTTTTTCCTATCTTTCTTAGCACATGCATTCCCAAAGGCCTTAACATTGAGGGCTATACATAATCCATAGGAGCTTTAATCCCTTTCATAGAGGGAACTCTTCATTGATAAATCTCTGCCTGCTTTCCAGTCTGGAATCTAATGCATTTGGCTAAAAGGACCTGTGTGATATTCAATGTTGCTAATTGATTGGGGTAATCAGACAAATAAAACACTTACAAAAACTGTCAGCAACGTTGACGAGAAGGACCGCCTTGACTTTGTAGGTTTGGCCCAGATCCACAACCACCCACGGGGAGACCATCTCATTTGTACCCCCACACTCATTGTTGGCCCAAGACGGATCATCGAGACCATCAACCAATCTTTGTCTGTAAGGAAAAATAGTCATGAGAATAAATATTAGTACTCTGATGGAGAAAACAGAAGTACGAATTAAGAGGACCAAGGTGAACTGCAAAAGTAAAAACAAATTAACCATCAGATTAATTTTTATTCAGTATCAAACTTTTAGAGACAAATAATATTTAGAACACACTTGCTAATACCAGCACTTCCAAAGGTATTTTGCTTACGATATGGAATGCTCTGTATATAGATAAAGTAAATTCTAACTAGTTTCTGTCAATATATTAGGAACAAGCATTGATGAAGTATGCTGTTTAGTCAACTCACGTGTTGTTGACAGAACTAGCATATGTAGTTTTGCCCCGAGCAACATTCCACGTCCCTGTAGGTCCAGTTCGGCCTGGTAAAGTACAGAGCCACTCCATGGGCTGAAATACTAAGTCAGGGAAGAGATCAATGTTATGTATATATTCATCATCTCTCTCTAAAGCAGGTACCAGTGGATAGGCCAAATGCAGCCACACATATGAGCACTGTAAAACCTCGCATATAAGCCCAACTCGCGTATAAGCCGCACCCCGACTTTAGGGCGATCATATGAGCCGCACTTGCGATCTGATTTACATACTAGACATGGCCAATACACAAGGTTTGATGGTTGGCCATATTATAGTGGTGACTTCATAGGAGTCAATTTTTAGAGATGATATTATGTGGGTCAGTGCAAAGTTTCTATCCATTTCGACTTCAAATATTAACATCATTTATGGAATTAGTGAACATTAGATAGTTGCCTGAATCAATGCAAGTCATAAATGAAGAATTGGTTCGTTATGCTCAAAACATTCTACCTTGGTCCTCGTACACCTCCATTTCAGCGATTGCAATAATGAGCTTAGTAGGTATTGTTGCCACAACATATCTGCCTATGAGAGTTCTGTAGCAATGGATGTAGACTATTTCTCTATGTGAAAAACCACTGTACGTTTGACCACATTGTTCATAGCCTTCAGATACATCGGGGTCAAAAGTAGTTGTATTAAAATCTTTCCCAATGAGAATGGAAAAACCAGCGTGATTTTGAGCTGAAAAAGAAACAGCATGTATTTTCTTGAAAATGGCAGAGTTGTATTCCTAGACCTCATAGATATACTTTTTGCATTTTTATTTGTGTCTCTAAGTTCATTATAAGCTGGGATAGACGCTCGTTTTTTAGTCTTCAAGAGCCTTCTGGTGGCTATCTTGAATATCACAAATTGACTGAGGGTTAGAGCTCTACAACCACTTGGATGTTTTTACCTAGACCCCATGATGTTGTTGTTATTTGGTTAATTTCTATCCTGAGGAAATACATAACCTTATAGATTGTTTTATTGCATTCCACAGCTTGCAATTATATATATAGGAGATTCTGTTAAGCGCTAGTTAGTCCACTTTCCCTATTTAGGGGGTGGTAATGGGATGGGGGCTGTTCAAGATGTATTTGAACAGTCCCACTACCAGTGAGTTCATTTAATGATGATGATTATTTAAACTTTGAATAGGAATTGATGGGCTCGGGGCTCATCTGAGGCAAGATATTACTCTCAGTGTCATTTTCACTTAAGGTACAGCCTCAATAGGAGTGATCATTATATTGGATAGGAAAGTACAGGTAAAAGAGTATAGTTTAGAAGAGAAGAAAAGAAGGGTATAGAAGAAAAATGGCCATGGCCAGAGATGAAAATCATCAGAGAGAAAAACTTTATCTGAGCAGAATCTATAGATTAAAATAATGATCACATATTATCAAAGTAGAGTTTTCTTTTGCAAAAATCAACCTGCCAACCTAAAGTAGTCAGTACGGACAACTAATTGCTCATCGTACATAATTTATGCGACATATAGAAGCATACGGTACATATTTCGACTATTGACATTTATTTTTTTATTTCCTTCCTTTTAGATATCTAACTTACCTCGACTATCATCTGATATGCAGACAACAACAGTTTTGATGTCAGTCAGAAGCCCTAGGTCAACAGTGACCCAAGGCCGAATCCTACCATCTGAGAAGTAGTAATCTGTAATTGAAAAATTGTAATTTTTGGGTTTCCATGCAATCAAAAAGAGGCTCAATGGGATTCAGATCCTAGAATACAGGACCTTGGGAAAGTTCGATCGGTGTGTGTATATTCATGTATAACCCATAACTGGTTATTACTAGTTAATAAATAACGCATGTGGATGTGTATATTCTCCTTACATATAGTTTCAACCTTTAAGATAGGTTTAATTGTAACAAGGTAAAAGAAGTATATCCTAGATTCATAAACATCTTGAATCTGGATGCAGAATGTTGTAAAGTATAAGTCTATTTTTTATTAGACTATAATTATATTATACTATAGGTATGCTGTATAAGCAAGATATATGTATATAAATAAATAATAATCATCCCTTAAGGACATTGTATGTATATTTATTATGAATTCCATCTATATTAAGTATGCACATGAGCTGCACGTCAGAAACAGAGCCTGGCTCTGTGTACTTGCAGATTAAATAAACGAATAACAAACAAACAAACAAAATAGGCCGATTTCCTGATTCGTGTATACATAAGGAGTTAATTCTGCATTTGGGGTTACAAGTTTACAATCACTAAAAACAGAAATTCTAAAGAATTCAGCAGAGATAATGATCTGAAAATCAAAGCTAAAAGGTGGCAAACTCACTCTGCCAGGGGCTGGAGAGGCGCGTCCCATCCACCATTAGATGTGTTATATGTGAGTGAGTGTTGGCGTAGACGGCTTTCCCTAGCGCCAGGTTTGGAGCGGTATGGTCAGTGTAACACTCTTCTTTAATGGAGGTATACAATAAAGAACTTTAAAAATGCCTCCAATATTAGGAAGAATTCCATTACCTAATTAGTTCAAAATTATATGAACACATGGTAGAGGGAATCTCCAGCCCAACATCCGATTAACACTTCCATACTAGAATATATAGTGGCTAAATGTCCGCTTAAAGATGGTGTATCAACTAGTACACTTCCCAAACGTTTTCCTTAAAAGGAATGCCATGGGTTATAATATAATTTTAGCTGATAAACGTTACTCAATATTTGAAAGATATTTGGCTATAAATATATGATTTGTACGATTTGAGATAATTAACAATAAAGCCTATTCACCTCACTGACTCAGTCACTCCCCCAGGTGAGTACAGGGGAAATTAGCCTGGTAGAGAAAGCACTGAGCCATGCAATACCACAACATAGGGAGTTTTAGTGTGGACCTACAGCAAAAATGATTGCCCTACATGTGTTAATCTTATGGATTTAGACTTTGCCAATTGTTTTACAATTTAGGGAGTATGTATAGGATAGGATTTGCAATAGTAATATGGCATGATTAAAAAGTCATGAAATTTTAGCTGATACACCATCTTTAACGGGTTATATTATACTATAAATCCTGTCGAGTTACTCACCAGGGCTGCATTGTTGCTTCATGCCGACCCTTTGAGAGTGGATCAACTCTAAAGGGTCGGCATGATGCTTTAATGCAGCATTGGCAAGTTACTCGTTAGGACTGCCCTGTATCTCTAGTGATTCGTTTCCCTGTATCTCAAGCGACACATTCATATTTTCAGCCTCAGTTAAATTATTTCAAGCACAATGGTCTGAGATGACATTGGGCATGATAATGCAATGATAACTAACCTGCGTAAATTGTAGCTGGATTCCAGAAAATCAGAAATACCCAGAGAAGTGATTCTCTCATGCACGAAGACATTTTTGCAAACAATCAATGTTCAATGACTACCCTTGAATGAATACGTATCATGGATCTATCCTAATTCTCCTCTTCAGGTTTGTTTGAATAAATGATGTCATTCTTCGGACATGCTTTGTCATATCTTGACGTCTAACTCTGATCTATGTAGGGCCTATTGTCATACCTTCTATTCTGGATACACCTTAGTAACCTGTTAACACTTTAAGGATGATATGTTGCTAAAATATGACATTTGTCGTGATGACGCACATATACCACCCAAGAGAGTAACACGCTGGTGCTGCATTGGTGTCTCATGCTGACCCTTTGGGAGTGTCTCAACCCTATAGGGTCAGCATGATGAATGAATGCAGCACTGGAGAGTTACTCACCAGGGCATCATGATGACCAAGGTCATGAGGTCATGCCGTCTTCAAGGGTTAACATGTGCATGTCCCTGGATACCCTTGTTTGCGATTGCCTTGGCACAACATCTTCATTGTTGGCCCTCCACTGATCAGATCAAGCATACAACATGTATAAGGTGATTTATCAATAGCTGACAATACACTTTTAACCCTTTATAGACGGCCTGTCACTAAAAGACAAAATGATGCACCAATACAACCCGGCAAGTAACTCACCAGTGCCGCATTGGCGCATCATCTTGACCCTTCAGGAGTGTCTCAACCCTGTACTGTCGGTATGATGCTTGAATGCAGTGCTGGTGAGTTACTCGCCAGGGCTGCATTCATATATTATGATGACTAAGGCCATGATGCATTAAGGCACCCTTAAAGAGTTAAGGATTTCTTATCTCTCAACCATCTGCCCCCAACTGATCATAAAAACCTCTGTTATCAATCACAAGTTGAAAGGTTAAACATTTACATTTCCTGACAGCCGACCTACTCTATGAGCCAGTAGATATGTGAGGGGGGGGAGTTGTCGGTTCAATCCACGGTGTTGATGGACTGAAAAATGTTCCACACTAGGGAAAATGGGCTACATCTCAGTTCTAACTATTTAAATGTTGATCAACATCATACTCTGTTTTGTCCTCTTTGGAGGGGTAACCAACTTGTGTCTGACTTGGGGTGAACCTACCCTACATTAGAATATGGCAGACAATGAAAATAAACAGAGACACATGAACTCACTATCATACATATTTCACTCTACTTTAGGTGATCAAATTTATTAATCCCTTTTACCTGTGAGACTCTCTCAATAACAAATAGCTAAAACTGTCTAAGCTTCTTCATAGTAAATACTTTTGTATACGAAGCAACGCATGAATTTGTATTTTCGGCCATTAGACTCCATTTAATAAACTGCAGATATCTCAAATATAATGACCCGACATTTTACATGATAGATTTAATGATAACTAACCTGTGAAAATTGTAGCTGGATTCCAAGCAATCAGGAATATCCAGAGAAATGATTCTCTCATGGTAAGAGACATATTCTCGCTGTTGGATGATTTCGCTTGATTGAATAAGTATCCCGGATCCATCATAATTCTCAACTTCAGGTTGGTTTAAATAAATGATGTCATTCTTCGGACATGCTTTGTCATATCTTGATGTTTGACCATGAACTATATAGGGCCTATTGTCCTACCTTCTGGATATGCCTTACAAACCTGTTAACACTTAAAGGATGGTGTGTTGCTAAAATATGACATTTGTCGTCATGATGCAGCAATGCCACCCTGGTGCATTAGTGCATCATGCCGACCCTTTGGGACTGTAGGTCAGAATTATGAATGAATACAGCACTGGAGAGTTACTCACCAGGGCTGCATTCATGCATTATGATGACCAAGGTCATGAGGTCATGCTGTCTTTAAGGGTTAACATGTGCATTTCCCTGGATACCCTTGTTTGGGATTGTCACAATAGGAGTATCCATCCCAACCCTAGGAACCCATACTCAGTGGCCTCTTTTGTCGCAATGACTAAATAACCCATTTAATCTTGGTGCATCCCTATTGTTGGTCCTCCACTGTTAAACCCACACATACATTATATATCAGGTGCCTTGTCAATAACTCATAATACACCCGTAACCCTTAACAGACAGTATATCACTAAAAGACGACTAAAAGTCCCGAACTGAATTAATTAATCCATTAATCACTATCATTTTAAATCTAAAGTGTATCTTATGATCCTATGTATATATGGCTAAGGTTTTGATCACAAATTGTTGGCAAATTGCTCTTCTGTCTTTCAAAATATAGAAAGAAATACAGTTGTTTTATTTTGTGTTTTCCCCTAAGTGAGTCATAGCTTATTGGTTTTACCTGTGACTACTAACTGTTATGGATTGTTTATATCCCAGGTAATCTCCTCTAAATATCTGTGAAATTTGGTTGGGATACCAGATGAAAAGAGAAAATTAAGCTGAAGTTCCACTACCTGATTTTGTACTCAACTCGCTGCTTTTCTCACAAATCTAACTAAAACCAAGGAATTAAATTCACCCTGGGTTCATGTTACTATAAAACTAAAAATAACATAACAAAGGGTAAGGTGAATGTGTCAAGGCAATTTTCTTTCGAAATTATATGACATTTATATTATAAACCGATGGTGCGATGCAAACCCTAAGAATTTATTTTGGATCCAAGTTATAAGGCAATGAAGGTCTCTTACAACATCATCCAGGCTAAAAGTCTGTCAAATTGCTGATCTAACAAAACAATTGATACTTGTGAAAAACTTTTGCATTGAACTCTGATTGGTGTAATATTAGATAATTTCCTCATTTGTCTATGACATTAGAAGACCATCAGGTTGTCCAGCAGTAAGGGAGTGTTCATTTATTAGTTACAGGGGGGCGTAAAAAATTTAGCCCCTTTTTAGCAAAAAAACCCGCGCGTTACTATAGTTCAAAGGAGGGTGGGCGAAAACATTTCGGCGCCTTCGGCAAGGGGGGCACAAAACATTCCACACGCTCTCGAGGGGGGGCGTAAAAAATGTTTGCCCCTCAGCGCGAAATCTCACCACCCCACCCCCTGTAATTAATGAATGAACACTCCCTAACAGCCTTGCAGTACACATTGCTCTCATACCACAGTTAGCTGGCAGAAAAATAGAAACTTCCTGTCTGTATAAGACATACAAACCAATCATAAACCAATTGAGTTCATAATGTTTCTTTATTACACAAGTCAGATATGGATAGATCATACAGTTGAGGAGCTGCATAATTGTTATAAGCTTTAGACAATGGTGATTATCCGTGGCTGGCACCTTGGACGGTTACCCTGGCCTTGGCTTACAACACATATACAGCGATGTCCCATGTCTAGTACATACCCATCATTAGTAAATCCTTCCGCATATATAGATGTCCTGAAACTAGCACAGCCTATGCGGCTCATAATTCAACAGGGGGTGTTACAAAACACAGCGTAAAATCATAGCGCAAAAAGAGGGTGTTTCAAAAGAGTCCTTTTTACGTTGTTGTTCAAGGGGGTGTTAAAAACAAAAGTTACGCTACTGATTTTTTATGTTATGGACTTTTTTTACCGTTACAGACTGTGAATTAGCCTAAATTAGCTTAAGGTAGGTCGATACTATTGAAAACGGGACCACTGCGCATGTTTCCGGGCATCTAGCTTGAATGCTTTAGAATGGCATCATTTTTGGTGTGTCTATGGTCATATATGCCCTGATCACCTACGTCATTCTTTGGACAATTTCGACCAAAATTGAGCTTTTTTATCAGACATTATATTTTGTATAAAAATTAAAGTTTTTTTGTTTTATTTCTGACATTTTGTTATCAACCATATTTATAAAGCAATATTTAAATGATACAATTCGGACTATAAAGGTGAATAGATTGCTTAAATATATCCCGGGCTACATAATGAGACCATTTCATAACATGATTATTAGCATTTTACCCATAATGCAATACTTCAAATATCTTATTTAGCATACTTTTGCAGTACTTTTTTACTTCAAAGGCCAAATACACCGAAATAATGCGTGGGACCCTATGTTAAATTTAGTCTTACTCGTTTGCAAATGATCTTAAAATTCTTTTCACAAAGTTTAAGAAAAAAAATTTACTATTGATTTTAATCAATTTTGTGTTTAATTAGTGACAAATTAATCCATTTTTTCAGCCAAACATGATTTTCTTACCCAATGTCACGTCACAGAACCATAAAAGTTTTTTTATAATAAAGAGAAATATCTGGATACTCATTGCGTGATGTTTCATATTTTCGTGGTTGCAGGTTATGGCAAAATAAAATCACAGAAATTGTGATCTTTTTTCTATTTTTTAGAGAAAAATCTAAATATTTCTATTTTTCAAAATTCTGTATTTCAAAAAGTAGCTCGGGACCCCCCTATTTTCTCTTCAGATATTTGCTCTAAATGATCTCAGGTAGAAATTTGGTGGAATTTTAAACTCTTTGAATCAATGCTATCGACCTACCTTAATCTGAAAACAACAGCGTACATTTGACATCTACGCTGTTATTAACATAATTTTGTACATAATTCTTTTTTAAAACGATAGTCATAACATAATTACGTTCCGTAACGTAAATTTTGTTTTGTAACAGCCCCCAGGTGTGTATTGATTCTTTGAAGAGCAAAACACATAAATACGTGTGAGTTGGTCTTGTTTGTGGAAACGCCCGTTTTTTTTCATAAGCATTTAATAATACAGATGTCAAAAAGCTTTCTGCTGACATTTTGAATATTTAAATAACCACTTAGCGGAGCTGTCTGCTTGATCTGTGGCTAACTAGGTCTGTCTGTGTGTCTGGTACGATGTATAAGCTTGCCCTATGTATCAGTCTGCCCTGTGTATAAGCCTGCCCTGTGTATAGGCCTGCCACATGTATAAGCATGCCCCATGCATAAGCCTGACCCATGTATAGGCCTGACCCATGTATAAGCATGCCCCATGTATAAGCATGCCCCATGTATAAGCCTGCCCCATGTATAAGCCTGCCCATATAAAAGCCTGTTCTGTGTATAAGCCTGCCCTGTGTATAAGCCTGCCCCATGTATAAGCCTGCCCTGTGTATAAGCCTGCCCTGTGAATAAGCCTGCCCCGTGTATAAGCCTGCCCTGTGTATAAGCCTGCCCTGTGTATAAGCCTGTCCCATGTATAAGCCTGCCCCATGTATAAGCCTGCCCCATGTATAAGCCTGCCCCATGTATAAGCCTGCCCCATGTATAAGCATGCCCTGTGTATAAGCCTGCCCTTTGTATTAGGCCTGCCCTGCGTATTATAAGCCTGCCCTGTGTATAAGCCTGCCACATGTATAAGCATGTCTTGAATATCAGCCTGCCCCATGAATAAGCCTTCCCCATGTATAAGCCTTCCCTATGTATAAAACTGCTCCATGTATTAGCATGCCCTGTGTATAAGTCTGCCCCGGTAAATAATGCTGCCCAGTGAATAAGCCTATCCAATGTATATGCCTGCCCTGCATATAAGCATGCACCATGTAAATGCCTGCCCTGCGTATAAGACTGCCCCGTGTTCAAGGATGTCCCATATATAAGCCTGCCCTGTGTATAAGCCTTCCCCATGTATAAACCTGCCCTATGTATAAGCCAACAGAAAAGGTGACTGGTATAGTATGTAAGCCGAGCCCCGAGTATGAGTCTGGGGGTTGCAATATGTAATCAATAAAAGATTTATTTTCGACTACAACTCCACTTTTACTTCAGAGTATTCACATATTTCTTTCGGCAATGAAACCCCTATTTGCCTCGTCTATGTCTACAACCAAGCTTAAACTGTTAGACAGATTGATGGAAATGTTGAAATAAATGTGTCAGAATAGTACATAATTCAGGAAATTAGATGTTGAAATTATGAGAAGCTCATACACTGAAAACCCAAAGCAAGGAGCCTAGTCATTATGATGACCTAGGTAGTCATAATGAATAATGGCAGATGGAGTGGAGAATGGTCTTTGAATATAGTCTCTAATTAGTTCACTTCTTAATGAGAGACATCCTTTTCACATATTTGGTGTAGTCTTGATTGAACTAAGTAGCATTACTTGTTATAAATAAGTTGCCAATGGGTGAGAATGATGGCCCCAAAGGTATAGAGACCACTCTGCTCCCTGTCACCAGTGTATATCTCAAGACAGATATAGTTATGCAAAATGTTAAAACCAGGTGGCAGTAGTGTGCCATAAGTAGCAAGTGAGGTATAGAATTATGTACCATAGGGTAGTCATTGGGACAACCTAGGACTTGAGAGTTGTCACTACCGATGACTTTAGGTCTTCAAATGGACAATACATAAATTAACAACCTTAAGGTAGTCATTCTGACAACCTCAATATTGTGACTACCTAAGGTCGTCATTATGACAACTTTGGTCTGAATGGCTCAGATGGGTAGTCACAATGACGACCTAAGGTGGTCACTTTGACTACCTAAAGTTGTCAGTTTTGGCATTGTCAAAATGACGACCCTGAGGTTTTCAGTGTACTACCAGAGTGTTTTTTCAGGTATAGGTGTCCCGCAGCCTACCCTGTGTATAAGCCGCGTCAGTTTACCACTTAGTACTTGTGTAAGCCCGCGCTAATACATGGGACAATACGGTATATGCGTGACACCAGCTGAGAAGTGATCCATACCTGTACAAAGGCATAATGTCCTCACCATTCATCGTGTATCACCTCAAGCTGCCAAGAAGCTGCAAGGCTTAATACATTATTGGAGTAAACATACCAAGTACAATGAAATTTCATATGCATTTTTCATATGCCTTGCTCAGCCTCTCATATCAACTGAAAAGCTGAGAATGACATGTTTTTTGACTACATGATTTACTTAGTACTAGGCTGTGTCTCACGAACTATGGCCAATGTTAACGTCTCTGACCGGGTGCCATCTCTGACTGGCCTGAATAAAAACGGTTTATTTAGGGCAGATAATGATAAAAATGGGCAACTAATTACTACTTTGAAATAGTTATAACATCCATTAGCCTTTTTTGCCAAATTCTATCTACATCTGCACTAAATAAACCGTTTCCATTCCGGCCGGTCAGAGATGGCACCCGGTCAGAGATGGCACCCAATCAGAGATGGCAGCCGGTCAGAGACGAAAACATTGGCCCAAGTTCGTGAGACACAGCCACTATCTGAAAGGTAATGTCTCTTGGAAGCTATACTATTAAGGAATTTAGCTGTATTAATATTGAAAAAAATATTAAACAGCTTTGTTGGCATAGATAGAAAGGCTATGCTAGCAATGCACGCTACATACAATGGTACAGAAACATACAGTATATATTGTCATAAAGTGTGATACATATGTTTTATAATCATGACTGTAATACAACCAGTAACATTTATTGCACGTAATGTGGCTCACATATGACAGATCCACCATGACAAGTTCATACCATTTAATTATGTAACTAACCCGTATACTTATTGTTCACTTAATGCTGTTCAATACACCCTCATGATTGGAAAAGAGGAACAAATCTATTGCAGTTCTATGTTATCTCCCAGGCGCCTAAATGTAACTGGTTGAGAATATATCATATTGCTGCTCTGATTAGCCTGCATACCTTTGGGGTCTTGTACCCATTTGAATGTACCGTATTCTTTAGAAAATCACTTTGTGCAATAAAGATACGTTATAAACTCAAAAGGTAGTACAGAATGGATAGATGAGGGTGAAGTACTCATCCAATAACTCAGACTCATTACACAGCGATAGTACAGAACATGTCTGTAATGAGTAGAAACCTCTTTCTCTGGGTATATCTCATTGCTTGGAATTAAGCTAGCATTCACATAGGTTAGTTCTAAACTTTGCAAATTATGTAAATCTAAGAATTTATTTTGTATTTTGTCCACTTGCGATTGTTGCTAGGTAAAATCTAGTTCATATAACCTCCTGATGAGGTTATACACATACTCCTGAGGAGGTTATATGAACTAGGTCACTCCAGTTAGTCTGTTCAATATGACCTGGTGGTCTGAGAGAGGAGAATATGTCATATAACCTACGGTAAGAGCAATAGATGGAGCATAAAGTGCCAATATCCTTCCGCGCTTCATTATTGCTCAAACAATTTCCTCAAAATAAGAAAATTGGCTGAACCGTCAAAATCACCCCCACTTTGGTGGCAATTTTAGCCTTATGCAATGACTGAAAACACTTTGGGATAATTTTTCCTAAATAACCATATTATTGTTATTCATGTACTGTTTCTGTATTTTATTAGTGCTGAAATGATTTTTCAAAGAATAAAAAAATATAACCACTCAACTTTGGTAGCCATTTTGTCTATGTGCACATTTTAGGCATGGGATAATAACATTAGGGGAGGCAGGTGGTGCATTTGGGAAGGGGTTCTTGTGAGTGTCCACCATTATTAAATCTTCAACAAATAGATGTCAGCGCAGACAGGCTCATAGGTCGACAGGTGTGTATTGGTCCTTTGAAGAGCATAACACATCAACACGTGTGACTTGGCCCTGTGTGAGGAAACGCCCACCGTTTTCATAAGCATTTATGATACAGACATCAGAAAGCTTTCTACAGATATTTTCAATATTTAAACAAGTACTTAGTGCAGCTGTTTGCCTGTACTCTGTATCTAACTAACTCTGTCTCGCAAATACGTGATAGCTCCCCGGGGTGTGGGGACAAACGTTCTGAGGGCAATCTTGATCTATAATCTTAATATATGATCTTAATCTTTTATCTTAAATCTTAATACATTATTTATGTAGCTTATATCTGCCACCTAGTGTCACATACCTAAACTATGCTACCTGAGTTTTGCCTTTATAATATATTCCCTTAGCCCAGATGAGACAAAATAAACATCTAAAAGAAAAGAAAATGAAGGAAAAAACAGGGGTTTGGGGACAGAGCCCCCCCCCCCCCCACCCCCCCATTACATACTAGTTAGGCCGTTTTATTCTGATAACTTGGATTACGGATCCGCCGATGAAAATTTTGGCATATTGCAAAAAAAAAAATGCTGACTAGCAAACACCCAGATTTAGGCCTTCAAAATGGGAGATATTTGGGAATGTTTCTCAATATACCCTATACAGCTTTACGTATGGTGGTGGCCCAGTCTGGGCTATACGAAAGTTGCAAACTCTTCAAAATGACTCCCTCAGGATCTGCGAGAAGATACGTGATCCCCGCGGTGTCAACATCGACCAACTTCATACTTGCAACGATGTACCAATGCTGGAAATCGCTAGACGCAAGCAGCTACTGAGCTATCTCCACAAGGCCTCCAAGGATGTGGACAACATAGTGGTGCCTACGAGAGCTCTACGGGGCAATGCTAAAGTGAAACTGAAATGCATGAGATCCCGGAGCGATGTCTACGACAAGAGCCCACTACTACCTGGGATGGAGGACTGGAACAGACTGCCCCCAGAGACTCGGAAACTGAAAGACAGTCGGAAATTCCTTAGTGCCTTATAGTTTAGTAGTCTGGGGTACATACGTACCAAATGCTGAAACTCGTATAATCTCTATGACAAAGAACTTGTGAATAACTCTAGACATATAACATGAACTCTTTTCTATCCGATCCTTCTTTTGCAGGAGGTGACTTGGCTGCTAAATGAAAAACTCAATGTATTGTATGTCGATTTTTCAGCCAATAAATATAATTCAATTCAATTCAATACTGGTGGCGCCATCTTCATTTGGTGGGTAGGCCTACTGTTAACACTATTTGTGTTAAGATAATGGTTTAGATGTTTGTTGGAAGATTAAGATTGCGCTCAGAACGTCTGTCCGCGCACCCAGGAGAGCTATCACAAATGTGTCTGTCTGTCTGTGTGTCTGGTACCAGATCGAGAGCTGCCTATAGATGAGGCCAGGTAAGAAATAATCAATACCTTAGCAAAAGCATAATGTTCACACCATTCATCATGCATCATTTCCTCACCATCTCTTTCAAGAAAGTGCAAGACCTAATGCATCACTGGAGTACATATATATATTTACAATGACATATCATATTCATTTTTCATATGTTTTGCTCAGCTTCTCATAACAAGTGCAAAGCTGAGTATAAGATTTTGACTGTATGATTCATTTAGCACTAGCCAGCAGAAAAGGGCAGGAGAGGAATAATCCACAAGGACTCATCCATAAAAGCTGAAACATTACACAACAACATCAAATATGTCTGCTACCAGGAGAGAATTCTTTCTGTGGATATTTCTCATTGCCTGCCATCCAGTTAATATTCACACAGGTTAGTTCTAAACTTTGCAAATCATATAAATTCAAGAATTCATCGTGTCTTTTGTCCTCTTGTGATTGTTGCCAGGTCAAAAAACCTTTGAATGTAGACACTGGCCTTGCACATATTATGCATTGTTCAATATTGATATGTTGAGATAATTATTAACTACCTAAAATATTTGTTTTGATTTTGTTGCTTTCATTACAGATGAGTGTTACACTGACCACACAGCTCCTAACCTGGCGCGGGGTAAACCCGGCTTCGCTAAAACTAATTCGGTTCGAATAGATAAACTTGTGGATGGGAGCCGCCTTAGAAATGTCGGTGCAGGTGGGTTTTGTTTTTCAAGGGCTGTGATGTCATTGTCATTGGCTGTCATGATGCATGAATGCAGCCCTGGCGAGTAACTCACCAGGGCTGCATTCAGGCATTATGCCCACCCTATGGGTTTGAGCGTTCCAAAGGGTCGGCATGATGCACTAATGCAGCACAGACGAGTTACTCACTGGGGCTGCATTGGTGTATCATGACGACAAATGTCGTGGTTTAGTGACATTTGTCCTTAAAGGGTTAATGCATTAAGTTCAGCTTGCTCCCTCTTTTTGTTCCCTGTACAGACTTTGTACCTATCAACAATTATTATGATTTTTAAACTATGAATATCGTATTGGACTTAATAAGTGTCCTCTCCCTAATAAAGGACCCCTCCCCTTTTTGGGGCATTTTTAGACTAGAACGAAGGCTCAAATCTCCCGATTTTGGAGATAATTAAACTCTTAAGTACTTAAAACTCCATAAAAATAATCTTATAAGTGCCAAGGGCACTTATTGAAATAGCATTCTAATCAATTGTGGTTATAAGTCAGAATTGCTTGAGTAGTTAATAACTTTTCATTCACAGATTGTTACTACTCAACTATTGAGGCCCGTCCTTGGGTCACTGTTGACCTGGGGATAGTGACGCACATCAGCACTGTGGTAGTCTCCAATCCAGCTACTACATATGGCAAGTTGGATATTTATCATCTCAATGCTAACAATTTCTCATGACGACCATACCTTATGAATCTACCTGTTTTATCAGTTCACATAATTCAGGGGAGGAAATATGACAATCACGGGTAATATGTGTGGCTTCTAGTCACTTGGTGAGTTTGTCCTTTATTGCAAGGTATGTCGGTCAAGGAGGATGGTCAGTGATGATGGGAAGAGGACAGTATGTGGTTTTATAGGACCAGGCGGGGCTATATGTAATTAAGAGGGTGGAAAAGTAAATGAGTACTAATGTTTGACACCAAAGGAGAGCAATAACAGGAGAGTAGGTGGAGGCCTCAATAGTTGAACAATTTCACATGTCCATCTTTATATTTTACTTACATTTACAGCTACAACTCACATTGGATTTGCAATTTTGATTGGGGAAGATTTTGACCAAGCTAGCTTTCAACCTGATGCAGCCGAAGGCTATGAACAATGTGGTAGAACCTACAACGGTTTTGCAGAAAGAGAAATTGTCTATATCCACTGCTATAGAACCCTAGTAGGCAGATATGTTGTGGCGACTTTAGACTCCACCAACAAACTAATGTTGGGTGAAATGGAGGTGTACCAGGAGCAAGGTAGAATATGTGATAATTCAATGAACCTATTCTTTAATTTTAACACCTTCATCAATACAGTATAAACATCTAGAATTGCATGAATGATATTAATATTTCAGGACAAACACTGCATAAATGTTTGGATTTAAGCAAAATGAAGATCATTTAGACTGATCATTTAAGTGACATAAAGGGCAGCAAATATAATGGCAATGTCACTATGACAAGTTTCCTGGCATATAAGTTACTTAAAGTAATCATTTAAGTCATCTTTAATCTGCTTAAATCCCAACATGCATGAATACTTACAACCTTAATGCAAAATACTAGCTCTCCCTATAGCAACTTTGCATTGGCCCAAATATAATGAATTTGTACAATGAATAGAATACACTCTTATTTTTAACTATGAAATAACCACTGTGATATGACAGACTTACTCACGTCCATGATAGCTCTCCTAGGTGCGCAGACAAACGTTCTGAGTGCTATCTCAATCCTATCTTAAACTAGCTTAGACTAGTCTTACTAGGTAAATCAAGATGGTGCCACTAGTAGTGTTAAGCCTACACAGTACATAGTAGAATAGTCTAGTTAACTAGTATGCAACCCCCAATTTTTTTCTTCTTTTTCTTTTCTTTTAGATGTTTATGTTATCTCACCTGGGTGTAGGATATACTATAAAGGCAAACCCCAGGTACCATTGTTTGGGTATGTAACACTAGGTGGCAGATCAGGGGAGATGTATCATAATATATATTAAGATTTAAGATTATAGATTAAGATTGTGCTCAGAACGTTTGTCCTCGCACCCAGGAGAGCTATCACGTATTTGCCCCACTCACTATAGTCATCCAAAAGATGGCTGACTCAGAATGAGATGATATATATATATATATATATATATATATATATATATATATATATATATATATATATACATATATATATATATACATAACAGCAATTGCCTGATATAGTATTTCAGCCCATGGAGTGGCTCTGTACTTTACCACACCGAACTGGACCTACAGGGACGTGGAATGTTGCGCGGGGAAAGAGTATATATGCTAGCTCTGATTACAACACGTGAGTTGATAAAAGATTTAGAAAATATATTTCAAGTACCTAGATTATGGAGATATCAACAGTACTACTATTACAGCAAGGGTGGGATTTGAACCAATGATCTCCTGAGTGCTGATACTAGTAGACAAAGTGTATAAGGTACAGTGTAGGTATAGATCTATAAGTAATCTCCCAGCCTGTTAACGTACAGTCGGGGCCTTACTCTCGTTCCCAAATCCTTCCAAAGGAAGGCTCTGGTAACTGCCAAATGTTGGGATTTTGCTGGGTCTGGGCAACCCCTGCTGGTAGCTTGGAACCAGCAAACAGGAACAGGAAATGGAACCAGAAAGGCTGATGGTAAATCTACCTAAAACTACCAGCATACATTCTGGTTCCATTTCCTGTTCCTGTTCACTGGTTCCAGCCTACCAGCAGGGGTTGCCCAGACCCAGCAAAATCCAAAGTTCAAGGTCATTTGGCTGTCCCCTGAGCCTTCCTTCGGAAGGATTTGGGAACGAGAGTATCGGGGCCTGAGAGTGAGAGTGTCCCTGCGCACAGCGGCACTGGGTAGTATCTGTGCATGTGTCACAGCCTGTGATACTTACATAACCCAGACAGGGTGGTGTGTCATTTGATAGTTCATTGGTACACACTCCTGTCGAGTAACAAATGTATACCTTAATCAGATGTCTTACAAGCTCCCATTATTTTTATTTCACATTGGTTTTCTTAATTCTCCTTTATTTCCTCCATCACACTCCTGACATTCACTCTTTTAAAAATACATCTATCGTTCCCTACAGATACAAACTAGTAGATGGGTTGGATTACCCGTTTTGGGCCAACAATCAGTGTGGGCGCACAGGCTCTATGGTTTCTGCATGGATTGTTGTGGATCTGGGCCAAATCTACAAAGTCAAGGCGGTCCTTTTAGTCAACATCGCTGACAGTTGGTGTAAGTGCTTTATTTTCACAAATACCCGAGTCAGTCAGGAATGTTGAATTTGCTAATAGTTCTTGTAAGTTTGTTTCTATTTCAGTGCTTTCTCTCCAAACAAAATCTCAATCAGAACTCGTGCCATTCTTGTGTCAACACCCCTGATCTCTACCTGAATTGATAATGTTTCTGGAATGAGAAAATATCAATAGTAATACAGAAATCAAAGATATTTTCTTGTGTTTTATTCCTAGGAATCCTCTTTAGGTCACTCAAAAGAAAGTTATTTCTCATCATGGAAATTGTGAGAATCGCACGCAAAAAAACTCTTAATTTCTCCATATATTTCAGCTCCCAGTAAGAAATAAATAAATAAAATAAAAAACGACCTCGTCACATTTTTCATTGCTGGGTGGTGAGAAACAACTTCTTTTTTTGAGTGGCCTTATTTGAACGAGTGAAAACACATCATCCTCCTATGTGAGGACTAATTTTCTCAAGAAGTGTACAAAATCTTTTGTTGTGTCAAATACTTTCATTTCTTGTAATTTGCATGAGTAAAACTCACATACACATGATGTCACCATTCAACATGTTTTTCTAGAAATATTCACCATTCTCGAAAATCTAAATGTTTATCTTGTGTGCAACAAGGGACGAACCTGCCAAGTGACTAGACGTCACCCATTTTCCCTGTAATCTTAATAAAATTAGAAATGATCCTGGAAAAAATTGAGCGTCTCACACTCTCTGCTACCATGGCGAAACGTGTCCCCATCTCCCAAATGTGACTTATTCTGGCGGCAAAATGTGACTGTTTTGACTGCAAAATGTGACTTATTTTGACTGCAAAATGTGCATACAATGTCACGGCAAAACGTCCCCAAAACTGTGGCTGCATACTGTTCCAACTACACACTCAGAAAAGTCAGAGTCATTGTCGCTAACACCACTCTCACATGAAAGTCAGGTAGTGTCTGACTTTCATATGAGAGTGGTTTTAGCGACAATGACGCTGACTTTTTTGAGTGTGTAATATATCAAAACAGCAGCGAGGTTGCTTGGTGACGTCACGACATTGCTAAGACTGTAACGTCACTGGTCTTGTGATGGAACTGACTGTAACACTCTCCGTCCAGAGGTTTAGTCAGTGGCATTGAGAACCTACCTTTTGGAATGTGTTTGGAGAATGTGAAATTAAACATAATGGCCATTTTGTCCACCTCTCAAAGCTTTTACAACATTGTGCAGAAATCTGCCATCATTGATGATGGCCCATCTAATTATTTTTCAATCCATATTCAGGTGACTGAAAGATGTTCATGATTGCAGTTGATGTGTCATTTATTTAAAAGTAATGTTAAACAACTTCATAGAAAATGGCCATTGAATCTACCATTTGAATGCTGCAAATCCTCCATGAATTCCGACCACTGCATAAAGTGATAGGCAGGGCCTAGCCTGATCAGGATAGGCCCTGCCTAGGCTCACTTAAAAACCAGGCTTTCCGAGAAAAACACAAGAAACTTGTGTTATTCTCAAGTTCTCTTTGGAGGGCTCCTTCTGGTCAACATTTTTTACATTAAATTTTGTGCAAGCACCTTAATTTCATACTTACCTGAGTCAGCTAGGAATGTTGAACTTAAATGACCTTTCCACAGGTTAGGCCACTCAACAAAATAAAATGGCATCATAAAAATCAGGTTTTGCCAATTTTTGATAAGGCACATGATCAAATGGACAATTATTGGCATATTTGCTATCAAATCAAAGTTTACAATGCCAGCAATGCAGTGGTATAGAAATAACTTTCTCCAATTACAAAGATCAATTAATTCTTAACGAATAAGATGTGAATTTTGGTGATGAAATACATAGATTATTCTATACATTTTGACGTGAGTAAAAAGGAGAAAAAGGCCTCCCTTAGTCCTTTAGTTTTCTGATACCAGGCTGGGAAGCAGGCAATGAATTTTAGAGTGAAAACTTAACACCACTCCCTCCAGGGAAAATCATTTACTACTTTCCATATTACAGCTTATTATCTCAAGGAATTCAAAATCTATGTGGGAAACAATGATGGGCAAGCCACCCCTTTCGACCCATCTGACTATGAGTTGTGTGCTAAGATGTGTGATGAACAGAGCCAACGAGGCCAAATCTATACCTGCCACAGCAAACCTGAAGGACGCCATGTTGCTATTTTACGTTACTCCACAGCTTCATATCATATATGGCTGTGTGAAATTGAAGTGTACCCGGAAATAAATGAAGGTAAGGCATTGCCTCTATAATGTGAAAATGTCTATGTGATATAACTCGGCAGTCACGACAAGTTAACGATAGAATTTAAACAGAAATTGATGAATGAAAGTGGAATTGACATATAAGCTCCTCAGCAATGTAGATTCCTTGTTGATTGACATTGATTTAATAGTGAGACCTGGGCAGTAATTCAACATGGACCTTAACTGTTGCTTAAAATTGTAAAGGATTGGATACTTATAATTAGTGCTACTACTAAATCCTTGTTGTTGATATCAAACCATGTCAATGCACTTGTAGATGATATATCTTTGTATATGCACCCATAGGACAGTATACCAAAGATTACAGCGATCAGATCTATTTCTATAAGTGTATGCACCCTTGTTGTCACATAATTAGGAATTTTATATCATGATAACCCTCAATGGTAAATTATTCCCGTAAACCTTTGTCTATGTATTTTGTCGATGATTAAGAAAGGATTTTCTGACACAGAGTTAATAAATTTCCCCTTCTGCTAAAGATTTACCCTTTCAATCTCGTGAGACTGGACTCACTGTGTCACCTGCCAACCAGTGGAAGCTCTATGACGATGATGAAACTACATGCACAGATATCAGAGAGCTGCAAGGGCATGCAACACATTTCTCACTGGTGATGAACTGGGACCCAAATGAAATGAACACACGGACTGAGTCAGCTATATACAGATGTAAGAGCGAATTCTTTGTGAATGTAACACATGGCAATAATGTTAAGGCTTTTGTCTACCGTGGTGAGGAGGGACTGGATCTATTAAATATTGCCACGAAGATGGTGAGCTACTCCCCATGTCTTACCCTCGGGCAGATGGAGAGTGGTCAGTTTCTGCGTACCAAGTTCCACTGTACTTGTACACCTTCGTGCCATATCCTGGTGAGGTTCTCCCTGTTTGATGTAAATGAAGCAGCAAACAGCACAATCTGCACTGTGAAGCTGTACTATTAGATCCACAGAGAAAGGAAGCAGAGTCAAAAGGCGGTTCCGGTTGCCTCCATAATGACTCCCTACCCTCAGGGAGCCCTGGCTGGCTAAGGGCGTCGCATGACGCCCTGGCTTCCTAAGGAAGTCACACAAAAGCCAGGGCTTCACTAGAGGAGGGAGTCATTCTGGACGCTGCCTGGACTCTCTTTTGACTCTGTTTCTTTTCTTTGTGTGAGTACAGTGTAGCAGGGTAGGCGTTATACGTGCAACTGTTAGGCTACCGCCCAACCCCCTCACTCGCTGACACACTGAGAAAAAAAAGACTGATTGCCCTTTCAACTAGAGTCTGGTAATGCTAGACTCTCCTCATGAAAATCCAGTATTCCCAGACTCCAAGAAAGTTTAGTAATGCTAGCCTCTCTTTGATGGATCCAATCTCATTCCCAGCCACTGCATAACTTCTCCATCATTGCCTAACTTTAGTTGAAATGCAACATAGGATTCAGTTGATATACGGAGAGCTAAGCCACCTAGAGAGAGAGAGAGTCAGGATGACGCTCATCTTTTCTGCAATGGATACAGTTAGCGGTGTACTGCCTAAGATCAGATGGTGCCATTGTCCAACATTTATATTGTGAGAACCAGGCTTCAAATCATATTTAGGGTTGGACTTTTTTAATGTACCCTGCAACAACAGTCCTATAAGGACATATCTGGTTCCTCTGTAAGCTCTGCCATCCTCACCGCCCCACCATATGGGAATATGTCATGACATTTAGGCTTGCTCCAGACTCTGACACACCATGATATGCTATGAACAAGCTACCATCAGAGCTAACATCTCACAAGACCAGCTTGAGATGGCTTACACATACGTACTCGCAGTAACCAGTTTCAAACACATTTATCCTTTAAGACCGATCATAGGATCTTGAAGCAGAATTTTTATTTAAACAGCATAACCTTTTGTATTTGTAAAGCTATGACTAGTAGAGGGTTTATTGGAGATCAGATATTATATTGGACAACACATATAAATGGATTAATTTGTGAATATATAATATGTTGATTTTGAGCAAATCAATTTTTAAGATTGACCATGCTCAACTGTTGTAATATCTGCCCCTATTGTTACTAAATATCATCAAGTTAGAATAGTATGATTTAGACAGCATTACATATGGTCATTTAATTTTCTCTTTAGTAATGTTTCACTTTACATGAGGTTATTTTACATACCTGAGATAGTATGTCCCTCATTTAGGACACATAATTATGGCGATATTTATAAATGTGACATTTATTTACTGATTCATGGTTTCATGCCAACTGCTTGTTCCATGTAAATAGAAACCGTGAAGAATCTCACTCCTTTCATTGTGTGCTTGTGGTATCCAGTTTTCTTATCATCATGTATACGTACATTGCTAGACAGTCACGAATAGTATACTGTACTAACACCTGCAATATGAAAAGCTTATCATCATAATAATGATGATAAGGGTAGTGACGATATTACCCAAATGTTCCTCACCACTCTGATCCATTGTCATTGAAAACAATTTTTACATGTAATATTTTCTGAATAAATTAAAACAAAAGAAATGGAGAAAAAAATTAATATTAATTGCAACCCCATGTATGCCAAATATTTGGGTTATATCGCTATAGTTATGGTTATAGCGCTTATATCATTGAGTTATATCGCTCACCCATTGATATACAGTGTATTTTAAATGCATTTCTTAAGATCGATATGGCGACATGGGGACCCCCCGTCAAGGGCCCCACCTGTTGTAACACCTAAAGTGTAAAAACAGGGTGCTTCACCCCACATGTAATCACACCTGCCTGGTGATGGTTAGCACCCCTAAAATCATACATTTTGTAGGCAACATACAAAGCCACCCTGTAGGACTGGTCTGCGTATATAGTTATGATTTATTATGTATTTTTTTATTCTATGAAAAGTGAGCGATATAACAGCATGCAGCTCTACGTGAATTAGTATAGAAATGGCTGACTTAGCAAGTATTAAAAATTCCGATTATTAGGTGATTTTGTTCATCCATGGCTCCTGATATAGAGGCCATTCAAATATTACACAATTTTGGCCACTTTTTGACCCCCCCCCCCTTGTAACACACTGTAACAAAATGCCAGACCCCTCCTCCATAATTACGTAACACAGGCCTGTACCCCCCCCCCCCACATCAATAATGCTGAGCCCACTGTGGGTGGTCCCATACATGAGAGATGGGCCACCCCATGCATATACTATGCAACCATTTAATCTATTTTGCTTAATTGCTCAATAACCAAAGTATTACCAACCATATAAACAATCTGTCTTGTTTTATTGCGCCGCCCGTGACCGTCAACTCATGAGCCTTTTCTTTTTTCATAATATTTTGTATGTCTATCGTCATAATTCGTGTATAACCAGGGCTCTGCTATTGTACTCCATTGCATATTATGTCTATATTTGTAATGTGATTATATTATAGTACCATTACTGCTACTTAGCTGGTACCCAATATCTAAATGCACACACTGTGCGCTGCTGATACAGTTGTTATTGGGTCTGCAACTGATCAGATGGGTCTATGGGTTACTATGTCAGTGGGCAGGAGTTTTAAACTCAAATTTATTATATTGACGGATATTAGATTGTATACTCTGTCTCTCACTGACTTGGTATTATTTTGTCACCCGATATTCCCGCTCTTAAGCATCCCTATTAGTATTAGTATTAGTTTAATCCATGTGTAATCTATGGCCGGATTTAGCTCTCCGCCAACTATTCTGATATGTTATCCCGCCATAACAAAATGATCGGGAAAGTACGCGTGAAACTACTATGGTTGCACACTCTGCGCAACCCCAATTGGTTTGAATACCTTACTAACAAAATGACAAATGTATTGTCATCCTCTTGCACGTTAATTGATTTAGCATTAAGAGGCTGTACCTGTATGCATATCTGTTCCTTGACATGGAGGCTTAACGCACGATCCCAAAACCGCCCCCACAGAGTGAAATTTAAAACCACACAATGCCAGTAAAGGTACAAGACTTCATGGACATGAAGGGTTTTAAGTTGGGGCATGTAAATATTAGAAGCATGCTACTAAAAATGGTTGGCTTAACTAAGCTAGTGAAACTATTTGATGTGATGTGTGTTAGTGAAAGTTGGTTAACAAAAGACCTCCCCAGCAGTAAGGTGTATATCCCTGACTACCAAGTAATAAGACTAGACAGGGCTGTAGACAAGGCTGGTGGGGGCCTAATCTGTTACATCAGGGACACGCTATCTGAATTTTGTACAGTAGTGTCCGAATTATGTAAATCTAATAAAGATATTGAAATTCAAGTGATCAATCTAACACAGCCAAAGCACAGGTTACTTTCTATAATACATGTATATAGGCCTCCTGACGGCTTATGCGCACAATGTATAAAAATGTTAATTGATACATGCAAAAGCCCTCTTCTTGAGGGAAGGGAGCTATGGATCATGGGGGATATAAATGTGGACCTCATGTCACCCGAGCACTGGAAAACCAAATTGTATAACAAATGCATGGCTGGATTACCTCTCAATAACCTAATATTAGAAATAACACGACCCAATCCCAATCCAAATTCTGGAGGCGGCACCTGTATAGACATTATGTCGACTACTTGCCCCATAGCAGCCAATTATGGGGTACTGCCGATCTACCTATCTGATCACCTGCCTACCTTTGCAACCCGTAAGCTATATAAGGTAAAACCTGTCATTAGAAATATACGAGGTAGGTCTTACCGACACTACAATCTCTCAGACTTTGAGGACTATTTGCTAGAAACTAACTGGGACACCTTCCATGCTGAAGCTGACGTTAATCTCAAATGGTCAATAATATTGTCACATATTACGTCGTACTTAGATGAAAATTGCCCCATAAAGGACATGTGTTTTAAAGACCGCAATAAACCGTGGTTGAGTAATGACATTCTGGAGCTAATCTATGAGCGCAACCAGGTTATGTATGAATATTGCCTTAATAAGGCCCATAATAAACCCCTCCTGGAACGTGCTCAAAGACTACGCAATCTCATTAACAAACACTGTGATTATGCCAAAAATCAATACTTCTATAATAAACTTGATGAATATGCAGATAACCCTACCAAATTCTGGCGTCAAATCAATATCCTATTAGGAAATATTGACCAGGCTAACCCCAAAACAATATACACCCACCACATAACAGGGGACGAAGTCTCAGGTGATGATGTACCTGGTTATGTAAATAGTTTTTTCTCCACTATAGGTTCTAACCTATTTAATAGTTTGGGTAACACCCCCAGTGTGGCCAAAATGGCCGCTCCTGAGTCACTGGCCCATGTTGCCACTCTATCACAAGATGATAGGGTGACTTATGATGAGGTGCTCGACACAATTAAAGACATAAAAACACACAAATCTAGTGGTGTGGAACACATATCTGCTAGAGTATTGAAAGATGCCCTGCTAATTGTGGCTCCACAACTAACTTCACTAATAAATGCCTGCCTGGAAAAGGTTGCTTTTCCGGAGGCTTGGCCCTGTGCTAAGGTTGTCCCCCTCCCTCAGACAGGGAACCTGCGTGAGATAGGTAACTGGTGACCTATCTCACTGCTACCAATCCCCAGTAAAATCATGGAGCGAATAATTTATACTAGAGTCTATGGCTGGCTGGAAAATAACAATAAATTATCCCCACACCAATATGGCTTCCGGGCGTCCAGGGGGACGGCAGACGCAGTCTTCTCTGTAGTAAGTGACCTATATGGTGCACGGGACAGGGGGGAGGCTGTGACTGCCTGCTTCCTGGACGTACGGAAAGCTTTTGATTCAATACACCACGGTGAGTTGCTCTCTCGCCTTTCAGACCTTGGTATCCCAAAAATATACACTGACTGGTTCCATGCGTATTTATCAAATAGAACACAAATGGTAACATGTAATAATATCACTTCATCTAAAAGTAAATTGTCTTTTGGCGTTCCTCAGGGATCGATACCCGGTCCCCTGTTATTTATCTGTTTTATAAACAACCTTCCTTCCGTAATACAACACTGTTCAATTTCCATGTATGCCGACGATGTTGTGTTCTATGTAAGTCATAAATCATCTACCATAGCTGAAAATTTACTGCAGTATGATGCTAATAGAATTTATGACTGGTTCAGCTCAAGTGGCCTATGTATAAATACTAATAAGACAGAAATTGTTTCAATTCCTCTGAGGACCGTATACCCGTTGTAAAAAGGGGCGGCCATACTTTAACTGTCAAAACCCAATATGAATACCTAGGTATAGTCATTGATAATAAACTAAACTTTATCACCAGTGTAAATAAAACAATAAGCACAGCCTGTCATCGAATATATTTGTTAAGCAAAATCCGTAACATGATGCCACAACTAACGGCAATCCTTATTTACAAGCAAACTGTTTTACCTGTTATTGAATACTGTGGGCTATTATACAATGGTCTTGCAAGCAACATCATTAAGAAGCTGCAACATGTCCAAAATCGGGGCCTGAGGGTCTGTTTACAAACCAATATGAAGCACCCGGTTGCGGGGCTTCATAAGAAGTGTAAGATTGATTATGTTGATGTAAGGTTTGACATTCAATTAATGATGCTAGTTCATAAATACCTATACTCAGAGGTACTTTGTGCAAGTAGCATAGGTTTAAGAGTGAAACCTGACACTGTTAGAGGCAGAGTAACGAGGTCGGCTAATACACTAGAGCTCCTCTTTCCGCCTGATGTCAGGATTAGTTACAGAAAATGTCCATTGTATAGGGCTGTCGATCTTTGGAACAGCCTGCCTCCCACATGTAGACTAACAGCCAGCAAGACTGAATTTAAATGTAGCCCGGCGAATGAGGGCTGTACCCTAACTAGGGCCAACTAGTACAGTGTTGATCCCATTGTAATAGTAATAATAATACCACGTTACTTTATGACTTTTATTTATTTATTTATGTGCTTACTTATAGCAGTCACAATAGCTTATCACATAGCACCAATCTGTGCCTGCCTACTATTCATGCCAGGCTACTAAACCCCGGTCCAACTGGTCCATTCTGTGTCTTTGTTTTTTACTCCCAACAAGGGAGGAATGATGTGTCTGTATAAGCGAATGTCAAGGAATTTAGAAGCCATGTTAAGCTTCTGCATATTTAGCAATTGTATGTTCTCACCATTATTAATCAGCGTTGATACCCACAAGTATCTTTCTATAATCACGAATTTGCAGGGCACTAGTCCCATACTGCATCTGCGACAAATTTGGTTATGTAACACCATGAAGCTCCGATGCGTTTTGATTGTTGTATTTTGAAACATCATTTTTATGAATAAATACACACTGCAAAATCATTTCATGAGTTGTATTCGCAGGCCTATGTCTGACAGCAGGCCTATGTGTATTACTTTGTTCTCTTTGTTATTTCTCAACCTTTAAATTTCTGTTATTTCAATGAACATAATTATGCCATGCTCATGCCCCCCCCCCCCCAAATGCACTATCAAAACCAGTGGGTTGAATCAAACTAGGATGATATTACACAACACAGACACTAAGGGAGTGTTCATTTATTATTTACAGGGGGGGTGGTGAGATTTCACGCAGAGATGCAAAAATCTTTTATCCCTCCCCCCCCCCCCCCCACTCGACAGTGCGTGGAAAATTGTGTGCCCCCCTCGCCCCTCAAAAACCTTTTGCCCCCCTTCTTTAAACGATAGGAACGTTGAGCTTTTTGGCTAAAAAGGGGCATAATGTTTATGACATCCCCCTCAAGGGGTCAGACTTTTTTACACTCCCCCCCTCAGGAGGGGTCTGAAATGTTTACGCCACCTCCCCCAGTAGCTGATATATGAACCACAGACTACAGGTGCAGGGTATAGATTTCCTCAAAGTCTGAAACCAGGTGAAACTGATTTGTCCCTCCTCCCCTCCCAACACCATTATAACCTCCTTAGGGAGTGGTCATTTGTTAATAACAGGGGGGGGGGGGTTGGTGGATTTGGGGGGGGACCAAACAAATTTGGACCCCTTGAATGAAGGGGGGACCAAAAAATGTTTTTAGTGGAAAAGCCTGGGCTCAATTTCAACCTGCCTGGAGGGAGGAACTGCAAATTTTTCGACAAAGAAATTCCGACCTGCTCGCGCGACAATCCACCAACCCCCCCCCCTGATGTTAAAAAATGACCACTCCCTTAGTTGTAATCTAGTGATCTACGATTACTGGTTTATTAATATCCTTATTATTATATTAGGGGAGACCTGAGGTTGTGCATCCTCTGCCCTGTCCAGTGTTCCAAGATCGGATCGGGGTCAGGAGATGAGTCCATTTCACAAAATCAATACCTTTTTTTGGCAGGGCAGGTAGGGGGAGGGCCAAAATTTTGTATACAATATTACAGGGATGAGGTGAGAGAAACATAATGTTGCTGAGACCTGGCTATTAGATTGTGGTGCATTTTCCAAAATTAGATATTTCTTTCTTGTATATATATTTTTTGAGAACTGTTATGTAACACTTGGCTAGACCCCCCCCCCTCCCCCCTGTAACACTTTGTAATAAACTTCATGACCCCCCTCCCACCTATGCTGTTACGTAATATTTGAATGGCCCCATACATGTATATCACAGGTAAATGAAATGCATTAAAATAGTACTAAATATAACGTGGCTAACTAAAAAACCTTTTCTTTTTTTTTCTTTTTTTTTAATGTGCCTTTTAGGGGGGTGCGCGATATTAGGGACCTTTACCAAACCCGACGCAGCTCATTAAACGCAGACGTAGTAGTGCTAAAGGGATAGGCTACGTCTGCGTTTAATGACTTTTTACGTGCTTGCCAAAGGTCCCTATTACCACATACGCGATATTACCCACATTTAGCCTATCCTATTTGGCATGGCTTGGTGATGAGAAACAAGGATATCATTTGGAGTGTTCATTTATTATTTACAGGGGGGGTGGTGGGTTTGGGGGGGGCGTAAACATTTTTTTGCCAAAAAGCCTGCGCGTTACTATAGTTCAAAGGGGGGGGGTGAAAAATTTTCGGCGCCTTCGGCAAGGGGGGCGCGAAACATAACACGCGCTCTCGAGGGGGGGGGCGTAAAATTTTTTCGCCCCTCCGCGCGAAATCTCACAACCCCCCCCCCCCCCTGTAATTGATAAATGAACACTCCCTAAGGTCGTGTGGATCTTGACAAGAAAAGGTTCTTGACAAGAAAAAATTGGGGGGGGGGGAGTATTCAGGCCCCACCTTATGGCTCTAGACCCCTAAATTTGATATGGCGACATGGGCATTTCTTAAAATCGACATGCGACATGAGGTCTAGTGACATGCGACATGAGGCTTAGTGACAGGGGACATGGACATTTCTTAAATTGACATGGGACATGAGCATTTTAAGCGACATAGACATGCGACATGGTCATTTCATAAATCCGACATGCGACATGGGCCCCCCCCACCCCCATCAAGGGCCCCCACCTTCTCCTGTGCCACTGATATAGCTATGAGACAGAGTGGACTACATAGCCTCTGCAGGATGGCTAAATAATATATCATTATCCATCTGATTCCCTTATGGCCCCGCATTTCTCATCCGACTCCGTGGCGCAACGGTAGCGCGTCTGACTCCAGATCAGAAGGTTGCGTGTTCAAATCACGTCGGGGTCACACCTTTTTCCGTCACAAGTTAAATTTAGCTGGTCATTTCAATTTCCCGTATTTCTGCGTTTAGTGGGTTTGTTTTACGATTCGCTTATTGCTTATTCTATTCTTATTCGTTCCTATCATTAACTGTTGGCGCGGTAGGCATTGCCCCGACGCATATTAATATAGGTCAGAATTATAGTTTGATATCGGAAACTAGGTCAAGTTACGAGACACTTGGTCGGAAACAGCCTCTGCAGTCGGTATAGACTCTACTGAACGGGACTACGGTTGATGTCACACACGACCTTTATATGTATCTAGCTTATTTCTATGTTCATACCAAGTACTGATATATGCTACAAGTATATAGCCTCTGATGCAGTCTGGATTACAACTAAGCAGAGAATAGCCTACATTAGCCGATTTTGTTCTCAGTGCCCAGATTGCCCCAGATTGGCTAGTAGGTGCCGCCACCTTGTGTCAGTAAAGAGAAATGTTCCAAGAAATGATTTTGTAGGTCTTTTAATAGGCATAGGGATACCCAAGTAACATGCCCAGCTGGGGCCCAGTTGGGTTTGCCTTGGGCAACCTTGGGCTGGAATGGGCTGCGTTTTGGGCTGGGCAAATCCATGGGCTTCAGTGGGGCCCCAGTTGGGCTTAGTGAAGTTTACAACATGCTTTGTAAATATCCACAATATCTTGAATCATACTCTCCATTAAAACGATTCCAAGTATAAACATGTTATAGTCACTTTTGGGTAGGAAATGTATGATTGGGCTTTAGGTGGGCTTAGACTGGGCTAACTTTCACTTCCAGAAATGCTTTATGGTACCGTAAACTGGGGTGACTTTGGCTCACTTTTGCTATATTTCATTCTATAGGTTTGTGAAATGCCAGGATTTATAACATTTATGGTTGTTATATTATGCATATACGTTAATTCACTGGGCTCAAAAATATAAAACACAAAAAAATCCATTGGAAGGTTTTTAAATTTCCAATTTTGATGTGACCCAAAGTCACCCCGGCTTTGGGGTGACTTTGGCTCAAAATATCTTTGCATGGGGGCAAAGGCCAACTATGTGCTTATGAGGGATATTATGGATTGAAGCCACATGGGATAAAAATCTTGACATAAATATATATGCTAATTTCAAAAGAGAACTTGATTATTTGCTACATGATTACACTATAAAAACACTTGGGTGAAAAAATGCCAAATTTTGAAAATATTGTCCCAAAAAGGCGGGGTGTCTTTGGCTCATTTTTGACTTTTTGACTTTTTTTGATGGCACACGTTTTCTTTGCCATGAATTTTATATGCCTACATTGTCAAAATGTAGAAACACTCACTATGACAAAGGATTGATATAAATATACATTTAAAATAATAATCTTCCTTATTGAAGTGTAATTGAATTCTCCAGGGCTTGTGGCAGCACATTTTTATGTTTGAGCCAAAGTCACCCCGTAAGAGCCAAAGTCACCCCATTTTCCACAGGAAATCCAAAAAAAAATCATCAAAGTGCATTTTCACAATGATAATATATTTTTTTAATCTAATTTTCAATGGATCCAAAGTACCATTGTAATTATATTTAATTTTGGGGGGATATATTTTCCTCATATGTGATAGCCTCAGATGCCCACATGAAAGTTGCCCTAAAGTTGCCTCCAATTCAAGATAACTTCTTCATAGATACAATAAAGCCAAAATGTGTCATGTAGTTAATACATGTATGTGAATGAAGGTATTTCAATGCAGTTTGATCATATATGGAAGTTTCCATTCTAATTCTAATTCTAATTCTAATTCTAATTCTAAATCAAAGTAGAAAATGAAGTATTCACCTGGAGACCCCTATAATGTGGTTAAAAAGTAACTACAAGACATAGACCCACATAACCTGAAGGCATCAGCTGCAGATTTGATGGCTAAGATGAAATAGTATCTAGCCACTTGCACAAGTCTCATCTTTGGTGACTTAAACTTGATGAATACATTTTCTATCTTCTGTGTAGAAAATGTATGACTTGAAGGGTCCGGTAGGGATACAAGAATCCTACCTTGGGCCAGCCCAACCTGTGCCCACCTCAAGCCCAGCTATATATTAGTCATTAAACCAATGTAAGGGAATGCATTAATTAAAATTAATTACTGGACTGCCCTATTATGCAAGTTGTAACCCTAGAATATTAAAGTGGGGCCCATTTGGGGCCCTGGCAGGGCCCAGTTTGGGCTAGCCCACTTGGGCCCGGTCTGGCGCCCAGTGCCCGTTCTCGCAGGGCCCCAGTCGGAAAACACAGGTGGGGCCCAGTTTGCAGCCCAATCGGGGCCCAACTAGGGCCCAGTTTGGCTTGCTACTTGGGTAGTACAGTATATATAATATATAATACAATAATGTGGGTAGGCTATACCATAGAGATAAATTCGACATAACATGGCCTTTTCTTAAAATCGACATGCGACATGAGGCTTAACAATTATTAAAAGCGACATAGACAGGCTACGTGGCCATGTCCCATGTCCCAGGCCCATAGGCCCTATGTCACTATCTCTGATATAATTCCTCATGTCGCTATTCGCATGTCACTAAAATGTTGCCGTGTCAAATGTACTGGTCCGCAGCTATATAAGACTGGAGACTGATCAATGATATCCATTCAATAAAAATCATATTAGGGTAAATGTGGGTAGGGGAGACCGGGGCAAAACGGACCCCCGGGGCAAAACGGACCCGACCCCTAACTCAGTTCTCAGCTACTGATTCCATATTTTTGTCAAATTGGCTCATATAATTAATAGAAATAACATGTTTTAACAAAAAAAAATCCATGCTACCTATGGTATTCTGGATAATATATAGAAAAAACTGAAATTAGAGATCTTGATCTAATTTTGCAAAAATCAGTTTATAAGCTTCTGAGAATTAAAAAAGAGGTAAATGATCATGTTTTATGGCTAAAACAAGAATATTTTATAGCTAAAATATTGTGTAACATATTTGCAAACTCATTGGAAAAAATATTACCCTACAGTTATTTATTTTGGCAAGATCATTTTCTCACATATTTTTCATATAGCTGGGGCAAAACGGACCACCCCCCCTCACAATCATAATTACTATGGTGAAACCCCATAGAAATGATCAAAATATGAAAATTAACCATGCTTGGCCTAAAAAATGATAATCATGATGACACATGATTATTAGAACATAAAATTATTTCTTATAAGCCAAGTTTTATTTTTGGGGGGTATTTTGGGGGTTTTGGGGAATTTTTCCTGAATTCGGGGGAATTTTTATTGAAATGCATGATTTTCAACGATCATAAAAATCAATTAAAATCGAAATAAGATAAATAATGGTCATGCATGACAAGAAATAAATACCTAAAGAGCTGAGTAATAACATAGCTAAAAGATGGGAGCAAGAAAATTATGAAAAAAGATAATAATTCAAAATATAGAAATTTCCAGGGTCCCTTTTGCCCCGCCCCAAAAACCCTTTGGCCCCGGGACTTTTGGCCCATGACCTACGTAGGTCAGAATATGTTATGCTATCCCACTATGCTATTAATGGAACTAGCACAATATTAATTATTTTCATGGATGACATACTTCTATGCTTTGTTATGAAAAAATAAATGTTGCAATTCAGGGTTTTACCTCTGAGTTATCTCCCATCTTCCCTTAAGGGGTCCGTTTTGCCCCGGTCTCCCCTAATATTCTCTATAGTAATTCCCATTGAGCTTATATCGCGCATGCATGCTGTTATATCGCGCACATGTTTATAAAATACAAAATAATATATCGAATAACAAATGAGTGGACTAGTGTTAGGGAGTATTCATTTATTAGTTGCAGGGGGGGGCGTAAAAATTTCCGACCCCTCCTGAGGGGGGGGCGTAAAAAATTCTGACCCCTCTGGAGGGGTGGGGGCGTAAAAATTTAAGCCCCTTTTTAGCAAAAAAGCCCGCGCGTTACTATAGTTCAAAGGGGGGGGGGGGGCGAAAAAATTTCGGCGCCTTCGGCGAGGGGGGGCGCAAAACATTCCACGCGCTCTCGAGGGGGGGGCGTAAAGAAAATTTCGCCGCTCCGCACGAAATCTCATCACCCCCCCCCCCTGTAATTAACAAATGAACACTCCCTATAGCCTGAGCTCCACAAGGGCGACACTTGAGTCTGCGAAACGTTGCGATCTTTTTTTATGTTTTGGTTTGCACATTTTACTTCATTTCGCTTCATTTCGCCTCAGTGTCGCCCTCATTGTGGCCCAGTTTTGGGTGATATTTGGGGCGACACTGCCGCGAAATGAAGCGAAATGGGGCGAAATGAAGTAAAATGTGCAAACCAAAACATAAAAAAAGATCGCCTTAGTGGAGTCCGGGCTTTAGGCCTACAGGGTAGCCGGCATGTGCGTTGCCTATAACTTTCGGCTGCTACTCACAGGTGTAAGAACATTTGGGGTGAAGCACCCTGTTTTCACACTTTTAGGTGTGAAAACAGGTGCGCGGATATAGCCAAATGGTAAAATACACTGTAGGCCTATATCAATGTAGGCCTATTTAATGGGCGATATAACACAATGGTGTGAGCGATATAACAACAACTATTCAATACGATATAAAAATCGTTCTCCGTGACAATGGAGTAGGCCTAGAGTTGTGAGGAAAATTTGGGTATTAGGGACCTTTAGCAACCACGTAAAAGCTCATTAAACGCAGACGTAGCCTATCCCTTCAGCACTACTACGTCTGCGTTTAATGAGCTACGTCGGGTTTGCTAAAGGTCCCTAATATCGTCACTAGGTGCGCATTATTACCCATATTTACCCTATAGGCCAAAACTCAACTAGGCCTATGTGGCTCCAGATTGATAAGAAGGCGACCTGGCAACCTGGACTATTTTGAAGGCGACTTTCGACCTTTGGCAATCATTTTAAAAAGCGACTTTGTGACCTGGAGCCCTTAATTTCGGCGGCATTCCGACCTCAGGGGGGACCCCTCTGCACCCCCAACTATAGGCCAATATATGGTCTCAGATAGGAAAATGAATTTTCACTACATTTTAATATAGGGTAACATTCATAGGGGCCTACACTATATATTTTTTCATAAGGGGATGTTTTTCACAGACATCTGAAATGCAGCTGGTCATTAAATGGCCCTAGACCCCTAATTTCGACACAGGAACATGGGCCTTTTTGAGGCTTAGTGACATGGGACATGATGAATAAATAGAAAGTGACATGGGAAATAGGCCATTTCTGCACCTGTTTTCACACCTGAAAGTGTGAAAACAAGGTGCTTTTACCTTTCATGCTGTCACACCTGTATGGTAAGGGGTAGCCTCCCCAAAAATAAAACATGTGTTAGACAACATAATATGTTGTCTAATAGGCCTACATGTTTTATAGAGCCATCCTTTAGTGTAGGACTCTTCCAGTTGTTTTATTATCATTTTATATTATCTTATTTATTCTCTAAAAAGTGAGCGATATAACAACATGCATGCACTGAATTAGCTCTAGGCTCATGGGGATTACTAAGAAAATGCTATGTTTAATAATAGCAAGACTTAAAAATGCAGATTATTAAGTAGGCTACTTTTGTTCATCTATGGCTCCTTACATATAGGCGTAGGCCTATCCCACGTAAATGAAATGCATTAAAATGATACTACATATATAACGTGGCTATAATTACTTTTTTTTTAAAGTGTCTTTATGGGGGGGGGGGGGGGGTGCGATATTGCCACATGCGCGAAATTATCCATGACCCTGCACTCTCTAACAAGTTCAACATGTTTCTTTTATTAAATCACGGAAATATATAGGGGGTGATTTTCTCCCCTCAGGACTGTCCTGAATTTCAAAAAAGTGATAGGGTCAATTCAGCCACAGCGAACCAGAGGTAAAGGAACCAGTTGGAACATTTTGCAGTGCAGTCTAGGGGTATCCAGGGGTGTCGGAACAGGGGGGAGGGGGGTCATGGCCCTCCCAATCCTATAGGCCTAGACATATGGCCCTAGACCCCTAAATTTGACATGGCGACATGGGCATTTCTTAAATTCGACATGCGACATGAGGCCTAGTGACATGCGACATGAGGCTTAAAAAGATAGTGACATGTGACATGGACAGTTCTTAAAATCGACATGGGACATGAGCATTTTTAAGCGACATAGACATGCGACATGGCCATTTCTTAAAATCGACATGCGACATGGGGACCTTCCCATCAAGGGCCCCAGACATGGGGACAAATTTTGGAAACGCTAATAAATTATATTCATTAGGTTATGGCTGTGTCTCACGAACTTGGGCCAATGTTTTTGTCTATGACCGGGTGCAGTCTATGACCGGGTGCAGTCTATGACCGAGTGTAGTCTATGACCGGCATGGAAAAAAACGCATTATTTAGGGCAGATGAAGACATAAATGGTGGAAAATGTTATTGGGTGTTTTAAGAGTTCATATCACTCATTTTATTTCAATTTCTATCTAGGCCTACATCTGCCCTAAATAAACCGTTTTCTTTCAAGAAATACCCATAGGCCTACATTGACTTTTGGGACAACATTTAGCCTACCTTTTTTTTATATAAAATCTGTCTGGGAAGCCGAAGGGGGGATTTTTTCAATACCCCCTTGTCAAAAATCCTTGGGATCTGAATTCAAGCACACAATTGGCTAGATGACATGACACAAACAATGCCAGTTTAACGACAGATAGGCTATAGTTTTAAAACCGACACAGCTGAAAGCTTGTCAGCAGGTTCAGTGGGCCTGGAATGCCAGTGAAGCTCCATCTGCGTTTCTACGTTCAGAGAGTGGCGGTTGACAGAGTTGGCGCCATGGTGTAGTGGTGAGCACATTGGACTTTGAATCCAGGAGCCCGAGTTCGAACCTCGGTGGTGCCTCGAACCTTTTTCCGTCTGTGAATTTTGTCAGATGATTGAAACTCTCAGATAATGCTCAATATACGTTTCTTATGCATAAACTATCCATTATTTTTGCGTCTTCTCTGATAATAGAGCATATAGTGTGGGCGCGGGAAGGGGAAAGCTAGTAGACGCGCGACCGACGCACCCCGTGCCGACGCAGTACTCCCAGTACTGTATCATTTCGGGCGGAGATCTATTTGCCGCCCCGGTTGCCGCCCTGGCTGCGTTCGATGATATCTGAAAACACAGACCTGTCATATCTGTCTAAATATGGGAGTGATCTTAAATAGAATGGTGTTTTAAATCAAACAGCTATTGAGGTAAGAATTCCATCTTTTATAACTGTTACAGGTAATAGGGGCCTACTGGAAAAATTGAGCCCAACATGAAAAGGCAAGGGCTCGTCCGGGATTTGAACCCGGGACCTCTCGCACCCAAAGCGAGAATCATACCCCTAGACCAACGAGCCGGCTGGTGAAAAGTGATCAAATGTTGAATAGGATATAACTGGAATAGATTTAGCCTTCTTTATACATTTTAGAGACGCAAACCAGTGCCCGAACTGGATAACAACTGTGCATATTATTAGCCTTGGAAATATGCTTTTTTACGAACCATTTTAAACTGTTGGTAATACGCCTATCTAAAAAAAATTCCTTTAGTGGAATGCCAATCCTTAGAATGATCCTGGACTGATTAATGTTTTACTGAGGAATAGGGGCCGTCCCCCGGGGGCCGTCCATAAGGCATATCCCCCCAAGTATGTCACGCCCGAGGGGGTGGGGGGGTCTTTTATTAGGGACCTTTAGCAAACGCGACGTAGCTCATTAAACGCAGACGTAGTAGTGCTAAAGGGATAGGCTACGTCTGCGTTTAACGAGCTTTTACGTGGTTGCTAAAGGTCCCTAATTAAGTGACGAAGTGTGACAGGGGGTGGGGGGGGGTCTGGATGGGGGGTCCCAATTTTCCCTGTCGATTTTAAGAAATGGCCATGTCGCCCTGTCGATTTTAAGAAATGGCCATGTCACCATGTCTATTTTAAGAAAAGTCTATGTCCCATGTCACTATCTCTTATATTCTTCATGTCGCATGTCACTAGGCCAAAAAAGGCCCATGTCGCCGTGTCGAATTTAGTGGTCCACACCCATGGTGGGGGATCTATGGACTTGTGTGACGTCACACTTTTTGAATTTTGTAAACAATATAAATGCTGTATAAATTAGTGACATCTGCAGGTTAAATACATAGGCCCCCTATTTGTGGTTGTAGTAGATCTAGGCCTACAAGTCCTAGCACCTTCCGAATCCACACAAGTCAAGACCCCAGGTATGAGAAAACTATAACTGTGATAGATCAGTTTATTAATGCAAACTTGGATACACATTTGAAAGTCATTAATGCCCCAAGTTCATTTAACATGGACGAACTGAGGATAACTCCTCAAGGAAGGACCATGGATCAAGAGCTGGAAAAGAAAAACTTTGCACATAATGGAGAGGTTTGGCGTAAGTTTTCTAACAAACCATGATAGATAACGACCAAGTCAAACAGCCAAAGATGGCCTTTCAGTGAAATTACCTCTCAGTATTTGTTAGCCTTACACCCAGAAACAACATCCTCCCAAGAGCTGCAGATTGGGTTAAAGGAAGAAGAAAGGAGAGAAATCAAAACAAGGTTCTTCCAGCATGACCTACAGTCTGATTCTAGTACGTATCACAGGGGCGTGGTAACCGAGGGAGACAGGGGAGGGGGGGGGCATGTCCACTCCCCCCACTTTTGACCAACCCCAAAAAAGTTCAATCCAAAAAGGTCATGGAAAAAGGGGTCAAAAGGGGTCAAAATACCCCTCAGTCCCCCCTACTGCTTGCCACGGCCCTGTATCATTCCAGTATGTATCGCCGCTAAGGGAGTGATCATTTTTTAACAACAGGGGGGGTGGTGGGTTTTCGCGCGTAGCGTGCAACATTTTTTATACCCCCCCGGTCAAGGGGTCCACATTTTATACACCCCCCCCCCAAGGGTTGAAAATCGCCCCGCGCACGGGCCCTTTGAAGCATAGTAACGCGTGGCCTTTTTGGCTCAAAACAAGTCAAATATTTTTGACCCCCCCCCCCAAGAGGGGTCCAAATTTTTTGCCCGCCCCCCGGTCAAGGGGTCCTAATTTGTTTCCCCCCCCCTGTTGTTAAAAAATGATCACTGCCTAAGCAATAATGTAAACTCATGTATGCTATCCAGAACATGCACCATGAAGACCTTATGTGGATAGAGCAAGTATTTGGATACCACACAAGCATGGCTCCAGGTAGGGGGCACGGGAGGGGCAGGGAGGGGGGCATCCTGCCCCTTATTGCTATAGATTTTTAATGTAATTGGGTCTAATACCATCAGTACATTGCCTATATCAAGCCTTTCTCAATTTCCTGGATCAACCCCTGCCACAGATTTGCCAACACAAGAGAAGTGACAGGATAGCAGTGGCACACCTGTTATTCCTGTAAACACTGTCAAGAATTTATGGATTGAGGATACCTCAGCCGCAGAGATCTAGTGCCATGACTATTGGTGTGAACATGATACTGCCACTTTGAACAATTGGAATTAATCACCTGGATTCTGTTTCTCCACAGATATCTATATTTGCGGAGCTCCGCAAATTTATCGAATGTGTATTCCGCAAATTCGTGGATGTCCGTAAATTTCGTTTTCTAGTTTATAAATACGGACATCCGTATATATTTGCGGAGCTCCATAAATATATTTGCGGACTTCCGCAAATTTGCGGATGTCCGCAAATTTGCGGAGAAACAGCATCCTGGGCAAAGACGTCACCCAGTCAAAGACTATCAAGTGTAATGATCTCATGAGACACAGCCACATCCAGTGACTGCAGAGGGGTTTTCGGCGACCTGGCGACCTGGGCCGTTTCCAGGCGACTTTACGACCTGGGGCAATAATTTAAGCGACCTGGCGACTTTTGCACAAAATTGATTACCGGTATAGGATAAAGGGTCTAAAAAAACAACCTTCCAACCTGGGGGTCTTAATTTCGGCGACTTTCCGACCCCTCTGCACCTCCCATCCACAGACCATAGCTTGCCAGGAACAAGCTAAGTGGTGAGAGCAGAATCAAAATCTGGTGTCAGTGTAAACATGCAGAGTGGTAGCAGGAAAAAGGGTTTTGAAAAAGGGGGAGGGGGTGGAGGCATTGTTTAACTCTTCCTTTAACGCGTTCCACATAAAGACACCCCTCCCAAAACAATGATGAGAATAAGTCTGCATAATACACAGATATGTGGAGCTATCCTATTTGAGAGGGCCGTGACTATTGACAGTTCGAACTGTCAATAACAGAATAAAATTCCCTTATTGACAGTTTGAACTGTCAATACCAGGATATAATTCCCTTATTGACAGTTCAAATTGTCAATAAGGAAAAAAAGATTCTCTTATTGACACTTCCAAAAAGGAACTGTAAATAAGAGAAAATGAATCTCTTATTGCCAGTGTGAACTGTCAATAAGGTAATAATATCCTGGTATTGACAGTTTGAACTGTCAATAAGAGAAAAATATCCCACTATTGACAGTCTGAACTGTCAATAAGAGGAAAGTTTATCACTATTGACAGTTTGCACTGTCAATAGCCGGCCCTCCTTGATTTAGCTATTGACAGTTCAAACTGTCAATAGTGGAAAACTTTCCTCTTATTGACAGTTCAGACTGTCAATAGTGGGATATTTTTCTCTTATTGACAGTTCAAACTGTCTATAGTGGTAAATTATACCGTTATTGACAGTTCTTCACAGAACTGTCAATAGTGGGAATTTCCTCTCTTATTGACAGTTCCTTATCATTACTGTCATATTCCTCATAACCCTGAGATCGATTTTGGTGGAAAGTTCGATTTTGGTGGAAAGTTCGATTTTGGTGGAAAGTTCGATTTTGGTGGAAAGTTCGATTTTGGTGGAAAGTTCGATTTTGGTGGAAAGTTCGATTTTGGTGGAAAGTTCGATATTGGTGGAAAGTTCGATTTTGGTGGAAAGTTCGATTTTGGTGGAAAGTTCGATTTTGGCGGAAAGTTCGATTTCGGTGGAAAAATCGATTTCGGTGGAAAAATCGATTTCGGTGGAAAAAAATCGAGTAAACCTCCATTTCGGGGGCAAAACCGATTTTGAGGGTAAAACTGATTTGGGTCCAAAACCGATTTAGAGGGCGAAACCGATTTTGAGGGCAAAACCAATTTTCAGTGCAAACCTCGACTTTTGGGACAAAACCGATTTTGAGGGCAAAACCAATTTGGATCCAGAACCGATTTTGGGGTCAAAGCCGATTTTGGGGGCAAAACCGATTTTGGGGCAAAACCGATTATGGGGCAAAACCGGTTTTGGGGGCAAAACCGATTTTGGGGCAAAACCGACTATGGGGCAAAACCGATTTTGGGGGAAAACCTGATTTTGAGGGAAAAAACCGATTTTGGTGAAAAAAACATTTTTGCTTTTTGACTCCAATGTCAGTGGGAACTGTCAATAAGACAGAAATATTCCACTATTGACAGTTCGAATGAGGAACTGTCAATAAGGCCACACCAAAAAAAAAAGTTGGTCAATGGATTTCACATTTGAAAAAATCGTGCGAGCGAGCGAATTTTTTTTTTTTTTTTCTAAAATTTTTTTTTGGTCAATGGATTTGTCCATCAAAAACATGGTGCGAGCGAACTTTTTTTTTTTTTTTTTTTTAACAGCGAAGCCTCAACATGTTTTTGGCTTTAATTAAATTACCTTTCTGATATGTATGGATGATTTAGCCGAAACAGGATATAACAAGATTAAACTGATAATTGTCCTGTTAAAGCTTGACCGTCATGGTTGAAGTGAGGCCAAAAGCACTTTTGGATATAGTTGAGTTTTCATTCACAAGAGGGCTCTTAAGGGCTGGGAGCTCAGCTCTTACAGGCACAGGATAGGATGAATATGTTGTAGCTGGACAATGCTCATGGTCCCCTGTCCAAACACTGCTGCCCTCTGGTGGAACTGTTATTTTAGTCCATGTATGGAAAGTGCTGAACTTATTCCCTGACAGCCCAGCTTTAAATCTTTATTTATGAAAAAAATGAAATTTGAAAAAAAAAAAAAATAAATAAAAATCCAATTCTTCACAAAATGATGCGGGCGCGATCCATTGACACTTTTTTTTCCAAAAAAAAAAAAAATTGTCATTTCCGAAAATATGGTGCGCGAAATCCATTGACCAACTTTTTTTTTTGGTGTGGCCTAACAGGAATAATTTCCACTGCTGACAGTGTGAACTGTCAATAACAGAAATATTTTCCATTATTGACAGTTTGAACTGTCAATAGCGTTTTTGATCTGGGCCGTAGTACATTCTCTATGTAAGGCCCAAAAAAGAAAAATGTTTGTTTCGGGTAACATGGGAGGAAAATGTAGGGTCGGTAGGTTGGTTTAATTTCTTTTTTAACATGAATGTACTAACCAACTTTTTAAAATACCCAAAAATTGACAAAAAAAAGGATAAAAATGCGAAAATTTCTTCAAAATTGCATAAAAAAACCTAGGGTCTGCCCTGTTTTGATGACATGGACTAGTCAACTAGTACTACTATTAATCAACAGGGGGTGTTACCAGCTCTCCCGCCAGTGACGCCGTGACGTCACTGCCGGCCTGCTACACCTTCAATCATGGACATTTGAAAAAAAATTTCCTCACTCAATAAGAATGGTCTGAACACCCTATTATGCTATTGAGAGAACGCGAACCAGTATTGGAATCATTTTAAAATTTATTACAATATACTGAGCTCATATGTCATGGTTAAAACAATAATATCTGCCATTGGCTTTAATAGATATTAGAATCTTGATCTTGATCTTGAGGGATGGTGGGTGGGAGAGTCTCCTGTTCTCACATCCTCTCTGGCAGCAACTGGTTGTTTACTGGATGTGCTGCCCTATATAGCCTCCCTCCTGCTACACTGGACCTTGCAGCCGCGTCTCGGTGCACCTGCGGTTTCTTTAAACACTACAAAGAGAGAATCCTGAAACCAGGGCATACATGTGCCAGGGTCATGCGGCAACACTGGGCTCCAGTGCGCCCGCACACTCCTCTATAAGTTATAGTAAGTAGCGCCTATGCTACGCTATAGATCAGGGTTGGTTGCGCGACTCTCACTTGTATCTAAATTATTTATAATATACATTATATATAATTCAGCTGACCGCCTGCCCATCTCCAGTTGCCAACAAAGAGCAAGGCAACAGCCGGATAAATGTTTCAGATCACAAAAGCACTCTGCCAAGTCCTTAAAAGCTCCTAATGATCTGTTATCAAGTACAATGGAGTACCTCATATATTTTTCACACTTTTGCTCCGGCTCATATTATGACAAATGAAAAGAGAATAATACCACACTATTAATAGAACAGCATGACTTATCAATTGCGAGCCACAAGGAATGAACAATTAGGATGAATCCACAATGACTCATCCATTCAGGTAGATCCATTAGACGGCGGCGCATGGAGAAAATGTCTGCTACGAAGATGGAAATCTTTCTCTGGGCATTTCTCATTGCCTGGAATCCAGCTAGAATTCACACAGGTTGGTTCCAAACTTTTTTAAATCGTGTAGATTTAGGAAGATGGTGTGTGTTCCCATGTAGACTAATACTGTAGTAAATCTACAGTATAGATTCTACTGCTTGGCTACATTTACTTATTCCTGAAGACATCCCTCATAATGTGGCCGTGTCTCCCTAAATCTATAAAAGTTGAAGATCTATTTATTTATCCAGTGTAGTCCTACTACTGCACTACCATCTTCTAAAATTCGCGAATTTAAATACATGCGAAGATGCAGTTTTAAGCAAATTCGCGAAAATTTATACACGCGAAAATATATATGTTTACAGTAGGCCGTTTTCTTTCATGCAGGTCATAGATAGCATGTGGTTATAGATTGTTCCCAGTCATAGATTGCACCCGGTTATAGACTAACAACTTGTATTGATTTGTTGAGACATGGCCATAAGTATGGGTGTGGACCACCAAATTCGACATGGCGACATAGGCATTTCTTAGAATCGACATTTGACATGGCTGTTTCTTAAAATCGACATGTGACATGGCAACCTAAGCGACATATGACATGGACAAACCTTAAAATCGACATGTGACATGAGGCCTAGTGACATGACATCAAGCTTAGCGACAAGGAAAAAGTAGGATAACTAAAATTGAAGTGTGTTTAGGTGTCTCTATCTATATAGAATACCCAGTAATTCAATTGGGTTAGTGACATAAGCGACACAGGTTTTTGCTTAGTGACATGGGACATGAGCATTTCTTATAATCGACAGGGGACATGGGACCCCCCCATCCAGAGCCCCATAAGTCTAATCCCAGTTGTTACAGGCTGTAGCTACAGACCTGAGGCATAACACATTGTGAAACAAATTGCATCAGAATACATCTCCCCCTCCCCCAGTCTATACGAAAACTTTTTTACCAGGGAGGACATTCGGTCCTGCAGAAATATCTTTTTGCAGGCCCGGCTTCATTTTTGCAGGCCTAGGTATTGGCGTACTATCTTCATATTTCAGAATTATATATAAAGCAAGTGTTTGTACTACTAGTGGTGAATGAAAAAGGTTTCTCTGTATGCTACAATAATATTTATCCTTTTAATAGTATAGACTGCTCCCCCCGACACAGAAGTATTTAAAGGTATATCCGAAAAAATACATTTTGTGAATTCTACTTAAAGTTGGTCCATTTACTTTGAAAATATCACCCATAGCTGGTGATTGTTCATCAAATGTTATCTACTGGCTATAAAGGTGGAAGTAAGGGGTGCCATTATACCCACTTAGAGGCTTGTTATAGTACATTTGCAATGGGTGCACATTAATTCGTGCCCTCCAAAATGTGCATCACTAGTTGAAGCTGGGTTATATCACACTCAGCCTTTGGCATCGTGTGATATGACCCAGCTTCAACTCGTGAAGTATGATGTGCATGTATGTCAACGGCGTGGAGTTTTGCCTATGTATTTCTACCAGACATTCCAGTAACCATGGTGCCAAAATAATTGACTTATCTAAATCATGGTAAGATCTCATCTAATAGGTGTTGTTCTCATTTTCCGTGCAGCCATTACTGATGAGTGTTACATCGACCACACAATTCCCAACCTGGCCCTGAATAAAACCGTCTACGCTGGAAGTGGTGATGGAAAAGATAGAATCGTGGATGGAGATCGCATCGCAATTAACGGTTTAGGTGAGTCCGTTGAACATTTCGATTTATTCTTCAACTATTCATATAAACTCAAACAGATTTTTTTTTCTAGAAAGAGAAAGTCAGTTGAAAGATGGATTTCGTTTTTGAGTTTGTAAACGTGTATTTATTCATGAATGATTTGCAAATACAGCTTCATCAAAAAATTATTTCTGGATGGTTTCACAGTTTCATGCATATATATGATGATACATGTATGTTGATATCCAGGTACATATTTTCGGCGCATTTGTAGCTCCATACTATAGTCTATCATCAGTTGGTGTACATGGTGGCAGTGCATGTTCAATTGGTACATACATCAGCCACGGTAAATTGATGGATGAGTTTTGGCTCTTAATGTTATATGAAGAGGCTGTCAAACTCTTTAGACCTAACAGGTTTACAGGGCGGTCATATAATTAAATATAATCAAACAGTTGAACAATTACATGTAGTCTCAATAGCAATGGCGATAGTGATTGTAGACGTTACACTCTTTTCAAACCAATAGTGAATGTCACATAATTATAAACATCAAGTTTCAAGTGAGTATTAGTAAGAGGTAACAGTTTCAAACATTTCAAGCAAAGGTCAGCATCATGTATCAGGGATCAATTAGGAGGTGAAAGAGAGAGAAGAGTAGCAGTGGTATCAGACCATTCATGATTCAATACTCATTATCAACACAGAGAAAAGAAACAGCGTCAAAAGGGAGCCCAGGTTGCCTCCAGAATGACTCCCCTCTCTAGTGGAATTCAGGTTGCCTAAGGGAGCCTAGGTGACTCTCTGACTGACATAAGGGAGTCAGTTGAGGGAGTCATATAGTTCTCTGGGTCATCTGGCTCCCCCGTGGGACTCCTTTAGGTCAGCCAGAGAGTCACCTAGGCTGCCTCAGGCGACCTGGACCCCCCTAAACAGGGGATTCATTCTGGAGGCAACCTAGACTCCCTTTTGACGCTGTTTCTTCTCTCTGTAAATGGAGTCAATATGTTGACAATATGTTTACTGGTTGAGTCTCGCTACACCTTAGCCAGGGATACCTAAGATTTTCTTTTTAGTTTAAGTTAGTATGTCGGGTGTGTGGGACTAAAAACTGATTTTCCTAAGAATAATATATTCTACTTGCTATCTGTTCCGTTCCCCTAATAACCTACGATTTTGCTCTATTTAGCTTCCACTGCCCAATGGTCATAAATGTGCACACTTTTATTTTCCCTCATTGAAAATACACTAGGAAACCCCATTATTGGGGGAGGATCGATCCCTTTGTGACCTATTAATACCAATTAATGACATTCATTTGACCTCTATTCTCTCAATATTATAATTTTACACTATTTGGAATACATTTAAGTATTATAATTTGATAAAAGAAAATCGGATATACTTACCTAAAGAAATCATAATTTCTAGGGGTGGGCCAATAGATTCTGAAGCTAGATGCCCAGGTGAAGATAGTTGGATAGCATTTTTGTTCATTTCGTTACTCAGTGATTGATATCATACAATATGTATTATGATGCGATCAAATCATCGGGGCGGGGGGGGGGGACGTATGGTATAATAAGAGAGTGCTCATTTATCAGGGGGTGCTCATCTTTTTGACATCAGGGGGAGAACGGGGGATTTTGGTACCCCTCCTGGGGACCAAGCAAATTTGACCCATTTTTTGTGCATTTTTTTTTAACATACTTCGAAGGGGACAAAAAAAACATTGGGATCTCTCTATTGGGGCCATTGGACCTGCTCGCCTGAAAATCTACTGCGCCCCCTTGTAAGAAATGATCATTTCTTATGAACTGAGCGTCACCGGCAAAAGGGCAACGCTCAGGCGAAGCAGAGCGAAATATACTAGAACAATAAATTAACACTGTTTGTCACAGTAGGCAGTGTCGCTCCAGTGGAGTCCAGCCTTATGACTAATTGTCTTGGGTCACTGAACACAATTCTACTAGCTGTGTACTCTTTACACAAGAGTTGGGTGCAGTGATACCCACCCACCTGGTGGTACAGATGTATAAACAGTAACTAATAATAGAGCCCCCAGTGAGGGACTGAGGAACTAGGGTATGAAAGGGCATTCTGGGAGATCAGCCATCTTGAAGCCAGATAATTATGAAGATGTCAGTCATTTCATGAATAAATCTGACATCATCTATACCTTACCAGTTACTTTATGGCTGCCTTATCATTACAGTGGGAAAGAGAGATTCAGTGGAAATACCTGAAGAATCAACCTTATTGCAGTTCATGTCCCCTACCCAGTGGGCACAGAACATTGAATCAACATTGATTACTGGTTGTCAATGTTGATTCAATGTTGATTCAACATTGTTTCAACGTTGGACTGAATTTTGTGCCTACTGGGTATGGGTATGAAGTGTGGGCACCAGGGACTTAACCGTAGAACTCCATTAAAACCAGTCAATCATATGTTAAGATGATGATGATGATATAGTTTTAAAACCAACACAGCCAAAGGCTGGCCAGCAGGTCCACAGGGCCCATACGGACCGAACCTGACATATGTTAACGCGTTACCGACCAGAAATGAGAACATAACTGCCTTTCTAGGTCCCCATGCATGTTCCATATCATGTGGTTAAGACCAAACAGAAAATCATGCATGTAGGAGAAACTGACGCTTGGGGTGGATTGGTGTTGACTTGTAAAGGCCCCCTGATTTTTTGTGGGGCTATCAGGATATATGGTGTGGTGTAAGTCAGGTGAAGAGTAATGATATGATATACAAACAGATAATTATCAATGATCATGTACTGATGATTCTATCATGATAAAATAACAATTGATATTGCACGCTTTATAGCGATTTTAGAAATAAAGAACCATTTTAGAAATAAAGAACCATAAAACCTGTTTGATATTGTTGGAAAGAAAAGACCTTGCCTGATTGTACATGAAGGGATATATTAGTTTATTATACATTCAAAGCCCCATACTGTTTAGGTTTGTCCACGTCAGTCTGGGGGGGTCAATGTTGTCTGAAGACTTTTTGACAGGCAGACTCCTGCTTTGAAATCAAATTGGGTCGCAAGTTTGATCCACTGTGTTCTCTATATATTTAAAAGTCAGAGGAAATTCATGGATGAAATTCAATATAATATAAAAGTGCCATTTAATTAGTGTATGAAACAACTGATAATTTGTCGAAAGTAACGTGAGCATTAGCATGTTTACACATTCAAGCGCTTGCATAGTTATCGCTCTATCATGCACAACATCTATAGATATCACTATACCAACAATGCTTATAATGTGCTAATTATACAGATTAGAATAGTATTTAATTATAGGGATTGCTGCAGTGGTCCTATATTGAAAACCATATGTTAGGGCAACATACAACGTACTACAATGTTGCCCCGATATTTAATTTTTAACCATGGAATGAAATGTTGGCCCCGTGTTGTGCCGACATGAAATCAATATCACCATCTGCAAGCATGAGCCATGACTGTGTCAGTGGTCATGCCAGTGATGGGCCAGTCTCGAGCCCCGACTGTATGTATACAGTCTGGGAGAGTACTTATGTATGGAGTTGTACTGGATATCACCAATCTGGACATCATGGGGTCAAGTCCCACCTTGGCACAATTGATAGGAATTTTGATATCTGTACAATGCACCTCCATTACACTATTTTCCCAATCTAAATATCTAATATGTAATATTATTATGCCAGTATAGGGGTATTTATGCTGCAAATGGGCCAAATAAATAATGTAAAAAAACTAACTTTTTTTGTGCCAAGGGGGGTTTCGAACCCATGAGGCCATACGTAACCTCATTCATGATCATGTGACCATGGCCAGCCAATCAGTGAGCTACCTATCTCATTAAGAAATGATCCAGGATCCTGGATAATTTTCTAAGTAGGATAGTTTTCATTGATATAAATTTGTCCAGGCCCAGTAACGGTGGCTATGGGCCTGGAGAGCTCGAGGCTGGTAATGGGCTCATTCAGTATGGCACCAGCCTTTCTTCTGTTGTCAGACCTTGTGCCAACAATCATTACAATTTCATGACTATATGCTGTTAACCCTTTAGAGGTTACATAGTGCTTCAATGTGTGTCATGAACCCTGTACAGAGTTGATACATTGCCAAAGAGTCGTCCTGAAGGCATGAATGCAACTCCCGCAAGTGGACTCGTCAAGGCTGCATTCATGTGTCATGACAACAAAAGACATTACCATAAATTCTCGCATAAAAGCCTAACTCTCGTAACTCCCGAGTTTAGGCCGATCCTATAAGCCACACTGGCCATCTGATTATGATAGCTTTAATACTGTACTAGAGTAGCAAAAACTCTCGTATAAGCCGCATCCCGAGTTTAGGCCGATCCTATAAGCTGCACCGGTGATCTGACCCTCGTACTAACCGCGGCTTCTACGCGAGAAGTTAAGGTATGAGTTAAAGTCCAACACGGCCCTCAAAGGGTTAATATGTTGTCTGGGAATGCTGCATTTAGGCTTGTTGATTTATTCAGCTGGTCCTGTGCCGGTGATATTATGCACTTGTACCAGATCAATGCCGTTTAAATCCTGACTAATATATGATCTGCTTATAAAAAATTGTTTGTTACCTGAGAACCTTTGCAAACAATGAAAAATGCCATCCAAACGTGACATAACCGTTTTTGGCCACGTTTGGAACTTGATGAATGTTTTCCAAAAAGAAATTGGAATGAAAAGAAATGTTAGGAAAATTTGAGTATGATGTCCCAAACTTGAATGTGTAGCAAACTTACTTCGGAGCATATATAAGTATCACATTTCAAACACTATGTAGTGCACGTTCAATTGATTTTGGTTGTGGCTGTGTCTCACGACCTTGAGCCAATGTTTTTGTCTCTGACCGGGTGCCGTCTCTGACCAGGTGCCGTCTCTGACCAGGTGCCGTCTCTGACCAGGTGTAAGAAAAAAGTTGTTTTAAAAAGAATTATACTCATATGTATAAGGATTTGTAAAAACGTTATGGCGGTTGTTATATATTTATCATTATAATTATGATTAGCCTTCCGCTATTGGTATTTTGACCTTATCAAGCCAAGCCGGTCAGAGACGGCACCTGGTCAGAGACGGCACCTGGTCAGAGACGGCACCCGGTCAGAGACAAAAACATTGGCTCAAGATCGTGAGACACAGCCTTAACATTAAGTGAGAGATACTCCATTAATTCTAACTTTTCATTCATAGATTGCTATGGCTCACCGCCTGAGACTCGGCCTTGGGTTGCTGTGGATCTGGGAGTGGTGACACAAATCAGCACGGTGGTCATCTGCGCTGTGGGTAATCTTGATGGTAAGTACAATATTAAGATAATTGTAATATTTTCGTCTGTTTAGCTGAAAGGTTTCTGTTTGCCATTTTAGTTTGCAGATTAACAATTTTGAAACTAAATCCTGGAGAATGGAAATATGTTAGTCCATAGCTCCACCTTATCTGAAAACAAATCGCTATATGAAGAGGGCTAGTTACACAGAGAGAAGTAAAGGCGTCGCCATGACTCTTTTACCATAGTCAACTCTAGTTAACTCTGGTAGCAGAGTCGTGATGACTCTGGTAGAAGGGTCACAGCTACTCCAGTCATGCCCCTTGCTCCTTGTACAAATTGACTCTACTTCTTGACTCTATCAGTGCAGAGTCAAGTGCAGTTGACCTTTTCCAAAGCAGAGTCATTAGTAGTTTGACACCTCTTGAGGAGTCAAATAAAAAATGTGTTGACTCTGATAATAGTTGTCTATGAAGCCACCTGATGGGGCAACCAACGCTAGTTTGGTACCAGCTGCATTCATAAGCCAGAGCCACTATCAATACCTCAGACATTTCTCACATGCTATACAGTTTTGATTCTTTATAGAAAGGTCCACTATGTCTAAAAGGTGTGGTTAAGGAATGTCAATGGGAAAGGTTTTACAGTCAACTTATCTGAATTAAATGCGAACTAAGAATAATTCCAAGAACATCAACAGTATAGAGCTTAGTCACCATATTTGTGGGCAAGGGAAATAACCATAAGGCTGGGCACTATCTGTCTGAGATATTATATATGGCACTGCTTTATACTACATAGACCTATGATATTGGCATCTAAGTTGATGTATATGGCCAATGGTCTGCAGAACGTAGTGTGAGGTTGATATAACTTAGCCCTCTCACACAAGGAGAAGTGGTGGACATGAAAAGATGTCTTGTTATTGCCCTCTCTTGGGTAATAACTTCACCTTCTCACTCCTCTAGCAGGCCTAACCTGGCCTGTCCCCTAATTATATACACCTGTTGCCCCCACTCTACCCTGGCATAATCACACAATCCACCTGACCTGCATGCACTCATGTATTCGATTTTGACTCCCCCTCATTTGAAGGGTCAATTGCTGTTGACTCTTCAGGAACAGAGAGTCAAACTCATTTGACTCTCCTCTACAGATGTCACGTGGGAGACTGACTGCGACTCTGGCTGTCAGAGTCGTGGTGACTCCTTTACTTCTCTCTGTGTACGGCCTTTCATTTCCTAAACATCGAAAAAAGAAACATCGTCAAGAGAGAGTCAAGCCTGCCTCCAGAATGACTCCCCTCTCTAGGGGAGCCTTGATCCTTATTTGACTCCCTTAGGTGAGCCAGGGCGCTACAAGACTCCTTGGTCAGCAAGGGATTCACCAAGGCTCTCCTAGGCAGCCTGGGCTCCCTTACATTTTGGAGGCAACCTGGACTCTCTTTTGACGCTGTTTCCTTTCTCTCTGTACTCCTCCTCTTCCCAGCTGTCCTGTTTGGTTTGAAGTTGTCAAACTACCAGTCACCTATGACATTGCGTTACTGTTCCTTCAATGCAGTGCCCTGCAGATATATTGCTTGAGGTCCTGCACACCAGGGCAAAAGAGAAAATGCTCTTAATTTGCTCTTGGCTTGAACCAAGGTTGAAGAAACCCCCAGCTATTTTCCCCATGTTTCAAAGTTTATTTGTTCTCAAGATTTGACATTTTAGAGATGTCATAGTCTTAAATCATAACTTAATAGGAGATGTGTGCTTATTAGGTCGAATTTATTAAGGTACATACGTATATTCTGCGAAGCTCTATATCCTATAACAATGAACTGAATTGCCCAACTTTTCAGAACATTTATATGATATTATTGTGTATGTATAAAGGTTAATCTGCCTATGATTTATGAATAATCTCTCCTTCAAAGCATAATTTTGATATTATTAATCACATCACATGCTATGTTAAGGTATACTGGATGTGAAAATTTGCCCTTAGAGGGTAACCATGACAGTGGAGGTCGGGTGTGAGTCTCCCAGACAATTGACATGTTTTAATATCCGAAGGAAAATGTTTTGTCTAAATGCCACATGTCCATTTCAACATTTTTCTACTTTGCAGTTAACCTGGAAATTAACTTTTTCATTCTAATTGGGAAAATATTTGACCAAGCTACCTTTAGCCCTGGTGTCACTGAGGGCTATGAACAATGCGGAGGGACATACAGTCATTTTGCACAAGGAGAAATTCTCTATATCCACTGCCATAGGACCCTGGTAGGCAGATATGTTGTGGCAACCTTAGACTCAGCCCACAGCCTAAATGTATGTGAGATGGAGGTGTACCAGGAACAAGGTAACATATTTTGAACATCATTTAATAAATGCAATCATTGGCTAACATCAAATCAGTTAAAATGTATAAAATTCCGTGAAGGATGAATATTTCAGGAAGTTACCTACAAGCCTAATGCAACCACTAACCTTTATACAGCAACTTTTCATTGGCCAAATATACTGCAATCTATCGGAATTAACTTTCATGAGTAACTATAAAATCTACACTATGAAATAATACAGGTTCTTCTCAGTAATCAGTAATATGGGTACACAGAGAAAAGAAACCGACTCGAAAGGGAATCCAGCTGCCTATTTAGGGGAGCACTGGCTAAGTAAGGGAGCACATGTGACTCCCTGGCTTACTTAAGGGAGTAGCCTAGGGGAGTCACATAGCCCCTGGCTCAACTAGGTGAGTCTCATAAAGGCCAGGGCTTAGGAGTGTGAAGTCATTCTAGAGGCAGCCTTTCGACTCTGTTTCTTTTATCTGTGCACATTTGGGTCATCCAAGCGCTGCCTGTATTAGTTGGAGATAATATGTACAAACACACACAAACAAAAAATATATATATACATATAGCGGGCGGGAGAGGGGGCCGTCCGGGCACCCTGTCGCTGCTCGGACTCAGACAATAGCTAGCCGGATAAGTCTCCTCTCGTACGAGGCAGGTTCGGCTGATGTGATTCTGATGTGATTCTCAGTCGAGCCTGTCTCGGATGCTGGGGTGGGGCAGGGTATATAAGCCCACGCGGCGGCGTCCAGAGGCAGTTGTGTTCTGTTACCCACAAATAAAGGAGCACTTGGCTAGGCTAGCTGTCCTGTCTTCTATGATATGCGCATAATATCTTTACAATATATATATATTGTAAGGAAATTAAGGGCATCGGATAGAGAACACGACAGCTGACCAAGTAGGGTATTCCAAGAGATCCTTTATTGTATACTGTGTAACTTAAACTGAATAACTGCGGCGCCGCCGCTCCTTATATAGTACCCGCCCGCCCCAGCGTCCCTGCGCTTGTACGGAAAAGGGTCGGGGCGGTTCCGTACGACTTGTCTTCGTACGAACCCGCCCCGCCCGAGAGTGTAACAACAGGGGAAGCCTCACGTGACCGTCCTCCCCTCTCCCGCCCGCTACACTCTCCCCACCCTAATTTACAACATGTTCCCCTTACTTTATACGTCCGGTTAAACATTATACAAGCGTAGTTGTAATAACTTACATATAAACTTACATATAGCACCATCCCCGTACGTAAACTTCCCCTCCCTTACAGTTCCCCCGCTCTGCTTAATTCTAACTAGCCAACCGCGGCATTGTAGTGGAGGGGGCTCCGCTGCCCTCCGTCTGGCGCCTAACTAACTAACTTATATGTACACGCTGTAACCGTGGAGGGGGCCTCCGCTGCCCTCCGTTCTGTTCCCGTCGCCCTCGTCCCGGAGGGGGCTCCGCTGCCCTCCGCTCGTTGCGACGTCCCGGCGTCCCACGCCGCCTCCGGACCCCCAGGTGCCAGTCCCAAGCTCATGGCCGCTCCGGTGCTGTTCTCGGCTGCAAAACAGGAAAGTGATATCCTCGTGAAACACTACACCCGGCCGTCTCGCCCTCGCCCGGCAGAAACCCCGTCCGGATACCTTTCCCGCCGGGCCACTACAGGCCCACCACCGCCACCAGCTCGGACAGCAAGTCTGTGTAAGGACCCATGTCCTGTACTGGAGTCGTCCACGCTGCCCCCGCCTCCATCTCATTACTCTCCGCAACCCGTACAGGTGCGGTGCCTAACTCGGCCGGTACGGGCCCGAACTGCATCTCTCCCGTATACATGATCATTCCCCCATCAGCCAATACAGGCTCCTTTTCGCTCGCGACTGGGTACCGCTTCCTCCCCATCCGGCCGGTACAGGCCTTTCGTACGGAAGTACTAATTCACTTACCACATCACTTTCCGTGAATATGTAGACCCGTCGTTGTTCTACGAGCCATTCGCCTCGGCCGCGTGCCTCGATCGATGTGGAGTTCCGGCCGCCGACCAAGGTGAGGGGGCGCTGATCCAAGTGTAGTCCGGTCGCCGACAGGTGTCGTCTTAACTCCAGCTCGGGGTCCAGGGGCATGGTCGCCGTCCACGGCAACGCAACCGGTACCCCACAGTGTACTGCCTCCGCGGAAGGCATGCCCCGGCTCTCCTCTGGTCGTGTGGTTGACCCAGAGGTCGCCGTCGCCCCCGAGCCGCCGGGCACCGCCTCGTCCGGCTGTTGTCGTACGGCCTCACTCCCCTGCTGTTGTACACCCTTGTCCGGTTGTTGTCGTACGACCTCATCCGGCCGCCGCTGTGCCGTCTCGTCCGGCTGCTGCTGCGCCACCTCGTCCGGCTGCGGCTTCCCATCGGGTGTTTCTCCCTCGCCGTCTCCGTCCGGTTCCGCTACCATACCCTCCACCTCGTCCGAGACCTCCACGATCTCGTCCGAGACTTCCGCCGTCACCTCCTCCCCGTCATCGTCCGCCGTTTCTCCGTCCTTATGCACCTCGGCAACCACCGTCATCCTCGTGCTAGTGTCCGGGGCGGTGGGCTGCGCTGCGCCGGAGAAGGCGACCGGGGCCGCCGGGGGCTGCTGTGGGCCGGTGTCTCCTCCTTCTCTGGCGAGGGCAACGTCGTGCGGCGTGAGGAGGACGAGTCCCTCCTCTTGCGGCTTCTTCGGCTTCTTCTTGTCCCCTTCTTACTATCCTCCACCTTCTCCTCTTCCTCCTCCTCCCGGGAGGCCTTCGACTTGCCACCCACCGAGTCCGACGACGCCCTTCTTTTCTTGGCTGCTTTGCCGGTACTTTTGGGGACGGGCTTGGGCCGCTTCACGATGATGGATGCATCCGGCATCCCCCCGGCTTCTCCCAGGCGTGTTTCTTGTTGCCCCGGGCTCCCCCCTCCCGGTGCTGCTTCATATGGACGATCAGATCGGCCTTCCGATCTTTCTCCTTTTGGATACGGCATGGCATGCCGTCGGCGCCCAGCTCCGGACAGTTCCACCCGAGGATTGTTAGGGGGTGGCCCGCCAGTTGTGCCGCCCACTCGCCTGCCGGGATCTCCCATGCGAGACTGGGGTCTAGGTTGTGGCAAAAGCCGCAGTGGTAGGTGTTCGTCGCCATATCGTAAGAAAAGTTAATCCGGCTTGCCTCCTCCCCTGGTTTAAGTACTCTCGCCCGGCTTCTCTCCCCCCTCGCCTCCTGATTGGCTCCCGCGTTGCGGAGCCGGGACCCTTCCGTCCGTGCGGAATCCTTCCTCGCCGCTGATTGGCTTAGCGCCCGGTGGCCGCACCGTGGAAAGGTCTGGCGCGGTCTTCACTCAGGGCTTGGAACTGGCGCGACCCCGCCTGTCGTCGCCCCCCGTCGTGGGAAATGTTTTCACACCCGTGTCGGCGCCTTTCCCACCCTTCGCCCGGGACCGGGGTGGGGAATCCCCCTTCCTTTCGTCTGACGCCCCCCTCTTATCTCCCGCCCGTTTATTGTGGTTGCTCCCCTCCTTCCCCACCCGGGAAGAGTGTCCTTCCTCCTTTTCTGTACGGGACGAGTGTCGGCTCCCCGAGCCGTCCGTACAGGAGGAGCCCGAAGAGTGTCGGCTCCCCGACCAGTCCGTACGAGAGAAGCCCCTTCTTTTGTCCGAGTGTTCCCCCTCTCGGCCTCCTTTTTCCGGTCTCGGGCGGTCGCTCTCCCTCCCGCGGCTTGTCCCCCCGTGCCGATCCCCCGCCTTCTCCGACGATATACCCGGGGAGCGAGACCTGCCCCGGCTCTGGGTCGGTCCTTGCGGCATCTCTCTCTCCGGCTGGGGACCCTGGATCCCGCGACGCGGGCGCCCCCCCCGGCCGACGTCGTCCGTTGCCGCCCCGGTTACCATGGCCACTAAGTCCGCTCCCTCCCCCAGGACGCCCGGAACCACCTTCAGGTTGTCGTAGTGCTCTACCCGTCGTTTTCGGCCCATCTCTATTTCGTACACCGGGCCGCCGATGCACCTCAACACCTTCCAAGCCCCCGTCCAGTACCTCTGTAGTTTAGGGCTGAGTCCCGCCTTCTTTATCTGGTGGTAAAAGTACACTTGCGCACCCTCCTCGATGGGGTCCGTTGCCGCCCCGGTTACCATGGCCACTAAGTCCGCTCCCTCCCCCAGGACGCCCGGAACCACCTTCAGGTTGTCGTAGTGCTCTACCTGTCGTTTTCGGCCCATCTCTATTTCGTACACCGGGCCGCCGATGCACCTCAACACCTTCCAGAGCGAATGCCCCCGATCCGCTCCTTCGGCATCCCGACGGGGACGTGGCCCATCAGGTGGCGATGGGGGGCCGGCGGCGGCTTCCTCTGGTTGCAAGGGACGCATCGGGCGCACCAGCTGCTGAGATCCCTCCTGAAGTTCGGCCAGTAGAAGAAATCTTGGCACCTCCGGATCACCCTCCGCCGCCCCAAATGCCCTGCCAGTCCGTCCCCGTGCAGCCCCCTCATCACTTTCGACTGCATTCGTCGGTACCAGTATCTGCAGCCTATCGGCCCCCCCGGGCGTGTACCATGCCCGCGATAGTACTCCTCCGGCTCCGCTTGAGCCCTGCCCCGGGTCAGGGCGAAGCACGCCGTAGGCTCCGACCCCCCCAGTCCGCACTGCCAGCACGGTCGTCGGGAGAGGGCGTCCGCGTTGTTGTGGTCCTTCCCCGGCCGATGCTGTATGGTGAAATCGTGCGTTCCAAGCACCTGCAGCCACCGGGCTACCTGGCCCTCCGGTTCCTTAAAGTCTGTCACCCAACGGAGGGCGGCGTGGTCAGTACGGATGAGAACCGGCCGGCCCACTAGATAATGTCGGAACTTTTTGAGTCCGAACATTACCGCCAGTAGTTCTCGCCGAGTGACACAATAGTTTCTCTCCGGCCTAGACTGGCGTACGGCAATGCTCTCTCGGCCTCGCCCTGCTTCTGGGAGAGCACCGCCCCCAGGCCGAAATTGCTGGCGTCGGTATCCAAGATCAATTGGCCCTCCGGTTCGGGGTACGCTAGGACCGGCGACGATGTCAGCTTTACTTTCAACTCCTCGAACGCCGCTTCGCACTCCGGGGACCACGCGAACCTCCTGTCTTTCTCCGCCGCCGCCGAGAGAGGCTTCGGGATGCTCGCAAAGTCCCGCACGAATGCCCGGTAGTAGCCGGCTAGCCCCAAAAAGCTCCGGACTTCCCCCACCGTTTGCGGCCGGGGCCATTCTCGTACGGCTCGTACCTTCTCGGGGTCTATCGCCACCCCGTCTTTGTTTAAGATATGCCCCAAAAAGGACACCTCCCTCCGGGCCAGTTGACATTTCCGCGGTTTCACTTTTAGGCCCGCCCCCATCAGCCTCTGGAGCACCTCCGTCACCCTTTTAAGGTGCGTCTCCAAGTCCGGCGAGAAGACTATAACGTCGTCGAGATACACTAAACACGTTTTCCAATGTAGACCTTTCAACACTACCTCCATCAGCCGCTCGAACGTGGACGGCGCATTGCATAGGCCGAACGGCATGACTTTATATTGGAAAAGCCCGCTATGGGAGACGAACGCCGTTTTCTCTCGATCAGACTCGTTCATGGCCACCTGCCAATATCCGTTGGTCAGGTCCATGGTACTGAACCAACTGGCCCCAGCCAGCGTGTCTAACGAATCGTCTATGCGCGGGATGGGGTAGGCATCTTTCTTGGTAACGGTGTTGAGCTTTCGGTAATCGATACAGAATCTCGGACGGCTGTCCTTCTTTCGCGCCAGGACTATTGGTGATGCCCACGGGCTCGTAGAGCGCTCGATAATGCCAAGGTCCAGCATCTCCCCGATCTTCGCTTCCGCTTCTGCCCGTTTGTGGGGTGCCAACCGCCGTGGCCGTTGTTTTACCGGAGTCGCCTCCCCTGTCTGTATACCATGTTTCACGAGGTGCGTTTCTCCCATGTCATCCTCCCAGTGCAAAAATGCCTCTATGTTCGCCCGGATCATGGCCTCTACCTGCGGCCGGGCCCCCTCGTCCACCCCGTTCAGCAATGTGTTGACCACCCCGTCCGCCCCGGCCGAACCTGCCGGTGCTGCCCCCAGCATCGCACAAGACCCCTCTTCCTCGTCCGAATCATACTGGTCCAAAGGCTGCGCGACTCCCAGCGGGGTGTTCTCCCTCAGCCAGAGAGCGCGGGCCCCAACATTCAATAATATGACCAGCGTACGGCACTTCTTGTTGGGCGCTACTATCCCCCGCCCGACCCTGAAGCCTTCCTTCCGCTCGTTCTCCGGTATTCCTTCGATGACGCAATACAGACCGTCATCAAAGTCCCACCCGGCTATAATGCGCCGTCACCACCAACTCCCCTCCCGCTGGGATATAACAGTCTTGTGTCAGTACTGCCCCGCATCCGCCGGTCCGAGCCTTCTTCGTCTCGGGGGGTCTCTCGCCCGACTCTGCCCACAGCAAACTCTCCCGGTTCTTATTTCATGGTGGATACGATGACCACTATGCTTAAGTACTAGAAATCCTGTATCCCATGCCCCCCATGGGATACGGTCCTCCTGTATCACATGGCCTATGACATCATCATTTGTTCAAATTCTTATGGCCATTTATATGCAATTAAACATATTTTGAAGAATAAAAACCATGAAATAAAGGCAAAGGCCCATGGCCAGAGGATTTTTGGTACCGTTCCCCCCTCGGTGGGGCTGGGGCGCATCCCACTCAGCCTGCGGCTTCGTGGGATACTGCCCCAGCCCCACCTTGGGGGGAACGATACCAAAATATCCTCTGGCCATGGGCCTTTGTCTATATATCAGTATTGTCAGTATCCCGTTGCTCCTTATGAGGTTGGCCCCGAGTATGCCTTCCGGTGAGATGTCAGCGACCAAGAACGTCCCCTTCATCTTTTCCCCGGCAAATTGCAGCACCCCCTCCGTACGACCCTTTATCTGCATCGGCCTTCCGTCCGCGCAAAACCACCGTACGGTCGTGCGCCACCAGGGCCGCCGGAGTGTTTCGCCGGTCCCACCACCGAGTGGAGAGCATGCTGGCCGAGGCGCCCGTGTCCACCAGCATACTAATCTCGTATCCGAACAGTTTTCCCTCCACTATGAGGCCTGTCCCCTTCTTCTCCCGGCCTTGCACCGACGTCACGGATACCTCCGGTCGCCCTTTCTCGGCCCCAGGACTCGCTAGTTCTGGGGCCGCTGCCCGTTTCCCGATGCCGGTTTCCCTTCCGTCGGTTTACCACCCTCCTGTCCCTGCCGACCCTCTTCGGGGGGCCGCTCCGGACATTCCCGTCGGAAGTGTCCGTCCTTTCCGCACCTGAAGCGTCCCCTCCCCGAGGGCCGCTGTCCTCCAGCCGCCACCCCAGGACCTCCGGCCTGTGGGCACAAATCCTTCCGCAGGCTCGCCAGCTCCCGCATGAAGTCCGCCCTCAGGGGCGCCAGTTCCAGTGTGAACTCTTTTCGCAGGGACTCGAGTTTGTCCGCCATGGTGGCGTCGGTGGCGAATACCCGATCGTTCCTCTTCCCCGACTGCCGGTCCTTCGTCAGATGGGCTTCCGCCCGCACCCCCACGGTCACCGCGTCCTCCAGCGTTCGGGGTTGGGAGTATAGTATGAAATATCTCAACTAACTGTCCTTCAGGCCGTCGAGGAACCTGTCTTTCGCCAGACTGCAGATGGTTTCTCCATCCGCGTCCGGGTATCCCAGTCTGGCCAGCCGTTTCAACTCTTCCGAGTATGATACCAGGTCCTCCTCCGCTCGCCGGTCGCGCCCCCGGAAGACGGCCTTGTGCGACTCCGCCTGGTTCCTGGGTTGGAACCTCTGTTGCAGCGCCCCGACCAATTCTGCGTACGCCAGGTCCTCTCCCGGCGCCAAGCGGGACAGGAGCGGCCTCGCGTTCCCCCGGAGGCTTATCCCCAGGAACATACCCGCCGTCCGATCGTCCCACTTGTTGGCCTGGACACATAGCCGGAAATGCGCCATGAACTCGTCCAAATCGGTCATTCCGTCGAACTGGGCGGGCATCACCACCGGACGTCCCCCGTCTCCCGCAGGCGTGTTAGGCACCGTTACCCGCAGCCCCCCGGCCGGTCCCTGGTCTCGGACTACCCGCTGTCCTCCTAACTCGTCCCCCTCGCCACTTCTCGGTCTCTCCCTCCTCCGGACGGGTTCCTTCCGCCGACCACCGGTCCGTTCCCGTGGTAAGTCGCCCCCAGCTCCCGCGGACTCTGCCGAACCAGGTCCCGTCCTTCGCCGACCGTCCGTGCGCCACGGCGCCGTCCCCCTAGCCCCGCCCGCCGAGTCCGGCCGTCTGAAGCTCCACATGTCGGGCGTCCGTTCCATCTCCCTGCTCCGCCGCAGGAAGACGTCCTCATCCGCGCACTCGACCAAGTTGCCGCCCAAGCGCCCGTCCAGCGCCGCCCCCCTCGGGTCCGCTACTAACCCCTGGTCCCGCATCTCCACCGTGTGTCTTCCCTCCGGGTGTTCATCTCCCGTCCGCAACGCCTCTCCCCTCTCGCCACTGTCCATCCCGTTCTCGCCCCTTAACATCGTGTAATGTCCGTGGGTCCTATGCCTGTTGTTCACCGCTGTCACCAATGTAAGGAAATTAAGGGCATCGGATAGAGAACACGACAGCTGACCAAGTAGGGTATTCCAAGAGATCCTTTATTGTATACTGTGGAACATAAACTGAACAACTGCGGCGGTGCCGCTCCTTATATAGTACCCGCCCGCCCCAGCGTCCCTGCGCTCGTACGGAAAAGGGTCGGGGCGGTTCCGTACGACTTGTCTTCGTACGAACCCGCCCCGCCGAGAGTGTAACGACAGGGGAAGCCTCGCGTGACCGTCCTCCCCTCTCCCGCCCGCTACAATGTATATATATATATATATATATATATATATATATATATACATATAGTCATCTCTTGACTTAGTATTTCAGCCTATGGAGTGGATGTGTGCTTTACCCGACCGAACTTCGTTTTTGATATTAAATATTTCCATACTAATTTGCAACAATGCTGGTGTGGACCGAGGAGTCCTACCATCTTTTTAAAGAGGTAAAAAAGGGAATACGCAGGCTGAAGAGTGAACCTTTGCTAGAACCCAGAGGAGGAGTAATTAATTAAGGCCACTCAAAAAAATAAATGGTTTCTCATTACCACGCATCATAAAAATCTTGAGGAAAACTTTCGTTTTTTGCTAAATTTTGATGAAAAATATGATAAAAATGGACAAATATTGGCATATTTGGTATCAAATTAAAGCTACTACTGCCAGTAATACAGTACTGCCAGTAATACAATATTGATAACTTATCTTTTCCCTACTTTTAAAGATCCATAAATTCTTAAATATTAAAATGTGAATTGTTGTCATAAAAAACATGCATTATTGCACACATTTTAGCCTGCGAGTTAATAAATAGAAAACAGAAGCCTCCCTCATCACATTTTCGAGACCTTGGTGATGAGAAACCACTGTTTTTTTTTGGCATGATAGAACTTTTTTAAACTCGATATTTGCAATGTCCATATCCCAGCTAACAGAAGGATGTTATTTTAACGTTTTAGTCCAGGCTGCCTCCAGAATGACTCCCCTCTCTAGGGGAGCCTTGGTCCTTATTTGACTGCCTTAGGTGAGCCAGGGTGCTACAAGACTCCTTTAGGTGACTCTCCTAGGTCAGCAAGGGATTCACCTAGGCTCTCCTAGGCAGCCTGGGCTCCCTTACAGAGGAGAATCATTTTGGAGGCAACCTGGACTCCCTTTTGATGCTGTTTCTTTTCTCTGTGCTGGCTGTCATGATGAGACACTGTGTGCGTGTGACATTCAAACACCAGTTTTCTTTGGACGCTGACTGCAATTTTTAAATTTTAGTTATGAATGTTCTGGTGTGTTTTTATATAGTTTGCTTAAAATTTGTAGTAAAATTATCATGCCAAACCTTCAGCTGTGTGTTCGGGTAATGATTATTAGACTTACCAGTATTAGGCCGTATCTCATGACATCGAATCAAGTTGATAGTCTTTGACTGGGTGACGTCTTTGACTTGGTGACTTTTTTGACTGGGTGACGTCTTTGACCAGCAAGTGTTATAATTGCTCAAATGGGGCATAAATAAAAAGCAATGGGTGGAAAAGTTAAAGTACTATAACACTATTACAAATTTCCACCCATATCTTTCTATATAGGCCCCATTTCAGTGATTATAAAGCTTACACGAGGCAACTAGTTGCTAGCAACTAATTGCAGGCAACTAGTTGCCCCATCTAATGCAAAAGTTGCATGCAATAGTTGCTAGCAACTAGTTGCCTGGGATCCATATTTACGGATTTGGGGGCAACTAGTTGCCTCCTATCTTTTGCAGGCTAGCAACTAGTTGCCAGCAATAAGTTGCTGGCAACTAGTTGCTTCGTGTAACTCGAATTTACCGGTCAAAGACGTCACTTGGTCAAAGACGTCACTCTGTCATCCGGTCAAAGACTACCAGCTTGTATCAATCTCATGAGACACAGCCATTAGGTTATTAGCACAAAGTTTTTTAACACATTATGTCCTACAGAATTTTTATTAAACACATTTTGTCCTACAGAGACAGAGTGGTGAACGGGGGGGATTACCCGATATGGGGTATAACCCACGAAGATTGTGGAGGCACCCGCGCAATGATCTCTCCGTGGTGGGTTGTAGACCTGGGTCTAACCTACAGGGTACAGGCGGTCCTTGTAGCCAATATTCTTGATGCCTGGGGTAAGCACTTTATCTATTTCCTTTCTTTCTAATTGTTGAATTTAAAATGACATGGTCCATTTTTTTCATATTTTAAATCCTGCTTCAATATGTTTCAAATGTTAGTACAATATCATATTAGGAGGATAGGGCCTAATCAAATGTCATCTATAGGCAATAAGAGCCCAATTAGAGGTTCAGATGTGGTCCAAAGAGAGTATATTTCCTTGTATTTGTAAATTGTCAATTTTGTTTGCCTGGCAGAGATAACATGACTCTAAAGCACATTTAGTGGTAAGAGGCCATAAAAAACAGGATTCTACACTGTTATGAATCTAAATAGATGTGATGTTTTACCAATATTAATTTTAAAGATACCATAAAACACAAAACGATATGGCAATTTTTTAACCTACTAACATCAAGATTTTGACCCGTTCTGACAAGAAGTACCTTCAGGGGAGCTATTATTAATGTTTTTAGCCACCGCCGGCACCAGAATCCTAAAAGAGTGTAGGGACACTAATATTATAAGTAATCGAACACCTACAGGTTAGTTCGGGAAGCCAGAGCCAGGGGGCACCCCTATCGGAGGCGGACAGTACATAAGCTGCCCTCACCCCCTTGCTCTGGCAGACCTTCTCAGGTCTCCGACTGTGTAAGATCATATGAAAGAGCCATTTTATTATTCGAAAGAACCAAACAAGACGGATTAGCTTGACTGTACAGGGTAACGCTACAATAAACCCTTTATCTTTGCATCTCTACATGAAAACTGCAGTTCGAGTCCTTATTTAATCGAATTACATAGAGACGAACTCTACAAGAGTAATAAATAGACAGAAAATTGCTTGGATAACCCTTTATGCAGAATACAATGGCAGATAATTAGTGTTACATATTTAGTTATAGATTTTATATCTATAATGGTTTTTTTTAGACAAAAGTGGTACGAAGGCTAGTTTCTGGTTACTATGGTAGCTATTCCCACAGTCAAAATATTGGATATTGGCTCTAGTATATTTGAAATGTCATCAATATCACAAACCTCAATTTTGACCATAAAGCCTAATTTTATATGAAACATTAGCCAGGTACATTGCTGGAATAGGATTATAAGTGGTCCTGATGGGGAATACAATAGGAAGACAAAGCGACCATTTTTAAGCACAAGTTATATGTTTTAAAGTCTTATTTTAGACCTATTTATTCACCAAGAGTACTTATTTCTGTAACGGATCAGTAATATATTAGTAATGTAGCTAGTTGAAAATAAGTTTTACATGAAAACAAACATTTTCCTATTTTTGGATCAAATAGTGTATATATAAGCTCTAACCACTAGTGTTTCAAGATCCTCCTACCCCCACGCTTATACAAGACCATTGAAAGGGTATCTAATTCATAGAGAAAGTACATTGAAGGAAAAGGAATAGGAAGAAGTTTGATACAGTAAATATTGAAAGCCCTTGGAGTGATTACTAGTGTATCTATTAACTAAAACAGAATAAATGATGATTTTTGATATAACAGGTGATCTTCAACAATTCAAGATCTATGTGGGAAACAATGACGGACCATCATCGCCTTTCGACTCATCCCAATATGAAGTGTGTGCTAAAGTGTGTGCTAAGCAGAGCAATCGAGGCCGTATCTACACCTGCCACACCAAACCTGAGGGGCGCCATGTTGCTGTTCAAATTTACCACACCAATAACGCTGAACTATTAATGTGTAGCGTTGAAGTATACCCAGAAATAACTGATGGTAATGCACCTCTTTCCTATTCTGGGAATTCTGTACCGTTGGCATGGGAAATTTCACATTTGTATAGTACTTCCCCAAGACGTTTCCCTTTGCTTTTTCACATGATGTTGGCAGTGGAATTAAGATATAAGCTCTGCATAAATTCAACTTTTAACTTGCAATTTTAAGTGCTGATTAAAAATGTGAATCAACCTGAATATATACACTGATATTAATCAAATAGTAACGCTAATAAGAAATTTAGTTCTGACGCGTTTGTTTCAAATCATTGTCAGTTAAACAACATTGAAATAGATCCAATGAATTCTGTTTTATTGAAAATAAAGAAAAGACATTTTTAAACACAAAACATGTATCATTTTTCTTCTTCTGCAGATCTATTTGAATCCCGCGAAACTGGACTCACTGTGTCACCTGCCAACCAGTGGAAGCTTTATGACAATGATGAAACCACAGGCACAGATATCAGAGACTATCTAGAAGCCAATGAACCGCATGTCTCCCTGAAGATGAACTGGAACCCAACTCTACAGAACACGCGGCATGATGCAGCTATATACAAATGTAAGAGTGATTTCTTTGTGAATGTAACTCATGGCAACAATGTTAATGTTTCTGTTTACCGCGGCGATGACAACCTCGACACAATAAATATTGCCGCCAAATTGGTGAGCTACTCTGCATGTCTTACCCTTGGGCAGACTGAGAGTGGTCAGTTTCTGCGTACCAAGTTCCACTGTACTTGTACAGCTTTGTGCCATATCCTGGTGAGGTTCTCACTGTTTGATGTAAATGAAGCAGCAAACAGCACAGTCTGCACTGTCAAGCTGTACTTCTAGGCAGATAAAATCCTACTGTAAATGTAGATATTTTCGCGCTGTACATATTTTTGCCATTTTTGCGGTTTCAAAAATCTGTGAAAATATTTACATAGCGAAAATTTATCCTATGTAGTAGTATGAATACCATGTGTCAAAATTGTCGAAATTGTACTTTATATCAAATCTGCGAAAATTTATACCGGCGAAAATATCTACGTTTACAGTATTTAGTTGCCTCAGACTGAGCAGGACCAAACCCGACTGCAGCAGTATCTGTGAGCATATCAGACCTACCGTAAATTCTTGCGTAGAAGCCACGATTAGTACACAAGTCAGATCGTCAGTGCAGCTTATAAGTTCGGCCCAGAGTCAGGATGTGGCTTGTTCACAAGTTTTTGCTACTATAGTAAAGTATTATAGTCACCATAACCAGATGGCCAGTGTAGCTAATAGATGAGTTAGGCTTGTACAAGAGAATTTACAGAACCGTACTTGACTTGATAAGTGCACATCAGTTAATAAGCACACTCACCCATTTTTGGCCCAATTTTAGACTGTAAAACCTCTCAATATGTCGAATTTTGATCCTATATTAACTCTTAACTACTAGAAAGGTGGGGAAAAATGAAAAAGGGACATGCGCTTGATAGAATTCAATTTCTTTTTTATTTTAGCTTAAAGCAAAAATATATAATTGTACTGTGCACTTATTATGTCAATTACGGTATACATTCAGTTTAATCACAACTAGGTTAAGCCAGCAGTCAGGAAATAGGCAGTTGAACATGGTTATATATGAAGAGTTTGGATGCAAAACGACATAACGAAATGGTAGAGAGGCAAATTCGGACTCACCTTGGTCTTTTGGAATGTAGTGTTGGGAGGTCTCAGAACGCCTCGTTCCATTCTCACGACATAACGGAATGGTATTTATTTTACAACAGGTGGGATTGTAGGATTTTCGCACAAGTACACCTTTTTTCTGGGTTCCCCCATTTAGAGCTAATAGTAGTGCTTGGGCTAAAAAGGAGTGAAATTTAGTTGGTCCTCCCCTTAAGAGAACTCCCAATCATTTTGGTTTCACCAACCCAAATCCATCCACCCCCCTCCCTCATTTAAAAATATGAACACTCCTTAAGTCCATCCCAGAATTGTTTCGAAAGTGAAATATATCCGTTCTAATCTGTATCTGATCAGTCAATATTGCATGATGAATAACAGCACATCTAAAGACAATGCAGTGGGAAAATGATACACAAAAAATGAATTGGCAAAACAGCATATTACAACACATGGTGAATGATAAGGCTAGGCAATAGATGGAATCACCGTAATAGAGACACAAGTGGAAGTATTGGCATACTTAGATATACTTTGGGTATTGAGAAATATTTGAGCAATGATAACATATGAATATCCCTCTAAATGGTCAGCCCTTGTAATAGACAGGTATCCCCCCCCTTTCGTGGTAAATACAGTAGCACTATTGATATAACCAAGGAATGTTGCATCTGACAACTCCTGTTAGATAAGCCTCCCTGGTATCTAATCTACTTATCTACTTGCAAGATTGGACATGTGATTAAACTCACAAAGAGCCTCAGGGACAGGGAAATCTATGTGTTTGCTAGTCATATATAGTTTAAAACAAGTGTTTGTAGATGTCATGCAAAAAAGGTTTTAGTGATTTTATGCAACTCCTGTTCTTCAAATGGCATTGCCCCTTTCGCACAGAGCTAGAAAATATATATTTCTACCTATATGTTACTTTACATTTATGCTGAATACGCAAATACCAGTGTAGGGCACCTATTACAAACATTGCTGTGATGAAAATGTTATCAAAATCCTAAGATGATTGACAGGTGTGACCCCAGGTCAGCAGATGACCTGAGGTCACACCTGTCAATCACCCAAATATACAATTGCCCTAATAGGGCACAATCACTGGGAACAGAAAGTATTTGACCATACCTACCCCCAGTATACAAGCCCTGGGGATTCTAATGGAACTTCTGTCATGTTGCTATGACTACTCTGTTACCTAGCAACAGCAATTCCAAACATTCCATGCCTAGCAACTGGCACAATAAGTGGGAATAGAAGGTATTTGACCGTACCTACCCCCAGTATATAAGCCCAGGGATTCTATTGGAACTATTGTCATGTTGCTAGGACCATTCTGTTACAACAGCAATTCCAAACATTCTGTGCCTAGCATTGTAGCAATTGGCACAATATCTGACCAACTGACCTAACTTATTTGTCATCCCCCACTGCCGTGGATGCCTCCAATTTCAGTTGACCATCATAATCTAAAGATTACATGGAGAGATCAAGCCAGAACCGAACAGAAGTGTTCGGTTCTGGCTTGATCTCTCCATGTAATCTCAAAGTTATAGATATCTGTTACAATAATATATTGAGGGCCCCAGACAGGCAAAATCGACGAATCAACATGAGCCTACTGACAGTTGACAAAACCTATTTCTTAGACTCAACAAATGACATGGGCATTCCTTAAAATCGACAAGTGACATGGGGGCCATTAACAAAGGACAAGACCCTTCTCTTAAAATTGACAAGGGACATCGGCATTTCTTAAAATGACAAGGGACACGCCCCCCCCCCGCATCTGGGGCCCTATATTGCAAAGAGAAAGAATGAGGAGTAAGGCAATATTTTCAAAAAGCAATTTATCATATTCGACATGATGTTATATTTATTGATAGACAATGTTGTAACAAATTACATCAATTAGTATGGATTTATTTCAGTGACAATTAGGCATGATAGTGTTAGGATGCACATATATATAAATCTGATGATGATCATAAAACATGTAATAGACACAAACCTCACTTACCACCATAAATGCAAATCATACTCTACTCTTATAAGCCAGCTGATATCACATGAAGGCAAAGCCTCAGCAAGATATCACCTGGCTTCAACTCGTAAAGCATGATGTACATGTATGTCAATGGCGTTGAGTTTTGTCAATATTATTTATGGGTGGGGGGCATCTAGACTCTGACGTTTTTATACTCTCAGAGTCTTCACATATTTATTCATATCTTTTGAATATATCTGTAAATAGAAGGTAGTTTTAAAGTACACAAACACTTGTAATATTTCTTTAATGAAAAGCATTAATTGTAATGTTTAGCGCAGTCTCATAATGCTCTCCAGATGTCATGGCCCTGCATGCTTGTACAGCATACAGTTCTCACCATTTGTCTGTTGGACCACTATTTTACCATTATATTACATCAAGATGCTTCTAAGTATTTACCAAAGGATTGTAAAGGATATGTAGATTTACCATTTTGAAGCATTGAATAGTGTAATTTCTTTTATTACCTAAAAGCACATAGAAAAGACGTTCTCATTTTTCATTGCATACATTGATAGCTGTAAACTCAATTTTATTGGGTGTTATTTCAAATAATTAGATATAATGTTGTACTATCTTTAAATAGTATCCACTTTGAATTTTCTACATTCAAATATAACTATGCACATATATCTTGTAATGCCTATGAATCGCAGGTTGACTTTTAAAAATCAATTTATATTTCACTATCACATGGAATAATGTAGTTCCTAGACCTAAAGTTGAAGACGACGTCTTTGCTCTGGCAACAAAATGTTTTGGCATATATAGCAGAGCAACTGTAGACACTGTAACAGACCCTTCAGCAGTGGATATTATTTTGTAAACATATTAAATGACGAGGTTATTTAGTGTGGTCATGCTGTTATATTATGGAAAACCTTTATGCTTCCTGCACTGATAACATGTATGTACACTTACCTGGTTAATGCCCTATGTCATCCTGATGCATGAATGCAACCCTCACGAGTCTACCCCCAGGGTGGTAATCATGCATCATGTCTAAATTGATACACTCCCACAGTTTGCCATGATGCATGTTGATAATCCTATTGAAGTATTTTAATGTGCACACTCACCAGGAAATGCAGCCCTCATAATTGCATTTTGCCATGGCTGTATCAACTTTACTCCGCTTGTTACTTATTTCGCAATTAAAACCCTTATACTAGATTCCTTGTGTTGAGTCTTCTGTAACAAATATCACGTTTGGATGGTCTGCCGTTATCTGCACTACTGCAGATCACGTCAGTTACTGCAGATCACGGTTGTACAGGGGGGCTTTCCAAAAATCACGAAAATGTTGAAATATTTACAAAATATCACCAACTTTACTCTAGCTTGATCAAAAACTGTTTTAACAATCATTGAAGCCACTGTGTATCATCTTCAGTGTATCTACTTCCAAAATATGTATAGTTTTGCATACAAGGAGACCCTTTTTGTCATTCTAATTGCAAAAAACAGGCATTTTTTATGCAGCTAATGTTACAAACATTACAGTATTGGTAGTGTAACGGTCGCAGAAAAATGGTCTGGAGAAAGCGGGACTCAAACCCACGACCCCCTGACTCCGGAGCCAAGTGCTCTACCACTGAGCTACTTCCCCGTCTGACAATCTAACAGCGCCGTACGTTACTGGGTCGGTTCGGTAACCACTGCCCTTACACAAGCTAAGCACCCATAAAAAACGAAGTATGCTCTATAGGGTAGATAACTATTTGGGATGATAGAAGCACCATAGGGGCATGTTGTGTTAGAATATAGAGATGATTGACTGAGTGAAAGTATTTTTTTCTTCTTGATCAGGCTTTTAGATTAGACCCTTCAATTTGCTATCCAGAAAAAATATACATATCATCAGTATTTACTTCTCCTTGAGGATTTTCAATTTTCATGTAATGTCCGTAACGTTAACTGTGTAATGTCTGTAACGTTAACTATTTTTAGCTCTAGTAATCGAAAAGAGCTCACCAGCTCAAGTTTAACACACTAAAGTAATGTAAAGTAAGTGTAGGTATTATATAAACAACAGAAAACATACCCCTCTCAGGGTTTTAGGGCTTGACAGTGAGATTTTGGTGTTAATCTTATCATTTTCTGACTCAATAAATCATTTGAAGGGCGGAAAGGTTGAGTTATACCCGTAGGAATGCATGGTAATGCCACACAGTGCTGTAGCAATGTCCATTCTATCTTATTATGTTGTTATTTAGCATAGTGCATGTCTTAAAATGCATCAGTCAGAGTTAACGTTACGGACATTACAGAGTTAACGTTACGGACATTACAGTTTTGCTTTGAAAACCCCTTTCCTAATACACAGATTTGAATTTAGGCTGCAATTCCTTCCAGAATGAATGAATGCATACTAGCCATAAGGGTATTTATAGATTTATAGAGGACTGCATTACAAATTAACTCGTTTGTACCTGTAGGATAAAATAGAACCGGAACGCTCCTATTTTTTTTTCGTGGCTTGAGAACCCATTGATCCCCATATATGACATTTAGAATTGATATTGAGTGGCCATTGAAAGTAACCAGGCTGAGGCATCAAGAGTTATTGTTACAGACATTACACAAGTGGCATTTATTAAAAGGAGGGCTGGAATGAAAAATTGAGAACAGAAATTCCAGTTGAAACTCATGAATCTGATAGCTAACACATATACCTTGTAAACCATGTTGATTTGGGAGGCTTCTAATGGGTTTCCTGGTCATGGGAGACAAATGAAGATTAAAAAAAAAGAGCCTGGAACCCTGTTTTTTGGGTATTTTTTTTACTTTGGAGGGCCATAAATCCTAAAGTTTTGCTCCAATACACAAAAAAAAAATTCTGAAAGCCTTCAGTGTTCCCTCTCACCTAATACCAATAAGACCTAGTATGGTGCAGAGCTCTTTATTCTATAGCTCATGGAAGGTGAAAATCACTGAAAACACAACTTGGTACATAAATGTGGGGTCTGACTCATATATGGCAATATTCTCTAAACCATTCTCTTGTATCTATCACCATGTTACTTAGTATAGATGCTTTATAACATATATGTGATAACACTCTTTGAAAGTTTTATCAAATATTATCTACTTGTACCAACATATAACATGTTTAGGTTTACTTCTTCATACTTAAAATCATTTTTGAAGAGCTTGGATGCTAAACAACATAAGTGCACTGTAAAAAATATGTTGTCAAAATGACAGTGAATCAGCGGCAACTTTTGGGATATAACTTTCAGCGTTTTTTTAACGGTGACGGTCACCGTCAATTTAACGTAGAATCACTGTTAATTTTATGTAGAATCACCGGTAATTTTATGTAGAATCACCATTAATAGATTCAGAGTATTCAAATATAGCCGTGGCCTATAAAAGAGGTTTTTAGATGGTGAGCCCATTTGATATTCATAGTGTTTGAGTTCCTATTAAGAGTAGTAAACCAGACCAAAGTTTTTGCATTAGTATTTGTCTATGGACCTCAAATCACTTTGCCAGACATTTGGGTCACCCAGCTTAGCTTCAGAATCATGTAAGATGTTTAGGGAACATGAAAAATATTCACAATGGGTTTGGTATGTTAGTTTCATAACACTGCCACAACTGGCAGCACTGTAGTCCTATGCCTTAGCATAGGTCCAAGCCAAGGACCTTCATTTTGTTTGCACCATTTGCCACTATGTGGTAGCACCTCTCAGTGGTATGCCCAACCATTTGAGACTGATGATACAGTTGGTCAGATATGAAAACACCTGGCTTTGTTTCTCACGATAATGGACTGACAGTTGTTGTGGCTATAATGGATTTCAGTAAGATTACTGGTTGCTATCTGGTGCTGGCTCTACCTGTAGAAGTAGCTTGAAAAAACACTTGCTAACTCACACAGTAGAAAGAGCCCATACATTTGTACATGTTCTTGGTGTGGTTAACAATTTTAATGGTAGGTAGCTTAAGGAAACACATGATGATACACAAGGAAGACTACTTTAAATCACATTTGAAGACACACACAGGAGGAAAACAAGTGAACAGTTTACATAGGCAAATAGCCTAAAGAAACACAGGATGGCACACAGAGGAGAAAAACCTCACAAGTGTTCTTAGTGTGGTAAACAGTTCATACAGGCACACAAGATGACACACAGAGGAGAGAAACCTCGCAAGTGTTCTCAGAGTGATAAACAGTTCATCTAGACACACAGGAAGACACACAGAGGAGAAAAACCTCACAAGTGTTCTCAGTGTGGTAAACAGTTCATCTTGTGTCATCTTGTGTGCCTGTATGAACATATTTTTGCAGATTTTTAAAAATGTACAGCAGGAAAATATCCACGTTTACAGTATTTTTATATTTGGGAGTTTCATTATCTCTGGGAGATGGGAAGAGAATAAAAGACAGTTAGCTTGTCCCATCTGTTCCGGCTGGCCTACCTCAGGGCTCCCCTGCACTTCACTATTCCTTTTACTTTGACTGTACTTCCCTGGTCTTACCCCACTTCCCTGATGTCCCCTGGCCCTATTCCTTTATCTCACCACTCTCTAATTCTGTCATTTTCCTGACATACATATTATCATCCAAGGATATTTGGTATTCTGGGAAATATGTAATGGACAGTTTTGCTCTCTAGGAAATTAAGCCCGCTCTTTCATGTATTGTCTTAGAAACCTGCCCAGGTTCAGGGCTGGCTGTGGTCAAGCGGTGCAGCAGTTTCCCACCATGCATGAGGGATGGACATAATTCTGAGAATACAATATGAGTTTCTATCAAAATCTTCATTTTATCATCAATTGAGAACAGAGCAAAGGAAAGGGAGCTTTCATGAACCTCGAAGAACCACTAGTCATCATTATGAGATAAAACTTTATTTAAGAATCGCATGTTTGATTAGTTTAATATCTAGCTGAACTATTCCATGTGGTACAGACCTCTGCAAGGTAATGCCTTTCACTTGTTTGGTGTTCAAATCTAAGTGATGAGCACAGGGATTTATGGTGCTGCTTGTCTAGTATAGATAGGAAAGTGGTGTAAGATTTATAAAGAAATACTACTTGGCAAGGTTTCCCACACTGTAAAAATAGTCTGTTGAATATATGGAGGAACAATATAAAGTTTTACCTTGAATTGTCATAATATAATTGTGACAGGGCAATGTAAAATCATACAAGTTTACTTTGATTATCCATAATCCAATGCAGTGAAACACAGTTTATTCATTTATGGTCAACTGTGAACTTGAAACAACAGTGGCTGTTTTATGGTGAAAGTTCATCACCCAGGGAATCACTGTTATTTCAACAGAATTCTTTAACAGTGTACTCTTTTCAAGCAAAGTGCTTATTTCCATAGATATGGCCAGACAAAGCACTCTATTTGATAATTCAGATGTAGCTAACAAGGAGGAATCATGTCGCAGGGGACATACTTGTGTAAGGGCCCAGTCCCGTGGATGTGGGCATCACTTGCAGCCAACTATTAATAGATCTCTCAGGGTTTTGTTGGCTTTTATCATTCTAGTTTGTCCATTGTGATCATAGAAGGCTCCTGATGAAGTTATTCTATTCCCATTTGCCTTAAATGTTGCTTATAAAGGACTAGCTGAACAGTGTAGCATTACCTCTACACATATCACCATTTTTTGGCATTACAGAAATAGCCATGAATCATATAATAAAAACACCATAACAATGATTAAAAGTGTTATTTCCTTTACATACCATACTAGATGACAATTTTGATGTAATGATTGAAAGTTGAGACTGCACATTGTGGGTTTTTTCAACACGTAGCATGAACATTATAAAATATTTCATTAAAAAAAGAATGTTTCAATAATTATTCTTAATATGCAAATGAGAAAATAATACTATAATGATATTATGGTGTTAAGATATACAAGAGCTTTGATTCGGCTCTATTCTTAGCTTTCTATTTCAAATATTAGCTAAAATATGGCTGATACGCTGCTTGCGGGGAGAATACGAAAAAAGGGTGAGACCACCGCACATATGTTATGATTCTGGAGCTAAGCTGGGCAACCCAGATGTCTGGCAAAGTGATTTGGTTTGCTTAGACATGTACAAATCCAAAAAACTTTGTCTGGTTTACTACACTTGATGGGAACCCAAAAAGTCCTGGGCTCAAGGTCTATTCACTCTATAGGATTGATACAAGGCAGAGTTTCCACAGGTGGGGATATGTCCCGGGATATGTGCATAGTACGTTACCACAAAATAGGTGTATAGATCCATAGGGTAGGTTCACCACTTTCAACCGGTCTGATCCATGTTTTCTCATGAGCTACCTTTCAGGTCTAATTGCTCCTAGGTTTTTTTGTGCATATCCTTCAGAATTGATCCAAACTTTAGGTATTGCTCTTGAGGATAACATTCATGATGTCTTACAGTGCTCTATATCAGTTTACAGTATTTAATTCCATGATTTATCAGAGTAGTCAGAATTACCCCTTTTCACCCTAAGTCAGCCAAAATGCACCTTGAGTCAGCCATATTATAACCACCAAAAAATATGTGGAATTTTGTGATTTTCATCAATGGATTGGTTGACATGAATGTATGCATCATATATTGATATGTTACAACTAACGATAGAGAAGAAAACAATTTATTGGATATCGAATAATCAAGACAAAGTCAGTACTGTACCTCAAGTAAATACAACTGCATCATGAGCTATCAATATAAGTAAATATTATTTGTGTGACCAATGAGGACTAAATATAACATTATGGACATGCAGTATGGAGTTCTATTGAATAAATTGGGGGCTCTGCCCCCTCACCCCCTTTCCCCCCTCCTTTTGCAATTCACCCTTGCCATCTATACTCTATACAAGTAGACCTGCTATCCTTAACCCTCTAGTAGAAGAAGATATATCTGGGAGGAGGAGGTATTCACAAGGGTAGGGGGAGACTTCTTAGACAATGATTCAGTGCGAGAGAATTCCAGGGGGGATTCCAGATAAGAAAATCCCATGGTTGACTCAGGGCATGAGGTGGCTGACTTAGGGTGAATTCTTTGCTGACTTAAGGTGAAATGGGTTTACCTTACAAAATCAGTCCTAAATATAATTTAGGAAATTATTTTTGCTCAATAAAGTCATAATTTGTGTAATTTAGATACATATCCAGCTCACAAATCCGATCAACACTGTGTATGAAAGGGACAAGTACTTCAAATCAACTACCAAATAGTATGAACGGTGGAGAGATTTTCATTCTCTGTTTGTCAAAACAGGTCAAACAGGGTACTTCTGACTGATTTTACAGTATGAAAAAGAGTGATGATGCAAATTCAATCTGCACTATATATTTGGAAAACACTTCAATTCTTAAATCGGTGGGAGTTTATTGTCACCAAATGCATACTGAACTTGTAATTTCATGTCAAAAGTGGTTGACTCAAGGTATGAGTTTGACCTACCCTACAGCTACTTTCTCTCCATGATGATGTCACTGAAATAGCTATTATTTATCAATAATAAATACAGAGATCCATTCTAATCAGTCTGAATTCCTGGTTTCTCCACAAGTGGTGCTTTGGGTCATATCACACTCAGCTCCAACTCGTGTGACATGATCCAAGGTACCCCTCGTGGAGAAACTTGTCATTCAGACAGATCATCATTGACCTCTGTCTATGTATGTGGCGTGGAGATCAGGCCATGACCACTGCCATCCCCTCCCCCCTTAGGAGGGGGTCATTAATGTTTACACCCCCCTCCCAGACTCACCACCCCCCTGTAACTAATAAATCAACACTTCTCTAATACCCTCTCCCCAAATGTCTCAAGAAAATGATCATTCCGGATGTAATGTAGCTGCACAACTGACAATGATCTCCAGATGCCAACAAAGTGCAAAGCAATAAAGCTTTTTGGAGTGTCAAACCATCAAGAGTTCTGCCAATTCTCTAATGATAAGTTCGGCCGATAAGTAAAAAAGGGTTGTTTCAGGTCACCCAACCAATCCTATGCAATTTTTTGTGGTCAATCTTCAGAGAGGCTGCTTAGAATATTCATGTTAAAAAATAAAACTTTTAAAAAAATCTCACCTACCGACCCTACACTTTCTTTCCATGATACCTGAAACTTATTTTTTTGGCCTTATCAAGTACAATGGAGTACCTAATATCTTTTTCCCATGCTTTGTTCAGTCTTATATATATAACACGTGTGAGGAGACATGAACAGCACGTTATTAGGACACTTTGTTTATTTCAAACCACTGGGAAGAAACAATTAGGATGGATAAAAAAATGACACATCCATTCAAGCAGAATCATTGAACAATGTTGATTGCAGAGAATGTCTGATACAATGAAAACAGGTGGATTTGTTTTAACCCTCCTCTCCTCAAAAGGAGTTTCCCCCTGCGTTAAAAATGAGCACCCCGGATGCAATTTGTCACACCCCCATGCTCACAATCATCTTTATATATTGCCTCATATATTTTTCACACCTTTGGTCTGGTCCATATGACAAGTGACAAGAAAAGCATAGCACGCCATTAGAACGGCATGAATTATCAATGGAGGAAATGAACGATTAGGATGAATCCAAGATGACCTATCCATTCAAGTAAATGCATCCGACAGCAGCACTTGGAAAATGACTGCTACAAAGAGAGAATTCTTTCTCTGGGCATTTTTCTTTGCCTGGAACTCAACTACAATTCACACAGGTTAGTGCTAAACTTTGTAAATCATGAAAATTTAGGAAGATGTGTGTTTTCATTTAGACTAATATTGTAGTAAATGCACAGAGTAGAGTTCACTGCTGATCTGCTCGGCTACATTAACTTCTCAGAGTGCATCATGTCAGCACAAAAAAACAAAGTAAAAGCATTGTCTGACTGTGGAGAATCAAGCTGATTCTAGTATGAAGAATTGTTTTGCCTGAATGTCATTTAAAGATCAGGCCAACTCTTAAAAGGGAGCAACTTAATGTGACTATAAAATGAGGCTCAGGCCAACCATCCTTTAATGGAAATGAGAGTCCAGGTGACCCTCTCACCTGAGTCAGGCAGTGCCTGATCCTGGAAGTCCAGCTGATGGTTACTTTTTTCTCTGTGAGTATACATGTATTACAGCATTCTGGAAATAACTTGGTCACATTGTACTGTGCTTACTATTTTTGAGTAGCCTTATTACAATCTAGTGATTATGGTTTTTATGATAATTTATCAGTTACAAGGGAGTGGCCATGAAAAGAATTGTGACCCCTCCTGAGGAGGGGAGCATTATGCCCCCTTCTAGCAAAATCAAACAGCACATTACTATATTTCAAAAAGAGAGGGGGGGGCAATTTTTTGCACCTCTGTTCAAAGTTTCACCACCCCCCTGTAAACAATATCAACCCTCCCTAAATTGACTAATTTAGATCATAGATGGTAATATCTTATCTCACAGGATGTTTGTCATTTTTCCATGTAGCCATTACTGATGAGTGTTACGCCGACCACACAGTTCCCAACCTAGCCCTGAGTAAAACCGTCTATGCTGGAAGTGGTGATGGAAAAGATAGAATCGTGGATGGAGACCGCATCGCAAATCATGGCACACGTGAGTTGTGTTGAACTTTTCGAATTATTATTTGACTACTCATATACACGCACATGGGATTTTTCTGGAAAGAAAAAGTCAGTAGAAAGATGACTATTCTGGTTAGGCCAGGGATACCTAAGATTTTTTGGCTTTGCCCAGGGCTTGTAGCAACCATGATGTTGCTTTGCAACCTTGAGTAACCCTATTAAAGTGGCATAATCACCAAGCATATCCCACTCACAAATCTAGTACTAGTCCAGTAAACGAAAGGAAATATATAGCCTAGTCTCAACAAAATTGCAAGAAAAGGTTTCTCAGTGGTTTTCACCTCTTTGATATATGTACTTTCCAGAAAAAAATTGTTTCGACATAAATTCGTTCATTTACTGGACTTTGCTCTTCTAGTCTACTATGTGGTTAAGTCTGAGTGGTGAGAATGCCCCTTTAATGGTTTCAGTTTCCATGGGCAAGCTCATGGGGAACCTGTGATATCAGAGGGCAGATTGTGGCAATGAAAATAGAAAATCAACTTGTGAAATAAATACTTTATAAATTCAAATTATTCCCAGGCAGAGTTGTAGGCACTTTAGGGCGTAGCAACCATACAGTATAGTGTCCATGTTGCAAAGCCAAGTTTATAAAGATCCACATTTATTTTAGGGGTTGCAGGAGGCCTACAACTACAAGTGCAGATTCGGTTAGATATCAATATCAGATATCAACTGTGTCTGTGAGAGTGAGGGAGTGCTATGTAGTTGCGTAGCCAGCTGCCTATTTGCCTAACTAGCATCGAATTTATTGATCTACAAAGATCCCAAATAAGGGATGGGAGTGTGTGTCTCCTGGGTGCATGGCGATGCTCAGTTGCTATAAAGTGTGGCTAATGACAGGTGTCTTTGAATCCTGAAACCGCCTATGTGGGAAGCGTTGATGATGAGTATTTGGGTGGGCACGAAGCTTGCCAAGTGCTGCTCGGTAACCTATTGATATTTTCACTTTATTAACATTTGCATGATATTATGGTGGTATATGGTTAAGTGGTATATGGTGAGAACGCCACTATAAAGATGTAAAAGTTGGGGTTAGAGCAGCGCTGGCAAGTGATCATTCCATTTCCTGCTCACTCGATATGGCATCAGCATTACCTACTTCCGTTCTCAGACTCTGTGCCAACAATCATTACAATTTCATGACTATTTCCTGTTTCAGTTGTACAGTGCTTTAATGTATGTCATCAAACAGAGTTGCAGGCTTGATACATTGCCAAAGGATCATCCTGAAGAGCTGGCATGAATGCTACCCTGGCAAGTGGACTCGCCAAGGCAGCGTTCATGTATCATGACAACAAAGGACATAATGCATAACTAATATGATTTTTGGTGATGCTGCAATTAGGTTTGGTGATTTAGCTAGTGCTGTGTCGGTGATATTAAGCTCACCCTCACCAAAGCGATGCTGTTTAAATCCTGACATATATACTGCTTATAAAAAAAAGGTTTGGCACCTGAGAATGTTTGCAAACGATAAAAAATCCTACTCCATACCCTACATCACTTCCCATGATAGCTCACCTGGTGTCTGTCATACATCACCATGGTGTTCATTAGATCAGCTTAAAATTGCTCTAGACATTATTTAAATATCCTGGACCATGATCCAGAAAAAATGTGTGTTTCCTTTTTTGGGATTTGAATGTGTTTTGCACTTAACATGGCGCGAAGGACACAGGTGGGGGACCCCCTGGTAAGTAGAATGAGAACCACAGTTGAAATTTATTAGAGTATTTGATGCCTCTGTTGATTTGATAATTTATACCCATAGTGGGAATTGAACATTCGCAACTGGGTAGAATTCGACCTGTGCCTTTCTTGCGTTATTGTGACCTACCCGGATTCTACCCAGTTGCAAACGTTAAATTCCCAACTTCTGTTTGATATAAATAACGTGGAATTCCACAGAATATGACACAGTCAAAAGATGTTCACATATTCTCGTGCCAGATACGTGCACGATTCTTGCAGGGATCCCGAGTTGTGACTCAAGAACCGCACGAGTTCTGCCCGAGATCTTGTTTGCAGGGGAGGCTATATAAAGGGACGAAGTGCCTTTGAAACCAGGGGGTCTCATTAAGGGTAGGGTAAAGAGCTCTGGGAAACATTTCAAATTATCCTGAATATATTTGTCTTTACTGAATATCTGCTTGTAGAAAATGCATGACGTATGTGGGAATATCTGACTAATAAATTCATGCAATATCAAAGTATTCTCCTCAAACAAAATACTTTAGTTTATTCAGTTTATCATAATCCCAACTGTCATTATTTTGAAATCTGGCTGTTCCCTCATTAAAGATTAACCTATAATATCCCAGTTTGCGCCAACCTCTTCACATGTGGGCTCCAATAACCAAATGGCCGAGCGGGCGTCTTCCCAGAAATACCTGAATATTGGCTCACGGGCACTAAGCTGGTTACCTGGTGTGTTCCAACCAAGGTTCCCGCCATACTCTTTATATCTTAAAAATATCCACTGTATAGATGTTGGTGAGTTTATTGAGCTGCTCCCACCACCACCCTAACCCCTAATGATTCCTACCAGCCCAAACTTCAAACACGACCCCTGTAGGGCAATAATTATTAGCCCCTCTATGTGTATGTCATATAAGACCTGCTGGGGGAACCCGCATGACTCCAAAACGTCGATACACCAACGAAATCCTCCCCTTTAAAATTAAGGGTAAGATATTCAATCACTCCAAACTTTTCTTTCATAGATTGCTATGGCTCACCGCCTGAGAGTCGGCCTTGGGTTGCTGTTGATCTGGGAGTGGTGACAGAAATCAGCACTGTGGTTGTCTGTTTTGTAGGTAATCATGATCGTAAGTATAATATTAAGATAATTGAAATATTTTCCCCTGCTTAGCTGAAAAGTTTCTGTTTTCCATTTTAATTTGTGGATTAACAATTTTGAAAACCAAATCGTGAAGAATGGAAATAAGTTAGTCCATGGCAGAGTAACAGTGCACTTTATAAGCAGCAATGGAATTTGTACAAATCACTTTTAGCTCTTCTAGAACCCTAGAAATCTAACGAATAAATGAGGCCCATTGCATCATGGGATTTCATGTAGGCATCCACCTGCTGTATCGGTTCACATTTCAGGGGGCTCACCAGTTGAAACAAGCCCCCCTTCCTCACATTCCTGATGGGCCAAAAGAGTTCCACCCTAGCCGGCCTGGAAATAGGGATAATTAGCTCCATGCCAGATTTTACCGCTTGTAAATCAGACATTCGTCAAGTTCTCAAGAAAACCATGATCAATTGTGTTATATTGCCCATTAGAATTATAGTTTAATGTAAAAATCAAGTCACTATTTGCATAGTTCCTAACGACAATCCACCAAGTTCCACCATCAAATTTATCTAGTTCCACTTTATCTAAAAAAGAACGAACCGCCCTATAAAGAGGGCTAGTAACAGGCCTGCATTTCTTACTACTCGTCTTCCAAGCTGTCCTGATTGGTGGGAAGTAGTTAAACAACGAGTCATTCATGATGTAACTTTGCTGTTTTTTATATGTAGTAGCCTGCAAATATATTGCTTAAGGTCCTAAACTACAAGTACCAACAAGAAAATGCTATTTATTTCCGCTTGGCTTGGAGCAAGGTTGCAGGAACCAGTTCCAGAAGGAAATTGATTATATTAAATCAAATTATATCAGACAAATCTATATATCGTTATCAACATAATAAGTGCACATGTTGTGCTTAAACAACAATACCAAGCTAATAACAAAAAGTCTAATTCTATTATGGGTACACCCCTATCCTTTTTTTAGTAGTTTCTAGTAGTTAAAAATGAATTGCACTCATGATTTGACACATATTAGAGGTTTCATTTTAGAGGTTAAATTCAGTACATATGTATTCTGCCAAGGTCTATATCCTATAACAATGACATGAACTGAATTACCCAACATTTCAAAACATATTTTTCTTATGTGTATGAGGAAAAAGTTAATCTGCCTATGATTTATAAATAATCTTCCTTCAATGTGTAATTTTAATGTTATTTATCACATGTCATGCTATATTAAGGTATACTGAATGTTAACATTTGCCACCAGAGGGTAACAATGACAGTTGAGGTCAGGTGTAGGTGTCCGACACAATCGGCAATGTTCAGTCTAAATGCCACTTTTTATTTCAACATTATTTTTTTCCTCTGCAGATACACTGGAATATAACTTTTTCATTCTGATCGGGGAAATATTTGACCAATCTACCTTTAGCCCTGGTGTCACTGAGGGCTATGAGCAATGCGGAGGGACATACAGTCATTTGGCACAAGGGGAAACTCTCTATATCCACTGTTATAGGACCCTTGTAGGCAGATATGTTGTGGCAACCTTAGACTCTTCCCAAAGCCTAAATGTATGTGAGATGGAGGTGTACCAGGAACAAGGTAACATATTTTGACCATAACTCAATGAATGCAATCATTGCTTTGGCTTGGGTGAAATCAGTTAAGATATATTAAATTCCATAAAGGATGTATATTTCAAGAAGTTAGTTACAAACCTAATGACACATCTTACTTTTCATTGGCCAAATATACTCTGATACTACAATCTATAGAAGTTGAATATCAAGAGGCTGTTTCCTCTCAAATGAGAACTATTTGTGGACCCTGTAATTGCTATATTGAACCCACGAATGCCTTATGGGTTCTGCAAATGCTTCACAAAATTCAATTCAATGTTGAATCAACATTGAACCAACTGTGAATTAACACTGACAACCATTAGTGTTCTGTGCCCACTGGGACATAGCATTTAAGTGGGTTCATAAAGAGGATTCATGTCATTTGAAGAGAGACAGCCTTCGGACTCCAGGTTTAACAATATAATTTAATAATATCATTGTTTAAGCCTTTAAGGATAGCATAATGCCTTGAAGCATCATACCATTGGTTGGCATGATGCATGAATGCAGCCCTTGTGAGCTACTTGCCAGTGCTGCAAACAAGCATCAGGCTGACCCTACAGAGATGAGAAATACCCAAAGGATCGGCATGATGCACCATTACTGTACTGGTGAGTTACTCGCCTGGGTTGCATTGGTATATCCTGAAGACAAATATTTAAGCAACATGTCATCCTCAAAGGGTTAGTATAATGACTACTTTGTTATGGTGACCCCACACACAGAAAAGAAGTAGAATCACTGTGACTCCCGACTTGATCACTGAGGTAACTCTCCCCAGGACTCTAACATGACTCCGTAAAATCAGCAGGACTCTAAAATAATTCTATAATGACTCCTATTCTAAGACTCCCCAATGATTGGGAGTCACGCAAGAGTTACCTCAGTGATCGGGGCTGGACTCCCATTTTAGAGTTACAGTGATTCTACTTCTTCTCTCTGTGCAGTGCCGCCTACGTGGAAGAGAGATGAGTATATATACATTAGTCATAGTGATGTCTTTACATAGTATTTCAGCCTATGGAGTGGATCTGTGCCTTACCAGACAAGACGGGTCCTAGTGGGACATGGAATCTTGCCCGGGGAAAAACAGCATATGCCATACAGACTTCTGTTATAGACGCGTGAGTTGCTATACATTATTTATCTTTAATATTGGATATTCCCAACCAGGATTTTATCTATTTGTTTTTTGTTTCAACTTGGTCACATCATTTTCATGATTTTATGTGACTGCTGAACCTTTATTAAAACCTATATGAATCCTTGGCAGATGTATTGAATTAAAATAAGGGTATAAACCATAGGCCTGGTACTATAATATCACATAAGTAGTGTAAAGTATATATGTATATACTGAATTAGTATTTTAGAACTTTTTATGTATTCAGCGAAAGATAGCAATAAATAACTGGATTGTGCAATTACCTTTATATATGATGAAGAATTTAAGATATACCAAAGTGGCATGTTTTCGTGCAGGTTCTCAAATAAGCACATATATATGGCTCAACACGGGACAAATTTTATGGAGAATGCAGTGATCTTCTGAGAATTCTTGGATTTTTGGCGCAAGCGTTTTATATTTAGAATGTGAATGGAACGTTTTCTGTGAGAAATTGACACATATTGCTTTTTCTGGTTGCCATGGAAACGATTCCATATCTACTAAATGGAACATTTTAGTCCTATAGTTTATTGAAAATGCCATCAGTAACTCAAAACTCACAAACAGACCCTGCCCTCTGGTGTGTCTTTTGTGAGTTAGAGACTGTGTCATTTCTGAATATCAGCTAATCGTTTTTACACCTGTCACAATAAACCTAAATGGCTATCGAAGCCCAGAGTAGCCACAAATTCTTTTTTATTTTGGGGTGATATTTTCTTTTCAGCTGTCAAACTGTCTAGTTGAAAAAACAGCCAGGAAATCACTAAAAGAAAAATCTATGAAATGAAAAAGCTTTTTAACCTTTGGGGAAAAAAAGTGTTTTTTCAAACATTTTTTCTTTATAGTTGTGGCCCTTCTCGGCTTCCGTAGTATGGCACCCTGTTGTTATTACATCAGTTTATGTCATTGTGTTCCTACCCCGGTGTTTCAAATTCATCCGTTTATTTTCTCCTTCAGAGCGCTTGCTAAAATTCATTCTCACCAATTTCTTTTCTTACAGTACCAGAGTAACGGATGGCGTGGATAGCCCAGTGTGGGCCGACAACGGATGTATTGGTTCAAATGACATGGTGGCTCCTTGGTGGGTTGTAGATCTCGTTCAAATCTACAAAGTAGAGTCAGTCCTTCTAGTGAGTCAGTGGGACCCTACTCTCTGTTAGTATCTTATTTCTCAAATTAGGGCCGAGTAATTCATTACCAGCTGTGGTATGTGCGGTGGACGTGGCGTGTGATCCCAACACTACGTTCCTAAGGTGTGGCTTTCCCATAACAGATTTTATTTTACTCTGATCCCACCCCGCCACTAATTAGACAAAAGTAATTTTGACCAACCACTAAATGGACCGCATCTAGTTTTCACACCTCCAGTTCCAGGCTATTAATGTTTTGCCCCCCCCCCCTACACCAACCCAGTAAACACACTTACGTTATTTAACGTTCAATGCACGTCATTTCTTTGTCTGAATTACGTAATTATACTACGTCAGATAAACGTCAAAATGTAAGGGTTCTTTTACGTTATTAAACCTGAATGAACGTTGATTAACGTATATAAACGTGATATAAACGTTATTTCCAGGTATATTTACGTAACTAATGTCAATCTAACCCAATATAAATGAATGATAACCTAAAGAATATTATGGAAACCCTATTAGTTTTATGCCAATGTAATTCTAGGTAGTTTTATTTTTTCAAAAAATTAACGTAAATAAAGATTTTAGTTCTTTTTTTAAAATGTAATTTTTTCTATTCTCAATTATTCTCTTTTCTTATTTATGTTTAGTGCTCATGTACATTAGTAGTAATATTACCAGCTCTGAGATGGGAACCCCTGACCCTTGGATCTGAAGATCAGTGCTCTAGCTACTGAGCTAACCTGGCTTGTGTGTATGATCAAGGTGCTGTCCGGATCAGGAGCCCTCCTGATGATGGGCTTCATCTAAGTTTTAATTGAATTGAATTGAATTGAGTCATATCTGTGTTTAATGGGTATTTCTGCCTTGACCATGTACACAGGCCCGGTTAGCTCAGTTCGTAGAGCAGTGGGCTTTGGATCCAATGGTGAGGGGTTCCCTCCCCAGAGCTGGCAGCACTACTACTCAAAACGTAAAATGAAGGATGGTTTAAATTTTTTGAATAGAAATTTAAATGTTGTTGTACAGTTTCGAATCCTGTAACTAGCAATTCGTTTTTCAATTTGGGTCCTGAATTCGTTTTTCGAAAATTTTCGAAAATAAATTGCTGGTTACAGGATTCGAACCCACATTAAAAAGATTCATAACGTTATAAAACGTGGATATAACGTTCAACTGCCCTGAAAATAACGTTCAGAAAACGTATAAATACGTTAGATAACGTTCAATTACGTTCAATAACGTAAAGCAACCCTTACATTTGGACGTTTATATTACGTAGTGAAATTACGTTTGAATAACGTAGGTGTGTTTACTGGGAATGGCCTCTTTTTCATTATGACCCACCCTTCATCCACCAAGCACCCCTCAGCTGGCAATAAATGACTCGGCCCGTACCCAAGTCAGTCAGGAATGTTGAATTTGAAATTAATTTTACACAGGTCCTTTCAACTGAAAAGTTGAGACCCTTAGGTCATCACACTGATCCTACCACACACAAGCTCATCAAAATGATGATCATAGACCTTGAGTTGTCACATTGTTAACCTTAGTTTTTTTTAAATGAGCCTAGGCAAAGCCTAGCCTGGAGCCATGAACATGTCACCTACAAAAAGTTTGAGAGGGAACAAAATTGCCGATACAACTGTGGGCAGAGTCCATTTCATTTGATTTTGTTTGCTGTGATCATGGGCCACAGTTATATACCTTCATGTCCATATAATTATGTTCATATAATGTAGTACTAATGATAATTTTGGGTCCTGATGAGACGTAAGGTTGTCAATAATTGATGACCTAAGGTTACCAACCTTGAGGACTGTGAGGACCCTGAGGTTTTCAGTGTTGGAATTTAAAAATTCAGATGAATTATTTACCACTTTCCATATTACAGGGGATTATCTGAAGGAATTCAGAATTTATGTGGGAAACAATGATGGGCCATCCACACCTTTTGACTCAACACCATATGAAGTGTGTGCTAAAGTGTGTGATCAGCAGAGCAATCGAGGCCGTATCTACACCTGCCACACCAAACCCGAGGGCCGCCATGTTGCTATTTCAAGTTACTCCACAGCTGCTACTCAACTGTTCTTATGTGAACTTGAGGTGTTCACAGAAATCACTGAAGGTAAGAATTTTGTGCCACGGCAATGGGAGAATATAGTAGATAAAATCATTACACTCTTCAATTCTTGAAGGGATTGGTTGTGTTCCAGGATGAAATTCTTCACCGTTTGATATTGATTAAATAGTAAATCTAAGGTAATTTATCTAAGTACTGATATCTGTGAAATAATTGTGCTTGATTTCACAGAAAGCTATTTTTTTGGATAATCAGGAAGAGGAATACTAAATAGTTTTTCTCCTTCTGCAGATCTATTTGAATCCCGCGAGACTGGACTCACTGTGTCACCTTCCAACCAGTGGAAGCTTTATGACAATGATGAAACTACATGCACAGATATCAGAGACTATCTAGAAGGATACGCACCACATGTCTCCCTAAAGATGAAGTGGGACCCGACTCTACAGAACACACGGCATGAGGCTGCTATTTACAAATGTAAGAGTGATTTCTTTGTGAATGTAACTCATGGCAACAATGTTAATGTTTCTGTCTACCGTGGTGATGACAACCTTGACACAACAAATATTGCCACCAAATTGGTGAGCTACTCTGCATGTCTTACCCTTGGGCAGACTGAGAGTGGTCAGTTTCTGCGTACCAAGTTCCACTGTACTTGTACAGCTTTGTGCCATATCCTGGTGAGGTTCTCACTGTTTGATGTAAATGAAGCAGCAAACAGCACAGTCTGCACTGTCAAGCTGTACTTCTAGTCAGGTACAAACCTGTTCATTTGTCTCCTGAGCAGGACCAAACCCGACTGCAGGGGGGCTGTTACAAAACACAGCGTAAAATCATATGGTAAAAAGAGGATGTTACAAGAATCTTTTTTACACTGTTCAAGGGGGTGTTACAAAACAGAATTTACGTTACTGTATTTTTCTGGGTTTTTTAATCTGTTATGGACATTGTTTAATGTTATGGACTTTTATTTTTTCACACCACCTTCTGAGGGTGTATGATAAAAAAGGGTAAATTTGCCTAAAATAGCCTAAATTTGAAGACAACATTCCGTAGCGTAAATTTGGTTTTGTAATAGCCCCCTGCGGTATCTGTGAGCGTTTCAGACCTACTGTAAATTCTCACGTAGAAGCAGCAGCTAGTTCAAAAGTCAGATTGCCAGTGCGTCTTTATAGGACCGGCCCACAGTCAGGGTGCGGCTTATACACAAGTTTTTTGCTACTATAGTAAAGTATTACAGTCACCATAACCAGCTGGCCAGTGTGGCTTATAGATGAGTTCGGCTTATACACGAGAATTTATGGAACCGTATTTGACCTAATAAGTGCACATCAGTTAATAAGCACACTCACCCATTTTTGGCCCAATTTTAGACTGTAAAATCTTTCAATATGTCAAATCTTGATCCTATATTAACTACTAGAAAGGTGTATTTTAGCTTAAAATATAAATACATAATTGTACTGTGCCCTTATTATGTCGAATACGGTATACATTCAGTTTAGTCACAACAAGGTCAAGCCAGCAGTCAGGAAATAAACAGTTGGAGGTGGTTATATATGAAGAGTTTGGATGCAAAACGACATAAAGTAATGGTATTTATTTAACAACAGGTGGAATTATTTGATTTTCGCACAAGTACACCTTTTTTTTGGGGTTCCCCCACTTAGAGCTAATAGTAGTGCTTGGGCTTAAAAAGAGTGAAATTTAGTTGGCCCACCCCTTAAGAGAACTCGCAATCATTTTGGTTTCACCAACCCAAATCCATCCACCCCCCCTCCCTCATTTAGAAATATGAACACTCCTTAAGTCCATCCAAGAATTGTTTCGAAAGTGAAATATATCCGTTCTAATCTGTATCTGATCAGTCAATATTGCATGATGAATAACAGCACATCTAAAGACAATGCAGTGGGAAATGATACACAAAAAATGAATTGGCAAAACAGTATATTACATCACATGGTGAATGATAAGGCTAGGCAATAGATGGAATCACCGTAATAGAGACACAAGTGGAAGTATTGGCATACTTAGATATACTTTGGGTATTGAGAAATATTTGAGCAATGATAACATATGAATATCCCTCTAGATGGTCAGCCCTTGTAATAGACAGGTACCCTGTTAGATAAGCCTACCTGGTATCTAATCTACTTATCTACTTGCAAGATTGGACATGTGATTAACCTCACAAAGAGCCTCAGGGACAGGGAAATCTGTGTGTTTGTTAGTCATATATAGTAAAAGTTATAGATATCTGTTACAAAAATATATTGAGGGCCCCAGACAGGTAAAATCGAGGAATCAACATGAGCCTAGTGACATGGGACAAAACCTATTTCTTAGACTCAACAAATGACATGTGCATTCCTTCAAATCGACAAATGACATGAGGGCCAGTGACAAAGGACAAGACCCTTTTCTTAAAATTGACAAGGGACATTGGCATTTCTCAAAATGACAAGGGACACAGCCCCCCCCCCCCGCATCTGGGGCCCTATATTGCAAAGAGAGAGAATGATGAGTAAGGCAATATTTTCAAAAAGCAATTTATCATATTGGACGAGACGTTATATTTATTGATGGACAATGTTGTAACAAATTACATCAATTAGTATGGATTTATTTCAGTGACAATTAGGCATGATAGTGTTATCACGATGCACATATATCTAAATCTGATGATGATCATAAAACATGTGGCACATTCTCGCTTAAGTATATCTTTCCATGTCCTCAGAATCATTTTGGTTCTAAGCAATACATATAATGCTCATTGCTCAATATAATTGTTGATTAATAGAAGCCAAACATCCTTGCAATTATATTATAACAGGTTAATGTGTCTATATGTACATTATCTATGCGATTCAAGTATCTAATTAGTGGATATTGGTCAAAAATGGCTGTCCTCAACCCACATTTTCTTTTTCACACCATCATTTTAAAATGATTTTACAGAGTAACACTTAAAAAGTTGATATGGATCTTTTCATTAGTATGTCTTCTTGTGTGTACCAAGTGTAGTTCAGCTTTATCTGTCTATATCTATTTTTTATGATTTCTTATATAATGTCCCCGAATATCTGTCCTTTCCAAACGATTAATTAAAAATCAATCTTCAGCTAAACCTATTCACCCATGGCTGAACGTTTCAGGTCAGAATATAAGATCTCAATAGGTTTTAACTCTAGATACAATAGTATATGACATCAAAAATATTTAAAGGCACAATATGAGATCTGAAAGTTGTGGAAAAATTGAGATTTTTTAAGGGTGTCCTTTCCAAACGGTAAATTAGAGGTACTTATACTGGAGTTATAAATGCAAAAATCATGTGGTATTTAGAACTTTGTAATATAAACCAGGAAAAAAAGTTTGGAGATAGTATGATAACTTTAAAATGATACTTTTCAGTTTCCAGATAGAAATGTCCTTTCCAAACGGTCCTTTCCAAACGTTTAATTGTTTTGGGGCCTGGTAGCTGGTCAGGGATATAGTTGATATGATCTGTCACAGAATATTCCTAGCGGCATAACAGCATATTGTTTTGTGGGTGAGATAATCCTAGAGGGCTGCTGATTACTTTCAAGCATGGATTGGCTCATTGAGTCATTGCCTAAATTGTGTGAGTCCATGTGATGAGAGTCAGGATAACTCACATTGTGGAGATTTAAGAAAGTGAGATTCAGTGGTTAGAGATGATGTATGTCAAACATCTTAGAAAATAGCATATTTTTTTCTAAAAGAGACAGTAGAAAAATCAAGCCAAGCCCTTTGATATCAAAAGGATTCATTAGTGGGTTATATCTAGGATATTTATTGATTAATCTCAAATTTGAATAGGTAGTAATTAAACGTTTGGAAAGGACAATGGTCAAACATCCTTTGCAAACTTTTAATAACAGCTATCTGTAATATCTTCCATAGTTACTATGAAGATATTATGGTATGAAAAATGTGCATATAGATACTTTAATTAATACTAGATGCCTGGAGTGCTAGTCAGAGTATATTGTGGTTGCTCTAATACATGGGGCCCATTTTTTTAATGTTGGAGGTGCCTGGAATGAGGTCTGCCTTACCAAAAAATTGCTAAAATTTTCATAAGAAAGATGAATATTTTGCAAAAAATAAATTAAAAATTACAAAATAAAGAAAATAAAAAATCTCCTTTTTGGCCTAACTATATTAATTTTAATCCTGGCACTGATTAAGTTCTCACACACAGACTGCCCACCAGCTGGCTGCATTACACAAGTTAAGAAATGTGTCCAGCTCAAGTGTAAGTTGACTAAAGGATGTATTTCTCTGCCCTCTGAATGGTAGAGGAAGAGATTCCTAACTATATGGAGGAACCAACTTAGTTGGGACATGGGCCATAACATCGGGATATCAAATAATGGCAAACAACTACAGTAGTACAGAAGCCGATGTGTGCCACACACTAGACCTGTACTATGGCTCTCATCAAAACAAGCATAAGCCCTGATATATTGGGTATACATACTATATGTGTAGGCTGTAGAAGGAAAGAAAGAAAGAAAGAAAGAAAGAAAGAAAGAAAGAAAGAAAGAAAGAAGGAAGGAAGATAGTGGGTGAGTGAATTCATAGAGCGAGTGAGTAATGGACAAGTGGGTGAGGGATGGAGAGAGCAACCAAGGGAGAGGGAGAGTGAGTGAGTTAACGACGGAGAAAGTGAGGGAGTTCGTTCGGGATCCAGTTAGGGGATGAGGTAGAGTGTTAGGAAGTGAGTTTTGGGGAGAGTGAGGGGATGGGGGAGCGAGGGAGAGAGAGGGAGTGAGTTGGGGACTGAGGGGTGAGTGAGGGAGCGAATTAAGGAACGATTTAGGGAGAAAGTTAGGGATAGATTGAGTCAGTTAGGAAGTACAGTAGTGAGTGAGTCAGGGAGTGAGTGAGTGAGCAGTGGGAGTGATGTGACGGAAAGATAGAAAGAATGAATGCTAAGGAAGGAAGGGGGAGGGAGTGAGGGACAGAGGGAGGGAGGGAGGGAGGGAAAGAGAGAGGCAGGCAGGGAAGTGGAGAGAGGGAATGATGGAGGGAAGGGGAGAAGAAGGGAGGGAAGGATGGAGTGAGGGAATGATGGAGGGAAGGATGGAGTGAGCAAAGGAAGAGGGGAGGGAGATGGGGGAGTGAATGAGGGGGAGGGGAGGTAGGGACCAGGACTGTTTTTTTCTCACGCTTATGCTAGGGCCCGGGTGTCCCATCCCATCATCACGGCCGGTTAGCTCTCTACATAGTGCATGCAGCATAAAATTGTTATTCTCTTGGACGTCATGATGTATGAATGAAATCTAATGACCAATGATGTAAGCATATATCAAGACAATCTTTTGGGAGTGTATCAGCCATGTATAGTTGGCATGATGCTTGATTACAGCCTTGGGGAGAAAACAAAGCACATAACACAAGTTATTGCATTATGCTGTTCTTAAACAGGTACATAAACTCGCCAGTGCTGCAACCATGCATCATACAAACTCAAGTTGGCGCCATACTTCACATCCTTGTAGACTTGCTGCAGTCCTTGGCCATGGGAACAGCAACAAATAGATAGGCCAGAAAGAGACAAAGAGTGTAACAGACAGACAGACCGACCGACCGACAGACAGACAAACAGACGAAGACAGTTCAGAGAAAGAGAGACAGATACACAGGGACACAGATAGGAAGCAAGGAACTACTCAACAGGGCTAGAATTAGCAACAGTTTTGCTTGTAGCATAAACACTACAGGGCTAAAACTAGCAACGGTTCTGGGGAGGGTTTTCCTCCATTTCCCGGACCTGCTCAACCCACTAACCCATCACCCACTAGCTCCCTCCCTCCCTCCCTTTGTCCCTTTCTCTCTTCCTCCCGCCAAATCCTCCGTATTTCCCTCCTTCCCTTCCTTCCTCCCTTCCTCCTTCTCTCCCTCCTTCCCTACATAATTCCTGCCCTCTTTCCTTTCACCCCTCCCTCCCTCACTGCCTCCCTTCCTCCCTCCTTTCATCTGTCCCTCTCTCTCTTCCTCCCTCCTAAATTCCTTCCATAAGTCCCTCCCTCCATAATCCCCTCCCTCCCTCCTTCCCTCTTTCCTTTCCTCCTTCCTTCACTCCTTCCCTTCCCTCTTCCCTCCCTCCATAATCCCCTCCTACCTTCCTTCGTCCCTCCCTCCCTCCATAACGCCCTCCCTCCCTTCATTTTTCCCTCCCACCCTCCCTTCATAATTCCCTCTCGCCCTCCTTCCTTTCTTCCCTCCCTCCCTCCCTCCCTCCCTCCCTCCCTCCCTCCCTCCCTCCCTCTCTCCCTTTCCTTTCTTTCTTCCATCCTTTCCTCCCTCCCTCCCGCCGTCCTTTCTTCCTTCTTTCTCTCCCCCCCCTCTCTTCCTTCCTCCCTTCCTCCCTCTCTCCCTAAGCCTAAGAGATACCTGTCATAACCGCAATGTAAAAATTGACAGACAGACAGAGTGTTGTTCCCCAGTTATCCCTTGATAACACATCCATACATGCAAAACATAGGCAAGTTCTAGTAGGAGACATAGTGCAAATCTAGTGTGGCCTACCTCGGCTTCCGAAACAGTAGAGTTTCACAACCCTATATCCCCCCCCCCACCTCCCCCACCCCAAAAAAAGGGGGGAAAATCAAGCAAGCCCACGTAGGCGCCGCCCAGAGCCCATGTGGATACACTCGCTTCAAATCTGGGCTAACCTATCTTGGTCCCAGCATTTAGCCTAGGACAAAAATGTTGTGGGCCCCATATGAACTAAGTGACATGGTTCCCACCTAATGGCTCACCTCAGAAAGCAATGCTGACTGGGTATTGATTTCATATTCTTTTTTAAGTTTAAAGGAAGTAAGAATAATAATCATAATTTTCCAAATTTCTTTTGGTATCAGTTCAGATGGCCCATTTTAAGTGCCAGCTTTAACTCTCCATTAAATTACATGTTGATTCTACAAAATACCATGAAAATGATTAAATTAACAGAAATTGCAATTTTTGTTGGTGTTTTGAATGGTATCTATTAATATATTCCACTTTAGTGCACTGGTAATTAAACGTTTGGAAAGGGCAATTGGTAATTGTCTTTTTAAGTTTTTAAACGTTTAATGGCTGTTATCTATGATATAAACTGCAGCTAATATACACATTTCCTGATATAAGCAGCTGCATGCACAGGTACTATTCAGTAATATTCAGTGCACATGATGTACTTTTATGGCCGAATGGAATAAACAATACTAATTATGATTTTCTAAACTTAGAGTCAGCTGTTCAGGTAGACAAGGGCCCAGAAATCTATTTATAGCTGAAAACTTCAACTATCTGTTGTATCCACAAAAATGCATAATAATTCCCGAAAAAACAATGTAAATAATCTAATGGGCCCTTTTGTATCATAGATAGATAACATCAAGGCTACATTCAAGAGATCTATTAGTATATTGCAACTTTAGTGCACTGCTAATTAAACGTTTGGAAAGGACAATTACCAATTGTCCTTTCCAAACGTTTAATGGCTGTTATCTATAATATAAGCTGCAGCTAATATACACATTTTCTGGTATAGACAACTGCATGCACAGGTACTTAAGTGAATATTCAGTGCACATGATGTACTTTTATGGCCAAATGGAATAAACAATACCAATAGTGATTTTCTAAACTTAGAGTCAGCTGTTCGGGTATGCAAGGGCCCAGAAATCCATTTATACCTGAAAACCTCAACCATCTGTTGTATCCACAAAAATGCATAATAATTCCCCAAAAAACAATGAAAATGATAGAATGGGCCCTCTAGTATCATAAATAGATACTATCAAGGCTACATTCAAGAGATCTATTAATACATTCCAAATTTAGTGCACTGGTAATTAAACGTTTGGAAAGGACAATAATCAATAAGGAAATTCCATCACCTAGGTTTCAAAGCATCCTAAGTAATGGAATAATGATGCCCAAGTGCTGAAAATTGGTGTACATACTCTTCATAACATGGAAAACAATAATTGACATAGATTTAGATAAATTATTGGGATTTAATTTTCACTATTTGACACTCCCAAAAGATAGACTTAAGTGAGAATGTGCCATGTAATAGACACAAACCCCACTTACCACCATAAATGCAAATCATACTTTACTCTTTTAAGCAAGCTGATATCACACAAAGGCAATATTTACAACAAAGGGTAGGGTATTAGTCCACACCAGGGACAGGTGAGCGGCCTCCACACTCTCCAAGGAGAGAGGTGGTCCATACTAATCCAATAGCTGTGTGCCCCCACTAGTCACCCCTACACCAAACCTCTGGTGGAGAGTGATTCACAACTCAGTTGGAAATCTGGCAGGTGAAGTGGGCAGGTTGGTATATAAAAGACCGACCTTCCCCCATACTTGTCACAGATGGTCTAGCAGTGGAACCCCCCTGAGCCTCGTTAACTAGTCTTACGTCTAGTCACCGTTGACAAAGGCAAAGCCTGAGCAAGATATCACCTGGCTTCAACTCGTAAAGCATGATGTACATGTATGTCACTGGTGTGGAGTTTTGTCTATATTATTTATGGGTGGGGGGGGGGCATAGACTCTGACGTTTTTATACTCTCAGGGTCTTCACATATTTTTTCATATATTTTGAATGTATCTGTAAATAGAATGTAGTTTTAAAGTGCACAAACAATTGTAATATTTCTTCAATGAAAAGCATTATTTGTAATGTTTAGCGAAGACTCCTAATGCTCTTCAGATGTCACACTCCTGCATATTTGTGCAGTATACAGTTCTCACCATTTGTCTGTCGGACCACTATTTTACCATTATATTACACCAAGATGCTTCTACGCATTTACCAAAGGATTGTAAAGGAGTGATATCAACTATGTAGATTTACCATTTTGAAGCATTGAAAAGTGTAATTTCTTTTATTACCTAAAAGCACATAGAAAAGACGTTCTCCGTTTTCATTGCGTACATTGATAGCTGTAAACTCAATTTCATTGGGTGTTATTTCAAATAATTAGATTATATTTTGAACTATTTTGTTTTATCTTTAAATAGTATCCACTTTGAATTTTCTACATTTAAATATAACTATGCACATATCACGTAATGCCTATGAATAGCAGGTTTACTTTTAAAAATCAATTTATATTTCACTATCACATGGAATTATGTAGTTCCTACACCTAAAGTTGAAGGTGATGGCTTTGCTCTGGCAACAAAATGTTTTGGCTTAGATAGCAAAGCAACTGTAGACACTGTAACAGACCCTTCAGCAGTGGATATTATTTTGTAGACATATTAAATGATGAGGTGATTTAGTGTGGTCATGCTGCTATGTTATGGAAAGCCTTTATGTTATCTGCACTGATAACATGTATGTACACTTACCTGGATAATGCCCTATGTCATCCTGATGCATGAATGCAACCCTCACGAGTCTACCCCCAGGGTGGTAATCATGCATCATGTCTAAATTGATACACTCCCACAGTTTGGCATGATGCATGTTGATAATCCTATTGAAGTATTTTAATGTGCACACTCACCAGGAAATGCAGCCCTCATAATTACATTTTGCCATGGCTGTATCAACTGTACTCTGCTTCTTACTTATTTCGCAATTAAAACTCTTATACTAGATTCCTTGTGTTGGGTCTTCTGTAACAAATATTAACATTAGGGTAGATTCATGGCTGTAATCATGCACATTAAAAGTCAGTAACCCACAACCCCCCTAGTGGGACTAGGACTATATATGGCAATATTCCCTAAACCGTTCTCTTGTATCTATCACCATGTTACTTAGTATAGATGCTTTGTAACATATATGTGATGACACTCTTTGAAAGTTTTATCAAATATCATCTACTTGTATCAAGATATAACATGTTTAGATTTACTTCTTAATACTTAAAATCATTTTTGAAGAGCTTGGATGCTAAACTACATAAATGCCATCCTAAAAATAGGGACAAAAATCTGACAAAAATGAAAATTAGGGACAGTGAAATATAATCCTCAAACAATTTTCCAAGATTTACAAATTTTCATATCATTAGGACCTAGTCAGTATACATTCTGTTACCAAAGTATGATAATTGATCCCAGGGTGTCTTTACAAAAAACATTAAATGTTTCAATTCTGGGATGGAGATTTGCATCCAAACTCTTCATTTATACATATCAGGTTGGAGCAATTCCTGAACATCTACACTGCAATGGTGGTTTATACCAAGATCAGCGCGATGAGTTTGAACATATTCATAAAGTATTGGAGTTCCTGAGAAAATTAAATCATGGTCTCTGATTAATCGGGTGACGCACTGATAGGGTCATGACCATTTTAATTGATCTTTATCTGTATAATTATAAGTCGGTTATTCATGTTTCTGGTATCGTTCGGTGCTTTAGGTAACATATTGTTTATTTAGTATTAAATGTCATGATAAGTCGGTCGCCTGAGCTGTCAGGACCGAGAATAGGCCAGGATATACACCCTCCCCCTGTATTTGTGTGCTCTAATACTGGTTCTGGGACCAACCCCCTCCCCCACACACCAGCAATCCAATTGATGGATAGGACCCTTGATGGGGGGAGTGTCAATGGCCCCTGTCGATTTTTAAAAATGCTCATGTATGTTGCCATATCCATTTTAAGAAATACCCATGTCCCATATCGTTATCTATTTATTTCCCCTGTCCCGTGTCAATAAGTGGTCAGGGGTTAGGGTGGGGATGGTGAAGTGAGAACCACTTTTCATTTCATATGGAGAAACAAAGTTACTATGCTACTATAGTACTATAGCACTAGAATGGCCGTTATCCACCACCCCACCCCCCCACCCCAGTCAGCATTGCTTACTGGGACCCATATGTGTCTAAAGGTGGGCCGTTAGGTGGGACTCACGTCACTTTGTCCATATGGGGCCCACCACATTTTTGTCCTGGTCCTGTCATATTCGTGTGCAGAATGGGGTTATAAAACATGGCATTCCCAGAACCTATTATGAAATCTGTTATATTCCTAGCCATTCTGTAATTATTGAGAATCCATAAACTTTTGTAATCCAAATGTAAAAAGCTCTGTTGAACATAAATGTGGTATCACTTACAACGAGGACATCTAGTGGTTTATTCAAGAACATGACTTGGCCCAGGTCCAGCCCAGATGAATCCCATCCATGAGAGGGAGTAGGATTTGAAAAGTAGCGATGAAAGTTTAGTTAATGGCCTGAGCCCAGAGAGTAATTGGTGGGCTAACCCAAATGTGACCCACCCCATGGTACATTCAATACCCATGTAAAGCCCATTGACCCTTTAACCCACTTTGCCCGAACCCATCCCAAGTGAAACCCATCTTGACATAACAGCATAGCAAGTTTACTTAAAATATTAATTTCAAAGAATCACTGCTAATGGATACAAATTAAAGTATTTCAAATGTAGTTCAATGTTTAAATGTGAAGTTTTGTCTGTGGGTTAAGCCCAGCTGGGGCCTACCTAGCAGCCCAGGTTTACCCCCATAGAAGTCCCAAGGAGATTTTAGCCCACTTTGACTAGATAAAGCCCAGGCAAAACCCACTTTGACACAAATCCGTGAAAATGGTACTTTAAATTATAATTTTCTAAAAACAACCAAAGATGAGTATGTTTCAAAGTATTTACAACATATTCTAGAAAAAAAGTGTTGGTGGGCTCAGCCCATTTGGAATCTCACTGGTAGCCCTGGACAAAAATGAGGAAAACCCAGATATGGGCAAACCCAGATGGCCAAAGTAAAACACAAATGGGCCCCAGGGACCATTGCTGGCTGGGACCCCCACCCCCACCCCCCTGGAGAAACTGATGCTCATAGGGGGACCGGGGCACGTTGACCACCCGGGCACGTTGAGCCGCCCGCTCTCTTTGCTATTCCTTTGGGAACTTTCTGGCAGTATGCCTACCACATTACCCCCTTATATAGACAGCTCAGATCAGCAACATCATGATGGGTTTAGGATGCTGATGAGAAAGTTAGACAACATTAAAGGTTTATGGCCTTGAAAGTAGATATTTGCAATTGGTAAACTTTTGTCCTTGTGTCATTAAAAAACATTGCTGGCCTAAGATCTCTATGGAGGTCGAAGTATACATATGAACCCTTGAATAGAACCCAACTTTACTTCTAGGTGTCTTATGTAATTTGAATAACATCAATGTTATCTTTGATGACCAGCATGGGGCACATTGAGCCACAAAAAACGGGGCACCTTGAGCCATGCTCAAGGTGCTCCAAGCTTTGGGGCACCTTGAGCCGGCTCAAGGTGCCCCGATTTTAGGGGCTCTTTGGCAATGGTGTTAAGACAATTAAATGACTGAATAATGATGCAATGTTAGTAGTGTATCAAGGGAAGATAATATGGATAATGACATAAACAAATTTGATACAATTTGTTTATAAAATTATGATAGAATACATAGTTGACGGTTTGTAAAAAAGTTCTTGTGTAACATATTTACAGTGTCTTTTTCCCCTATATCTATTACTTTTCAGAGGGAGAAAAGTGCATTACATTATAGAAGAATGTAATCAAAGATTTATTCAGACTTAACAAATAACAGGAATACTCTTAAACTGGTTTAATTTGACCCTAAAAAAAATCTGCAAGGTACAAACTCAGTCACTTCTATAGAAACTATAATTGAGTGACTTTCGTGCATTAAATATGTATTTTTTGCATTCAATCCTATGAAAAAGGACCAATAGTAACTAATTCCAACCGAAGTTTCAATTATTGATCTATATTGGTGATTGTTTGGATCGTTTAACATATGTGGTTCAAGGTGCCCCGGTGGGTGGATCAACCTACCCCGGGCATGGGGCACATTGAACCACCCTAAGATTTTATTTTCAAAAATTCAAGAAAAATACAAGAAAAGACCACATTTGCCTTGCGATAGGTACTCTTATATAGCAATGATTCAAGGTACCTGCTTGATGAAAAATCAAAGCTCAGATTCCTTTAACAAGGTCAGGAAAAAAATACAGGTGCTAAAGTGGTTCAACGTGCCCCGGTCTCCCCTACTCCATGGGCTGTTTCTTCATGATGATGTCACTGAAATAGCTATTATTTATCAATAATAAATACAGAGATCCATTCTAATCAGTCTGAATTCCTGGTTTCTCCACAAGTTGTACTTTAGATCATATCACACTCGGCTCCAACTCATATGATATGATCCAAGGTACCCCTCATGGAGAAACTTGTCATTCAGACAGATCATCATTGACCTCTGTCTATGTATGTGGCGTGGAGAACTCAGGCCATGACCACTGCCATAGGTCAGATTGCGCGTGATGGCATGCAAATGTTATATGTCCCCCTGGGGTGTGTGTGGAATATCTGCCCCTCTCAAGACGGGTCATAATTCTTTATCCCCCCCCCCTTAGGAGGGGTCATAAATATTTACACCCCCCTCCCAGACTCACAACCCCCCTGTAACTAATAAATCAACACTTCTGTAATACCCCCTCCCCGAATGTCTCGAGGAAATGATCATTCCGGATGTAATGTAGCTGCACAACTTACAATGATCTCCAGATGCCAACAAAGTGCAAAGCAATAAAGCTTTTTGGAGTATCAAACCATCAAGAGTTCTGCCAATTCTCTAATGATAAGTTCGGCCGATAAGTAAAAAAGGGTTGTTTCAGGTCACCCAACCAATCCTATGCAATTTTTCAGAGAGGCTGCTTAGTATATTCATGTTAAAAAATAAAACTCTGAAAAAAAATCCTACCTACCTACCCTACATTTTCTTTCCATGATACCTGAAACTTACCTTTTTTGGCCTTATCAAGTACAATGGAGTACCTCATATCTTTTTCACATGCTTTGTTCAGTCTCAACACGTGTGAGGAGACATGAACAAAAATAACACATCCATTCAAGCTAAATCATTGAACAATGTTGATTGCAGAGAATGACTGATACAATGAAAACAGGTGGATTTCTTTTAACCCTCCTCCCCGCAAAAGGAGTTTCCCCCTGCGTTAAAAATGAGCACTCCGGATGCAATTTATCACACACCCCTGCTCACAATCATCTTTATATATTGCCTCATATATTTTTCACACTTTTCTTCCGGTCCATATGACATGTGACAAGAGAATCATAGCACGCAAACAGCACAGGATGAATTATCAATGGAGGAAATGAACGATTAGGATGAGTCCAAGATGACCTATCCATTCAAGTAAATGCATCCGACAGCAGCGCTTGGAGAAAAATGACTGCTACAAAGAGAAAATTCTTTCTCTGGGCATTTTTCTTTGCCTGGAACTCAACTACAATTCTCACAGGTTAGTACTAAACTTTGTAAATCATGAAAATTTAGGAAGATGTTGTGTGTTTTCATTTAGACTAATATTGTAGTAAATGCACAGAGTAGAGTCCACTGCTGATCTGCTCGGCTACACTGACTTCTCAGAGTGCATCATGTCAGCATGAAAAGCAAAGCAAGAGCATTGTCTGACTGTGGAGAATCAAGCAGATTCATGTATGAAGAATTGTCTTGCCTGAATATCATTTAAAGATCAGGCCAACTCTAAAAAGGGAGCAACTTTATGTGACTATTAAATGAGGCTCAGGTCAACAGTCCTTTAATGGAAATGAGAGTCCAGGTGACCCTCTCACCTGAGTCAGGCAGTGCCTGATCCGGGAAGTCCAGCTGATGCTTACTTTTTTCTCTGTAAGTATACATGTATTACAGCAGTCTGGAAATAACTTGGTCACATTGTACTGTGCTTACTATTTTTGAGTAGCCTTATTATAATCTAGTGATTATGGTTTTCATGATAATTTATCAGTTACTAGGGAGTGACCATGAAAAGAGTTGTGACCCCTCCTGAGAAGGGGAGCATTATGCCCCCTTCTAGCAAAAACAAACAGCACATTACTATATTTCAAAAAGAGGGGGGGGGCAAACATTTTTTGCACCCCTGTTCAAAGTTTTACCACCGCCCTGTAAATAATATCAACCCTCCCTTAATTGACTAATTTAAATCATAGATGGTAAGATCTTATCTCACAGGATGTTTGTCATTTTCCCTGCAGCCATTACTGATGAGTGTTACGCCGACCACACAGTTCCCAACCTGGCCTTGAGTAAAACCGTCTATGCTGGAAGTGGTGATGGAAAAGATAGAATCGTGGACGGAGACCGTATTGCAAATCATGGCACACGTGAGTTGTGTTGAACTTTTCGAATTATTATTTGACTACTCATATACACTCACATGGGATTTTTCTGGAAAGAAAAAGTCAGTAGAAAGATGACTATTCTGGTTAGGTCTCGATACACCTTAGCCAGGGATACCTAAGATTTTTTAGGGTTGCCCAGGGCAACCATGATCACATTCACAAATCACACTCACAAATCTAGTACTCTTCTAGTCTACTATGTGCTTAAGTGTGAGTGGTGAGAATGCCCCTTTAATGGTTTCAGTTTCCATGGGCAAGCTCATGGGGCACCTGTGACATCAGAGGGCAGATTCTGGCAATGAAAATAGAAAATCACCTTGTGAAATAAACACTTTATAAATTCAAATTATTCCCAGGCCAAGTTGTAGGCACTTTAGGGCGTAGCAACCATACAGTATAGTGTCCATGATGCAAAGCCAAGTTTATAAAGATCCACATTTATTTTAGGGGTTGCAGGAGGCCTACAGTGCAGATTCGGTTAGATATCAATACCAGATATCAGCTGTGTCTGTGAGAGTGAGAGTGAGGGAGTGCTATGTAGTTGCGTAGCCAGCTGCCTATTTGCCTAACTATCATCGAATTTATTGATCTACAAAGATCCCAAATAAGGGATGGGAGTGTGTGTCTCCTGTATGCATGGCGATGCTCAGTTGCTATAAAGTGTGGCTAATGACAGGTGTCTTTGAATCCTGAAACAGCCTATGTGGGAAGCATTGATGATGATTATTTGGGTGGGCACGAAGCTTGCCAAGTGCTGCTCGGTAACCTATTGATATTTTCACTTTATTAATATTTGCATGATATTATGCTGCTATATGGTCAAGTGGTATATGATGAGAATTTTTGGTGAGAACGCCACTATAAAGATGTAAAAGTTGGGGTTAGAGCAGCGCTGGCAACTGATCATTCCATTTCCGCTAACTCGATATGGCATCAGCATTTCCTACTTCCGTTCTCAGAGTCTGTGCCAACAATCATTACAATTTCATTGCCATTTCCTGTTAACCCTTTAAAGGTTGTACAGTGCTTTAATGTATGTCATCAAACAGAGTTGCAGAGTTGATACATTGCCAAAGGATCATCCTGAAGAGCTGGCATGAATGCTACCCTAGGATTTTATGGCTGATTTATTTAGCTAGTGCTGTGTCGGTGACATTAAACTGACCCTCACCAAAGCCATGCTGATCAAATCCTGACATATATAATCTGCTTATAAAAAAAAGGTTTGGCACCTGAGAACTTTTGCAAACGATGAAAAATCCTACTCCATACGCTATATCGCTTCCCATGATAGCTCACCTGGTGTCTGTCACACATCACCATGGTGTTCATTAGATCAGCTAAAAATTGCTCTAGACATTATTTAAATATCCTGGACCATGATCCAGAAAAAAATATGTGTTCCTTCTTTGGGAATTGAATATGTTTTGCACTTAACATGGCGCGAAGGACCCAGGTGGGGGACCCCCTGGTAAGTAGAATGAGAACCACAGTTGAGATTTATTAGTGTATTTGATGCCTCTGTTGATTTGATAATATATACCATAGTGGAAATTGAACGTTTGCAACCAGTTGTGAACGTTCAATTCCTGTGCCTTTCTTGTGTTATTGTGACCTAACCGGATTCTACCCAGTTGCAAACGTTAAATTCCCAACTTCTGTTTGATATAAATAACATGGAATTCCACAGAATATGACACAGTCAAAAGATGTTCACATATTCTCGTGCCAGATACGTGCACAATTCTCACAGGGATCCCGAGTTGTGACTCAAGAACCGCACGAGTTCTGCCCGAGATCGTGTTTGCAGGGGAGGCTATATAAAGGGACGAAGTGCCTTTGAAACCAGGGGGTCTTATTAAGGGCAGGGTAAAGAGCTCCGGGAAATATTTCGAATTATCCTGAATATATTTGTCTATACTGAATATCTGCTTGTAGAAAATGCATGACATATGTGGGAATATCTGACAAATAGATTCATGCTAAATATTCTCCTCAAATAAAATACTCTAGTTTATCCTGTTTATCATAATCCCAACTGTCATTATTTTGAAATCTGGCTGTTCTCTCATTAAAAATTGACCTATAATATCCCAGTTTGCGCCAACCTCTTCACATGTGGGCTCGAATAACCAAATGGCCGAGCTGGCGTCTTTCCGGAAATACCTGAATATCGGTGCATGGGCACTAAGCTGGTTGCCTGGTGTGTTCCAACCAAGGTTCCCGCCATACTCTTTATATCTTATAAATATGATATATTTCTAGATACAAAACACCCCTTCCACTGTATAGATGTTGGTGAGTTTATTGAGCTGCTCCCACCACCACCCCAACCCCTAATGATTCCTACCAGCCCAAACTTCAAACACGACCCCTGTAGGGCAAAAATTATTAGCCTATGTGTATGTCATATAAGACCTGCTGGGGGAACCCGCATGACTCCGAAACGTCTATACACCAATGAAATCCTCAACTTTAAAATTAAGGGTAAGATATTCGATCACTCCTAACTTTTCTTTCATAGATTGCTATGGCTCACCACCTGAGAGTCGGCCTTGGGTTGCTGTTGATCTGGGAGTGGTGACACAAATCAGCACTGTGGTTGTCTGTTTTGTAGGTAATCATGATCGTAAGTATGATATTAAGATAATTGAAATATTTTCCCCTGCTTAGCTGAAAAGTTTCTGTTTTCCATTTTAATTTGTGGATTAACAATTTTGAAAACCAAATCTTGAAGAATGGAAATAAGTTAGTCCATCTCAGAGTAACAGTGCACTTTATAAGCAGCAATGGAACTTGTACAAATCACTTTTAGCTCTTCTGGAACCCTAGAAATTTAACGAATAAATGAGGCCCATTGCATCATGGGATTTCATGTAGGCATCCACCTGCTGTATCGGTTCACATTTCAGGGGGCTCGTCTGTTGAAACAAGCCCCCTTCCCTCACATTCTTGATGAGCCAAAAGAGTCTGTTCCACCCTAACTGGCCTGGAAATAGAGATAATTAGTGCCATGCCAGTTCTTACCGCTTGCAAATCAGACATTTATCAAGTTCTCAAGAAAAGCATGAGAAGATGATCCATTGTCTTATATATATTGCGCACTAGAATTACAATTTTATGTACAAATCAAGTCACTATCTGCATATATTTTTTAATGAAAATCCAGCGTAAAACATCATGTATAAGCCATGGCTAGTACGCGAGTCAGGTCAGCGGTGCAGCTTCTAGGATCAGCCTAGGATACAATAGTCAACAAACAGTACAATAGTCAACAAAATGAAATCGCCAGTGCAGCTTATAAATAGGATCCGCCCAAAGTCTAGGTGCGGCTTATGCGTGACTTAGGCTTATACGTGAGTTTTTACGGTAGCTCCACTTTATCTAAAAAAACAACCACCCTATGAAGAGGGCTTGTTACTGGCCTGTATTTCCTTCTACTCCTCTTCCCAACTGTCCTCATTGGTGTGAAGTTATCAAACTACCAGTCACCCATTATGTAACTTTGCTGTTCCTTCTATGTAGTAGCCTGCAGACAATGTAATATTGCTTAAGGTCCTAAACAACAAGTATATCAAAGACAAAATGCTATTCATTTCCTCTTGGCTTAGTCCAAAGTTGAAGGAACCAGTTCCAGAACGAAATTGATTATATTAAGTTAAAGTAGATCAGACAAATCTATATATCGTTATCGACATAATAAGTGCACATGTGCTTAAACAACAATACCAAGCTGATAACGAAAAGTCCAATTCTATTATGGGTACACCCCTATCCGTTTTTTAGTAGCTTCAAGTAGTTAAAAATTAATTGCGCCCAAGATTTGACACATTTCGGAGGTTTCATTTTAGAGGTTAAATTCAGTACATATGTATTCTGCCAAGGTCTATATGCTATAAAAATGACATGAATTGCATTGCCCAACATATTTTTCTCATGTTTATGAGGAAAAGGTTAATCTGCCTATGATTTATAAATAATCTTCCTTCAATGCGTAATTTCAATATCATTTATCACATGTCATGCTATATTTAACCAATAATATATGGATATCGCCGACCGCGGGGTGTGTATTGATGAATAACGACCCGAGGTGCGTTATTCATCTATACACACCCCAAGGTCGGCGATATCCATATATTATTAGGTTTATTATACGATATTTCCATTCAAATGTCTTTAATTACCTTAAATTCGCCCTTATTTCGCCATTTTGAAGGATTATTGACTGAATATCACTCGAACACCAGTAGCGCCATGTTGTTTTGGCATGCCACCAACCCTGCTCGCTGATTGGTGGAGCCTGGCTACGTCATGGTTCAATCTCCAACACTGAGTCCCACATAGAATTTGTAAGGGGGCAGCTTGGGGTGGTGTTATAAACAGCGTTTCCCTACCCATTCACCATCGCCGGATAGGCATGGGCACTAGCGTCGTCGCCTCACACACCAGGGGTCCCCGGATCGATTCTGGGTGGAAACGAACCATTTTCAAAATGCCTATCTCAATGTGAAAAAAAATCCCTGGAATTATTTTAACGAAAGGGGAAGTAAAGTCCAACTTCTACCTTTATAGTAAAAAAGAAATTAGAAAAAAATATTGATTTTCAAAGAAATCATACCAAAAAATGTATTTTCTTCTGTAACTCGGTAAATAATGGTCCTACAGGGCTGGAAATCCGCCTGTAGACTCCTTGTTTCGCCACCTCCCTCTACCAGCGCCTCCACGGCGTGGTGGTTAGCACGTCTGACTTCAAGTCTTGATGTAGCGTGTTCGAGTCTCCATGAAACCTAGGATTTTATGGCTGACGATATTCCAAATCAGAATCGATATTCCCATTCAGAATCATTCTGATATTCTGGATATCAGAACGATTCTGAATGGGGAATTCAGAATCGTTCTGATATCCAGAATATCAGAACGATTTCAGCCTTCCCAAGTGTGGGGTATGCACCAATATCAGAACGGGAATATGACCTTAAAAGCACGATCAGAGCCCAGATCGTATAATAATAAGGTATACTGGATGTTAACATTAGCCACCAGAGGGTAACAATGACAGTTGAGGTCAGGTGTAGGTGTCCGACACAATCGGCAATGTTCAGTTTAAATGCCACATGTTTATTTCAACATTGTTTTTACCTTTGCAGATACACTGGAATATAACTTTTTCATTCTGATTGGGGAAATATTTGACCAATCTACCTTTAGCCCTGGTGTCACTGAGGGCTATGAGCAATGCGGAGGGACATACAGTCATTTAGCACAAGGAGAAACTCTCTATATCCACTGCTATAGGACCCTGGTAGGCAGATATGTTGTGGCAACCTTAGACTCTGCTCAAAGTCTAAATGTATGTGAGATGGAGGTGTACCAGGAACAAGGTAATGTGTTTTGAACATCATTTAATAAATAGCCAGTATTGTATGATGGGGTCACGTACATCTCGTACCAAGACCAAGGTGTGTCTGGCTTCAGAAGACGCACGTGGGGATGCCACCCATTCCCATAATCTTAATAACGAAACTCCACTTTTCCCATAATCTTAATAACAAAACTCAATCTAATCCTAATAATGATAGCATCTGATGTCTGCCCCCCAACCCCCACTCTTCTTTTCCTTTTTTTCCTTCTTTAATAATGGTGAGTACTATTAAGACTTTAAGATTACCCCAGAAGTGGGGATTTAAGATTACATACAGAATGGGGGGCGTCTAGTGACTCTGCAAGTTCGTCCCTTGTTGCTCATAAGATAGACCCACAGAGATCTTGGTACGGGATGTGCATGATCCCAGCATACAATACAAGATTTGTTACATGATCGGAAGATATTTATTATCCCAGTTTTTCATTCTGGTTTGCTGGGCATGTTGTTTACATTGCCGCCATTGCTCTAGCTGTCATGTGACTAAATGCTGCCTTCTGATTGGTATCAGAGCAAAAAAAAAACGTACCACCCCCCGTGTGGTATGATATTATTGATTAATGCAAACACAGGATCGTACCAATAACGTTAGGTTGTGTAATAAATGCAATCATTGATTTGGTTAGCAACAAATCACTTAGAATTATTATATATTCTAAATTCCATGAATGATAAATATTTCGGGAAGTTAGTTACAAATCTAATGACACCACTGACTCTTCATTGGCCAAATATACTCTGATACTACAATCTATAGAAATTAAGTTACAAAGGGCTGTTTCCTCTCAAATGAGAACGAATTGTGGAGCCCGTAGTTGCTATACTGAACCCGCGAATGCCTTATGGGTTCTGCAAATGCTTCACAAAGTTCAGTTCAATGTTGAATCAACATTGAATCAACTGTCAATGTTGATTCAGTTTTCTGTACCCACTTGTTTAAGCCTTTAAGGATAGCATGATGCTTTGAAGCATCATACCATTGGTCGGCATGATGCATGAATGCAGCCATGGTAAGCTACTCGCCAGTGCTGCAAACAAGCATCATGCTGACCCTACAGAGATGAGAAATACCCAAAGGATCTGCATGATGCACCATTAATATACTGGTGAGTTACTCGCCTGGGTTGCATTGGTATATCATGAAGACAAACATTTAAGCAACATGCCATCCTCAAAGGGTTAGTATATTGACTACTTTGTTATGGTAACCCCACACACAGAAAAGAAGTAGAATCACTGTGACTCCCGACTTGATCACTGCGGTAACTCTCCCCAGGACTCTAACATGACTCCTTAACATCAGCAGGACTCTAAAATAATTCTATAATGACTCCTATTCTTAGACTCACCAATGATTGGGAGTCATTTTAGAGTTGTGGGGAGAGTTACCTCAGTGATCGGGGCTGGACTCCCATTTGAGAGTTACAGTGATTCTACTTCTCTCTGTGCAGTGCCGCCTACGTGGAAGAGAGATGAATATATATGTAGGCCTACATTAGTCATAGTGATGTCTTTACATAGTATTTCAGCCTATGGAGTGGATCTGTGCCTTACCAGACAAGACGGGTCCTAGTGGGACATGGAATCTTGCCCGGGGAAAAACAGCATATGCCAAACAGACTAATGCTGTGGACGCGTGAGTTGCTATACATTATTTATCTTTAATATTGGATATTACCAACCAGGATTTTATCTATTTGTTTTTTGTTTCAACTTGGTCACATCATTTTCATGATTTTATGTGACTGCTGAACCTTTATTAAAACCTATATGAATCCTTGGCAGATGTATTGAATTAAAATAAGGGTAGAAACCATAGGCCTGGTACTATAATATCACATAAGTAGTGTAAAGTATATATGTATATACTGAATTGGTATTTAAGGACTTTTTAAGTATTCAGCGAAAGATAGCAGTAAATAACTGGATTGTGCAATTACCTTTATATATGATGAAGAATTCAAGATCTACCAAAGTGGCATGTTTTAGTGCAGGTTCTCAAATAAGCAGATATATATGGCTCAACACGTGAGGAAATTTATGGAGAATGCAGTAATCTTCTGAGAATTCTGGTTTTTTGGCGCAAGCGTTTTATACTTAGAATGTGAATGGAACGTTTTCTCTTGGAAATTGACACATATTGCTTTTTCTGGTTGCCATGGAAACTATTCCATATCTACTAAATGGAACATTTCAGTCCTATAGTTTATTGAAAATGCGCTCAGTAACTCAAAACTCAAAAAAAGACCCTGCCCCCTGGTGTGTCATTTGTGAGTTAGACAATGTGTCATTTCTGAATATCAGCTTATCATTTTTACACCTGTCACAATAAACCTAAATGGCTATCGAAGCCCAGAGGGGCCACAAATTTTATTTTGGGGTGATGTTTTCTTTTCAACTGTCTAGTTGAAAAAACAGCCAGGAAATCACTAAAAGAAATAAAAGAACGATTGAGAAAAAAGAATGTTTTTTCAAATATTTTTTCTTTATAGTTGTGGCCCTTCTCGGCTTCCGTAGTATGGCACCCTGTTGTTATTACATCAGTTTATGTCATTGTGTTCCTACCCTGGTGTTCCAAATTCATCCTTCTATTTTCTCCTTCATAACCCTTGCTAAAATTCATTCTCGCCAATTTCTTTTCTTACAGTACCAGAGTAACGGATGGCGTAGATAGCCCAGTGTGGACTGACAACAGTTGTATTGGTTCAAATCAAATGGTGGCTCCTTGGTGGGTTGTAGATCTCGTTCAAACCTACAAAGTAGAGTCAGTCCTTCTAGTGAGTCAGTGGGACTCTAGTCTCTGTAAGTATTTTATTTTTCAAATTAGGGCCGAGTAATTTACTACCAGCTGTTGTATGTACGATGGACGTGGTGTGTGCTCCCAACACTACATCCCTAAGCTGTTGCTTTCCCATTACAGATTTTATTTTTCTCTGACCCAACTGAAAATTTTGATTCTGGATTAGGTATGTATATATATATATATATATATATATATATATATATATATATATATATATATATATATATATATATATATCCTCAATATTAATTAAAGGCTTTCCCGTGAAAACCTCAAGGTTCTTATGGTTGACAATACCTGCATTAACAACATTAGGTCATCAAGTTTACGATCTTAGACCATCAATTACACCCTTAGGTCATTACACTGATCCTATCACACACAAGATCATCAAAATGATCATCAGAGACCTTGAGTTGTCACATTTTTTAAATGAGCCTAGGCAAAGCCTAGCCTGAAGCCATGAACATGTCACCTACAAAAAGTTTGAGAGGGAACAAAATGGCCGATATTGTGTGTATTTTCACATTCTCCTAACACATTATCATACATCAGTTTTCCGTCAATGCAACTCGACTGAACCTCTGGATGGAGAGTGTTTGTTAGTGACGTCACTGGTGACATCACAGTTGTAGCGAAGTTGCTACGTCACCAAGCCAAGTTGCTACGTTACCTAGCAGTGTTACCACGTCGCATAACTATGGGCAGAGTCCATTTTGTTAGATTTTGTTGCTGTGATCATGGGCCACAGTTATATACCTTCATGTCCATATAATTATGTTAATAAAATGTAGCCCTAATGATAATTTCGGGTCCTGATGAGACATAAGGTTGTCAATTTGATGACCTAAGGTTACCAACCTTAAGGACTATGACGACCCTTCAAAAATTCAGATGAATTATTTACCACTTTCCATATTACAGGGGATTTTCTGAAGGAATTCAAGATCTATGTGGGAAACAATGATGGGCCATCCGCACCTTTTGACTCATCCCAATATGAGGTGTGTGCTAAAGTGTGTGATCAGCAGAGCAATCGAGGCCGTATCTACACCTGCCACACCAAACCTGAGGGGCGCCATGTTGCTATTTCAAGTTACTCCACAGCTGTTACTCAACTGTACTTGTGTGAACTTGAGGTGTTCACAGGAATCACTGAAGGTAAGAATTTTGTGCCATGGCAATGGGAGAATAATTATAGTAGATGACATTCAATATTGCTATAATACTTACCCAAACATATCACTATGCTATTTTGTAGTTCAGATAATTAATATATCATTATAATTTGGCAGACAATGTAAACTACAGTATTCAAGCACAAATTAATGAACCAAAAGGGAGTTGAAATTTCATGTTCTCAATGATTCAGCTTTCAACTTTCAATTTTCAACTTGCTGATTTACATTAATTCAATATTTAAATATGAAGTACTGAATCAATATGATTGTATATTAAGAGCTTGGTTCCAAAATTCAAAGAATGACACCATATTATGGCAAAGGTATCTAATAGATATAGACAAATGCAATTTAGAAACAATTCTTCCTCAAAATTCAATTCTTCGTACCTTTAAGTCCTCTCTAACGTAAACATCACATCAAAAGAACCACTATAAAATCATTACACTCCTCAATTCTTGAAGGGATTGATTGTGTTCCAGGACGAAATTCTTCACCGTTTGATATTGATTAAATAGTAAAGCTAAGATAAATTACCTAAGTACTGATATCTGTGAAATAATTGTGCTTGATTTCACAGTAAGCTATTTTTTGGATAATCAGGAAGAGGAACACTAAATTATTTTTCTCCTTCTGCAGATCTATTTGAATCCCGCGAGACTGGACTCACTGTGTCACCTGCCAACCAGTGGAAGCTTTATGACAATGATGAAACTACATGCACAGATATCCGAGACTATCTAGAAGGATACGCACCACATGTCTCCCTGAAGATGAACTGGGACCCGACTCTACAGGACACACGTCATGAGGCTGCTATTTACAAATGTAAGAGTGATTTCTTTGTGAATGTAACTCATGGCAACAATGTTAATGTTTCTGTCTACCGTGGTGATGACAACCTTGACACAACAAATATTGCCACCAAATTGGTGAGCTACTCCACATGTCTTACCCTTGGGCAGACTGAGAGTGGTCAGTTTCTGCGTACCAAGTTCCACTGTACTTGTACAGCTTTGTGCCATATCCTGGTGAGGTTCTCACTGTTTGATGTAAATGAAGCAGCAAACAGCACAGTCTGCACTGTCAAGCTGTACTTCTAGGCAGATTAAATCCTACTGTAAACGTAGATATTTTCGCACTGTACATATTTTTGCCATTTTTGCAGTTTCAAAAATCTACGAAAATATTTACATAGCGAAAATTTATCCTATGTAGTAGTATGAATACCATGTGTCAAAATCCGCGAATTTAAATCTGCGCGAAATTGTACTTTATATCAAATCTGCGAAAATTTATACCGGCGAAAATATCTACGTTTACAGTATTTAGTTGCCTCAGACTGAGCAGGACCAAACCCGACTGCAGCAGTATCTGTGAGCATATCAGACCTACCGTAAATTCTTGTGTAGAAGCCACGATTAGTACACAAGTCAGATCGTCAGTGCAGCTTATAAGTTCGGCCCAGAGTCAGGATGTGGCTTATTCACAAGTTTTTGCTACTATAGTAAAGTTTTAAAGTCACCATAACCAGATGGCCAGTGTAGCTTATAGATGAGTTAGGCTTGTACACGAGAATTTACGGAACCGTACTTGACTTGATAAGCGCACATCAGTTAATAAGCACACTCACCCATTTTTGGCCCAATTTTAGACTGTAAAACCTCTCAATATGTCGAATCTTGATCCTATTTTAACTCTTAACTACTAGAAAGGTGGGAAAAAATGAAAAAGGGACATGCGCTTAATAGAATTCAATTTGTTTTTTTTATTTTAGCTTAAAGCAAAAATATATAATTGTACTGTGCACTTATTATGTCAAATACGGTATACATTTAGTTTAATCACAACTAGGTTAAGCCAGCAGTCAGGATATAGGCAGTTGAAGATGGTTATATATGAAGAGTTTGGATGCAAAACGACATAACGGAATGGTAGAGAGGCAAATTCGGACTCACCTTGGTCTTTTGGAATGTAGTGTTGGGAGGTCTCAGAACGCCTCGTTCCATTCTCACGACATAACGGAATGGTATTTATTTTACAACAGGTGGGATTGTAGGATTTTCGCACAAGCACACCTTTTTTCTGGGTTCCCCCATTTAGAGCTAATAGTAGTGCTTGGGCTAAAAAGGAGTGAAATTTAGTTGGTCCTCCCCTTAAAAGAACTCCCAATCGTTTTGGTTTCACCAACCCAAATCCATCCACCCCCCCTCATTTAAAAATATGAACACTCCTTAAGTCCATCCCAGAATTGTTTCAAAAGTGAAATATATCCGTTCTAATCTGTATCTGATCAGTCAATATTGTATGATGAATAACAGCACATCTAAAGACAATGCAGTGGGAAAATGATACACAAAAAATGAATTGGCAAAACGGTATATTACAACACATGGTGAATGACAAGACTAGGCAATAGATGGAATCACCGTAATGGAGACACAAATGGAAGTATTGGCATACTTAGATATACTTTGGGTATTGAGAAATATTTGAGCAATGATAACATATGAATATCCCTCTAAATGGTCAGCCCTTGTAATAGACAGCTATCCCCCCCCCCTTTCGTGGTAAATACCGTAGCACTATTGATATAACCAAGGAATGTTGCATCTGACAACTCCTGGTAGATAAGCCTCCCTGGTATCTAATCTACTTATCTACTTGCAAGATTGGACATGTGATTAACCTCACAAAGAGCCTCAGGGACAGGGAAATCTGTGTGTTTGTTAGTCATATATAGTAAAAGATTTCTGTTACCAAAATATATTGAGGGCCCCAGACAGGTAAAATCGACAAATCAACATGAGCCTAGTGACATTGGACACAACCTATTTCTTAGACTCAACAAATGACATGGGCATTCCTTCACATCGACAAGTGACATGAGGGCCAGTGACAAAGGACAAGACCCTTTTCTTAAAATTGACAAGTGCATTGGCATTTCTTAAAATGACAACTGACACAGCCCTCCCCTCCCTCGCATCTGGGGCCCTATATTGCAAAGAGAAAGAATGAGGAGTAAGGCAATATTTTCAAAAAGCAATTTATCATATTAGACGAGACATTATATATATTGATGGACAATTTTGTAACAAATTACATCATTTAGTATGGATTTATTTCAGTGACAATTAGGCATGATAGTGTTATCACGATGCACATATATATAAATCTGATGATGATCATAAACATGTAATAGACACAAACCCCACTTACCACCATAAATGCAAAACATTTATGGTGTTAAAAGCTCTTTTAAGTGAGCTGATATCATACAAAGGCAAAGCCTGAGCAAGATATCACCTGGTAAAGCATGATGTACATGTATGTCAATGGCGTGGAGTTTTGTCTATATTATTTATGGGTGGGGGGCATAGATTCTGACGTTTTTATACTCTCAGAGTCTTCACATATTTATTCATATATTTTGAATATATCTGTAAATAGAAGGTAGTTTTAAAGTGCACAAACAATTGTTAAAGCATTAATTGTAATTTTTAGCGAAGTCTCGTGATGCTCTTCAGATTTCATGGCATCAAGATGCTTCTAAGCATTTACCAAAGGATTGTAAAGGAGTGATATCAACTATGTAGATTTACCATTTTGAAGCATTGAAAAGTGTTATTTCTTTTATTACCTAAAAGCACATTGAAACAGACGCTCTCCTTTTTCATTGCGTACATTGAAAGCTGTAAAACTAGTGTTATTTCAAATAGTTAGATATTATGTTGTACTATCTTTAAATAGTATCCACTTTGAATTTTCTACATTCAAATATAACTATGCACATACCATGTAATGCCTATGAATAGCAGTTTGACTTTTAAAAATCAATTTATATTTCACTATCACATGGAATAATGTAGTTCCTACACCTAATGTTGAAGGTGATGGCTTTGGTCTGGCAACATAATGTTTTGGCAGATATAGCAGAGCAGCTGTAGACACTGTAACAGACCCTTCAGCAGCGGATGTTATTTTGTAGACATATTAAATGATGAGGTGATATATTGTGGTCATGCTGCTATATTATGGAAAGCCTTTATGCTATCTGCACTGATAACATGTGTGTGCACTTACCTGGATAATGCCCTATGGCATCCTGATGCATGAACGCAACCCTCACGAGCCTACCCCAAGGGTGGTAATCATGCATCATGTCTAAATTGATACACTCCCACAGTTTGGCATGATGCATGTTGATAATCCTATTGAAGTATTTTAATGTGCACACTCACCAGGAAATGCAGCCCTCATAATTACATTTTGCCATGGCTGTATCAACTTTACTCTGCTTGTTACTTATTTCGCAATTAAAACTCTCATACCAGTTTCCTTGTGTTGTGTCTTCTGTAACAAATATTAACATTAGGGTAGATTCATGGCTGTAATCATGCACATTAAAAGTCAGTAACCCACAATCCCCCTAGTGGGACTAGAACTATATATGGCAATATTCTCTAAACCATTCTCTTGTATCTATCCCCATGACATTTAGTGTAGATGCTTTGTAACATATGTGAAAACACTCTTTGAAGGTTTGATCAAATAGTATCTACTTGTATCAACATATAACATGTTTAGGTTTACTTCTTAATACTTAAAATCAATTTTGAAGAGCTTGGATGCTAAACTACATAAGTGCCATTCTAAAAATAGGGACAAAAATCTGACAAAAATGAGAATTAGGGACAGTGACATATAATCCTCAAACAATTTTCCAAGATTTACTATTTCTCATATCATTAGGACCTACCCTAGTAGCAAACAAACTGTGGCCCCGGACGGGGTCAGACTGTGTTTGCAAGTCTGGCCCGGAGTGGGCTAACCGACGGGCTGCCGTCGGTTTAGGGCACTGGGCTTTGGTCTGGCCCCGTGCGGGCTTCCCATATTGGGCGCAGATCGGGTTTTGGATGGGAAGCCCGCTTTGGGCTCAGATCAGTTTTTCGACGGGCTTCCCACTTTGGGCTCAGATCGGTTTTTGGACGGGCTGAAAGCGGGTTCAGATCGGTGTTTGGACGGGTTGAAATTGGGCTCAGATCTGTTTTTGGACGGGCTGAAAGCGGGCTCAGATCGGATAATTATGGGTTTTTAGAATCTATTCAATCATTCTCCAATGATTTCTTGTATTTGTTGAACCAGATATCCTAGGTCCTGCTAATCAACCCAAGGCATAATCATACTATTCCTACCCAATAATGGAAGTATCAAGCTAATGATATGAGAAATAGTAAATCTGGCTTTGTTGGAAAACTCTAGATATTGTATAGTAATGACATCTGGTGTCAATCATCAGAACTACTAGACCAGTTACCCTGTCCAAACCCAACCTCAGCCCTCATCGGCCCGGAGTGGGCTAGCCGATGGGCGCCCGTTGGTTTAGGGCACTGGGCTTTGGTGTGGCCCCGAGCGGGCTGCCCGAATAGGGCTCAGAATGGGTTTTGGACAGGCTTCCTGTCATCTGCCAAACATGAACCCAAAGCGGGCAGTCCTCTTTGAAACTGATCTGAGCCCAAATCGGGCAGCCCTCTTTGAAACCAATCTGAGCCCAAAATGGGCAGCCCGAGCGGGGCCACACTTCAGCCCAGCCATCTGCCCAACATAAAACCCAGCTCAGTTTTGCCCAACTTCAAACAGCCAATCCGAGCTAAAACCAAATTGGCCCCGTGCGGGCTTGCTACTAGGGTACTCAGTACACATTCTGTTACCCAAGTACAATAATTGATCCCAGGGTGTCTTTACAAATGTTTCAATTCTGGGATGGAGATTTGTATCCAAACTCTTCATTTATACGTATCAGAGTGAAGCAATTCCTAAACATCTACACTGCAATGGTGGTTTATACCAAGATCAGCACGATGAGTTTGAACACATTCAAAAAGTATTGGAGTTCCTGACAAAATTAAATCATGGTCTCTGATTTATCGGGTGACGCACTGATAGGGTCATGACCATTTTAATTGATCTTTATCTGTATAATGATAAGTTGGTTATTCATGCTTCTGGTATCGTTCGGTGCTTTAGGTAACAGATTGTTTGTTTAGTATTAAATAATGTCATGATAAGTCGGTCGCCTGAGCTGTCAGGACCGAGAATAGGCCAGGATATACACCCTCCCCCTGTATTTGTGTGCTTTAATACTGGTTCTGGGACCAACCCCCTCCCCCACGCACCAGCAATCCAATTGATGGGTAGGACCCTTGATGGGGAGAGTGCCAATGTCCCCTGTCGATTTTTAAAAATGCTCATGAATGTTGCCATATCCAGTTTAAGAAATATGTCCCATATCATTATCTATTTCCCCTGTCCTTTTTTCATGTTGAGAAACAAAGTTACTATGCTTAAGTACTTGAATGGCCGTTCTCCATCCCCCCCCCCCATGGAGAAACTGATGCTCATACTCCATGGGCTGTTTCTCCATGATGATGTCACTGAAATAGCTATTATTTATCAATAATAAATACAGAGATCCGCTCTAATCAGTCCCTGGTTTCTCCACAAGTGGTACTTTGGATCATATCACACTCTGCTACACCTCGTGTGATATGATCCAAAGTACCACTCTTGGAGAAACTTGTCATTCAGACAGATCATCATTGACCTCTGTCTATGTATATGGCCTGTAGATCAGGCCATGACCACTGCGAGTGGTCGCATGCAATTTTTATATGCCCCCCTAGCGTGTATGTGGAATATCTGCCCCTCTCAAGAGGGGTCAGAATTCTTTATGCCCCCCCTCCCAGACCCACCACCCCCCTGTAACTAATAAATCAACACTTCTTTAATACCCCCTCCCCAAATGTCTCAAGGAAATGATCATTCCGGATGTAATGTAGCTGCACAACTGACAATGATCTCCAGATGCCAACAAAGTGCAAAGCAATATGGCTTTTTGGAGTATCAAACCATCAAGAGTTCTGCCAATTCTCTAATGATCTGTTCGGCCAAAAAAGAATAAAGGGGTTGATTCAGGTCACCCGACCGACCCTGTTAACACAGGGCCGACCCTATGCTATTTTGACTTTTTTGGGGTCAATTTTAGGGACTTCAGAGAGGCTGCTTAGTATATTCATGTTAAAAAATAAAACTTTTAAAAAACATCTCACCTACCAACCCTACATTTTCTTTCCATGTTACCTGAAACTTACCTTTTTTGGCCTTATCAAGTTCATAAACAGAGGTCCACGATAATCTGTCTGAAGGACAGGTTTCTCCACGAGTGGTGCATTGGATCGTATCACACGAGGCGGAGCCGAGTGTGATGCTATCCAATGCACCACTCGTGGAGAAACCAGGAGCTCAGGAGGCCATTTTAGTACTTAAGCATAGTAACTTTGTTTCTCCACATGAAATAAAATGGAGTACCTCATATCTTTTTCACATGCTTTGTTCTATAACATGTGTTAGGACACTTTGTTTATTTCAAACCACTGGGAAGAAACAATTAGGATGCATAAAAAAATGACACATCCATTCAAGCAGAATCATTGAACAATGTTGATTGCAGAGAATGTCTGATACAATGAAAACAGGTGGATTTCTTTTAACCCTCCTCCCCTCAAAAGGAGTTTCCCCCTGCGTTAAAAATGAGCACTCCGGATGCAATTTGTCACACCCCTGTGCTCACTGTCATCTTTATATATTGCTTCATATATTTTTCACACCTTTGTTCCGGTCCATATGACAAGTGACAAGCAAAGCATAGCACGCCATTATAACAGTATGAATTATCAATGGAGGAAATGAACGATTAGGATGAATCCAAGATGACCTATCCATTCAAGTAAATGCATCGGACAGCAGCGCTTGGAGAAAAATGACTGCTACAAAGACAAAATTCTTTCTCTGGGCATTTTTCTTTGCCTGGAACTCAACTACAATTCACACAGGTTAGTGCTAAACTTTGTAAATTATGAAAATTTAGGAAGATGTGTGTTTTCATTTAGGCTAATATTGTAGTAAATGCAGTAGAGTCCACTGCTGATCTGCTCGGCTACACTAACTTCTCAGAGTGCATCATGTCAGCACAAAAAACAAAGCAAGAGCATTGTCTGACTGTGGAGAATCACGCTGAGTCTGGTATGAAGAATTGTCTTGCCTGAATATCATTTAAAGATCAGGCCAACTCTTAAAAGGGAGCAACATTATGTGACTATTAAATGAGGCTCAGGTCAACCGTCCTTTAATGGAAATGAGAGTCCAGGTGACCCTCTCACCTGAGTCAGGCAGTGCCTGATCCTGGAAGTCCAGCTGATGCTTACTTTTTCCTCTGTGAGTATACATGTATTACAGCAATCTGGAAATACCTTGGTCACATTGTACTGTGCTACTATTTTTGAGTAGCCTTATTACAATCTAGTGATTATGGTTTTTATATTTTATCAGTTACAAGGGAGTGGCCATGAAAAGAGTTGTGACCCCTCCTAAGAAGGGGAGCATTATGCCCCCTTCTAGCAAAAACAAACAGCACATTACTATATTTCAAAAAGAGGGGGGGGCAAACATTTTTTGCACCTCTGTTCAAAGTTTCACCACCCACCTGTAAATACTATCAACCCTCCCTTATTAAAAATTGACTAATTTAAATCATAGATGGTAAGATCTTATCTCACAGGATGTTTGTCATTTTTCCGTGCAGCCATTACTGATGAGTGTTACGCCGACCACACAGTTCCCAACCTGGCCTTGAGTAAAACCGTCTATGCTGGAAGTGGTGATGGAAAAGATAGAATCGTGGACGGAGACCGCATCGCAAATCATGGCACACGTGAGTTGTGTTGAACTTTTCAAATTATTATTTGACTACTCATATACACTCACATGGGATTTTTCTGGAAAGAAAAAGTCAGTAGAAAGATGACTATTCTGGTTAGGTCTCGATACACCTTAGCCAGGGATACCTAAGATTTTTTAGCGTTGCCCAGGGCTTGTAGCAACCATGATGTTGCGTTGCAACCTTGAGTAACCCTATTAAAGTGGCATAATCACCAAGCATATCCCACTCACAAATCTAGTACTAGTCCAGTAAACGCAAGGAAATATATAGCCTAGTCTCAACAAAATTGCAAGAAAAGGTTTCTCAGTGGTTTTCACCTGTTTGATATATGTACTTTCCAGAAAAAAATTGTTTTGACATAAATTCGTTCATTTACTGGGCTATGCTCTTCTAGTCTACTATGTGGTTAAGTGTGAGTGGTGAGAATGCCCCTTTAATGGTTTCGGTTTCCATGGGCAAGGTTATGGGGCACCTGTGGCATCAGAGGGCAGATTGTGGCAATGAAAATAGAAAATCACCCTGTGAAATGAGTACTTTAAAAATCTAATTATTCCCAGGCTGAGTTGTAGGCACTTTAGGGCGTACCAACCATACAGTATAGTGTCCATATAAAGCCAAGTTTACAAAGATCCACATTTATTTTAGGGGTTGCAGGAGGCCTACAACTACAAGTGCAGATTCGCTTAGATATCAATACTAGATATCAACTGTGTCTGTGAGAGTGAGAGTGAGGGAGTGCTATGTAGTTGCGTAGTCAGCTGCCTATTTGCCTAACTATCATCGAATTTATTGATCTGCAAAGATCCCAAATAAGGGATGGGAGTGTATGTCTCCTGGGTGCATGGCGATGCTCAGTTGCTATAAAGTGTGGCTAATGACAGGTGTCTTTGAATCCTGAAACCGCCTATGTGGGAAGCGTTGATGATGATTATTTGGGTGGGCACGAAGCTTGCCAAGTGCTGCTCGGTAACCTATTGATATTTTCACTTTATTAATATTTGCATGATATTATGGTGCTATGTGGTTAAGTGGTATATGATGAGAATTTTTGGTGAGAACGCCACTATAAAGATGTAAAAGTTGAGGTTAGAGCAGCTCCGGCTGCTCACTCGATATGGCATCAGACTTTCCTACTTCCGTTCTCAGAGTCTGTGCCAACAATCATTACAATTTCATGACTATTTCCTGTTTTGGTTGTATAGTGCTTAATGTATGTCATCAAATAGAGTTGCAGAGTTGAAACATTGCCAAAGGGTCGTCCTGAAGAGGTGCCATGAATGCTACCCTGGCAAGTGGACTCACCAAGGCAGCATTCATGTATCATGACAACAAAGGACATAATACATAACTAATATGATTTTTGGTGATGCTGCAATTAGGTTTGTTTATTTAGCTAGTGCTGTGTCGGTGATATTAAGCTCACCCTCACCAAAGCGATGCTGTTTAAATCCTGACATATATAATCTGCTTATAAAAAAAAGGTTTGGCACCTGAGAATGTTTGCAAACGATAAAAAGTCCTCCTCCATACGCTACATCGCTTCCCATGATAGCTCACCTGGTGTCTGTCATACATCACCATGGTGTTCATTAGATCAGCTTAAAATTGCTCTAGACATTATTTAAATATCCTGGACCATGATCCAGAAAAAATGTGTGTTTCCTTTTTTGGGATTTGAATGTGTTTTGCACTTAACATGGCGCGAAGGACACAGGTGGGGGACCCCCTGGTAAGTAGAATGAGAACCACAGTTGAAATTTATTAGAGTATTTGATGCCTCTGTTGATTTGATAATTTATACCCATAGTGGGAATTGAACATTCGCAACTGGGTAGAATTCGACCTGTGCCTTTCTTGTGTTATTGTGACCTACCCGGATTCTACCCAGTTGCAAACGTTAAATTCCCAACTTCTGTTTGATATAAATAACGTGGAATTCCACAGAATATGACACAGTCAAAAGATGTTCACATATTCTCGTGCCAGATACGTGCACGATTCTTGCAGGGATCCCGAGTTGTGACTCAAGAACCGCACGAGTTCTGCCCAAGATCTTGTTTGCAGGGGAGGCTATATAAAGGGACGAAGTGCCTTTGAAACCAGGGGGTCTCATTAAGGGTAGGGTAAAGAGCTCTGGGAAACATTTCAAATTATCCTGAATATATTTGTCTTTACTGAATATCTGCTTGTAGAAAATGCATGACGTATGTGGGAATATCTGACTAATAAATTCATGCAATATCAAAGTATTCTCCTCAAACAAAATACTTTAGTTTATTCAGTTTATCATAATCCCAACTGTCATTATTTTGAAATCTGGCTGTTCCCTCATTAAAGATTAACCTATAATATCCCAGTTTGCGCCAACCTCTTCACATGTGGGCTCCAATAACCAAATGGCCGAGCGGGCGTCTTCCCAGAAATACCTGAATATTGGCTCACGGGCACTAAGCTGGTTACCTGGTGTGTTCCAACCAAGGTTCCCGCCATACTCTTTATATCTTAAAAATATGATATATTTCTAGATACGAAACACCCCTTCCACTGTATAGATGTTGGTGAGTTTATTGAGCTGCTCCCACCACCACCCCAACCCCTAATGATTCCTACCAGCCCAAACTTCAAACACGACCCCTGTAGGGCAATAATTATTAGCCCCTCTATGTGTATGTCATATAAGACCTGCTGGGGGAACCCGCATGACTCCAAAACGTCGATACACCAACGAAATCCTCCCCTTTAAAATTAAGGGTAAGATATTCAATCACTCCAAACTTTTCTTTCATAGATTGCTATGGCTCACCGCCTGAGAGTCGGCCTTGGGTTGCTGTTGATCTGGGAGTGGTGACAGAAATCAGCACTGTGGTTGTCTGTTTTGTAGGTAATCATGATCGTAAGTATAATATTAAGATAATTGAAATATTTTCCCCTGCTTAGCTGAAAAGTTTCTGTTTTCCATTTTAATTTGTGGATTAACAATTTTGAAAACCAAATCGTGAAGAATGGAAATAAGTTAGTCCATGGCAGAGTAACAGTGCACTTTATAAGCAGCAATGGAATTTGTACAAATCACTTTTAGCTCTTCTAGAACCCTAGAAATCTAACGAATAAATGAGGCCCATTGCATCATGGGATTTCATGTAGGCATCCACCTGCTGTATCGGTTCACATTTCAGGGGGCTCACCAGTTGAAACAAGCCCCCCTTCCTCACATTCCTGATGGGCCAAAAGAGTTCCACCCTAGCCGGCCTGGAAATAGAGATAATTAGCTCCATGCCAGATTTTACCGCTTGTAAATCAGACATTAGTCAAGTTCTCAAGAAAACCATGATCAATTGTGTTATATTGCCCATTAGAATCATAGTTTAATGTAAAAATCAAGTCACTATTTGCATAGTTCTTAACGACAATCCACCAAGTTCCACCATCAAATTTATCTAGTTCCACTTTATCTAAAAAAGAACGAACCGCCCTATAAAGAGGGCTAGTAACAGGCCTGCATTTCTTACTACTCGTCTTCCAAGCTGTCCTGATTGGTGGGAAGTAGTTAAACAACGAGTCATTCATGATGTAACTTTGCTGTTTTTTATATGTAGTAGCCTGCAAATATATTGCTTAAGGTCCTAAACTACAAGTACCAACAAGAAAATGCTATTTATTTCCTCTTGGCTTGGAGCAAGGTTGCAGGAACCAGTTCCAGAAGGAAATTGATTATATTAAATCAAATTATATCAGACAAATCTATATATCGTTATCAACATAATAAGTGCACATGTTGTGCTTAAACAACAATACCAAGCTAATAACAAAAAGTCTAATTCTATTATGGGTACACCCCTGTCCTTTTTTTAGTAGTTTCTAGTAGTTAAAAATGAATTGCACTCATGATTTGACACATATTAGAGGTTTCATTTTAGAGGTTAAATTCAGTACATATGTATTCTGCCAAGGTCTATATCCTATAACAATGACATGAACTGAATTACCCAACATTTCAAAACATATTTTTCTTATGTGTATGAGGAAAAGGTTAATCTGCCTATGATTTATAAATAATCTTCCTTCAATGTGTAATTTTAATGTTATTTATCACATGTCATGCTATATTAAGGTATACTGAATGTTAACATTTGGCACCAGAGGGTAACAATGACAGTTGAGGTCAGGTGTAGGTGTCCGACACAATCGGCAATGTTCAGTCTAAATGCCACTTTTTATTTCAACATTATTTTTTACCTCTGCAGATACACTGGAATATAACTTTTTCATTCTGATCGGGGAAATATTTGACCAATCTACCTTTAGCCCTGGTGTCACTGAGGGCTATGAGCAATGCGGAGGGACATACAGTCATTTGGCACAAGGGGAAACTCTCTATATCCACTGTTATAGGACCCTTGTAGGCAGATATGTTGTGGCAACCTTAGACTCTTCCCAAAGCCTAAATGTATGTGAGATGGAGGTGTACCAGGAACAAGGTAACATATTTTGACCATAACTCAATGAATGCAATCATTGCTTTGGCTTGGGTGAAATCAGTTAAGATATATTAAATTCCATAAAGGATGTATATTTCAAGAAGTTAGTTACAAACCTAATGACACATCTTACTTTTCATTGGCCAAATATACTCTGATACTACAATCTATAGAAGTTGAATATCAAGAGGCTGTTTCCTCTCAAATGAGAACTATTTGTGGACCCTGTAATTGCTATATTGAACCCACGAATGCCTTATGGGTTCTGCAAATGCTTCACAAAATTCAATTCAATGTTGAATCAACATTGAACCAACTGTGAATTAACACTGACAACCATTAGTGTTCTGTGCCCACTGGGACATAGCATTTAAGTGGGTTCATAAAGAGGATTCATGTCATTTGAAGAGAGACAGCCTTCGGACTCCAGGTTTAACAATATAATTTAATAATATCATTGTTTAAGCCTTTAAGGATAGCATAATGCCTTGAAGCATCATACCATTGGTTGGCATGATGCATGAATGCAGCCCTTGTGAGCTACTTGCCAGTGCTGCAAACAAGCATCAGGCTGACCCTACAGAGATGAGAAATACCCAAAGGATCGGCATGATGCACCATTACTGTACTGGTGAGTTACTCGCCTGGGTTGCATTGGTATATCATGAAGACAAACATTTAAGCAACATGTCATCCTCAAAGGGTTAGTATAATGACTACTTTGTTATGGTGACCCCACACACAGAAAAGAAGTAGAATCACTGTGACTCCCGACTTGATCACTGAGGTAACTCTCCCCAGGACTCTAAAATGACTCCGTAAAATCAGCAGGACTCTAAAATAATTCTATAATGACTCCTATTCTAAGACTCCCCAATGATTGGGAGTCACGCAAGAGTTACCTCAGTGATCGGGGCTGGACTCCCATTTTAGAGTTACAGTGGTTCTACTTCTTCTCTCTGTGCAGTGCCGCCTACGTGGAAGAGAGATGAGTATATATACATTAGTCATAGTGATGTCTTTACATAGTATTTCAGCCTATGGAGTGGATCTGTGCCTTACCAGACAAGACGGGTCCTAGTGGGACATGGAATCTTGCCCGGGGAAAAACAGCATATGCCATACAGACTTCTGTTATAGACGCGTGAGTTGCTATACATTATTTATCTTTAATATTGGATATTCCCAACCAGGATTTTATCTATTTGTTTTTTGTTTCAACTTGGTCACATCATTTTCATGATTTTATGTGACTGCTGAACCTTTATTAAAACCTATATGAATCCTTGGCAGATGTATTGAATTAAAATAAGGGTATAAACCATAGGCCTGGTACTATAATATCACATAAGTAGTGTAAAGTATATATGTATATACTGAATTAGTATTTTAGAACTTTTTATGTATTCAGCGAAAGATAGCAATAAATAACTGGATTGTGCAATTACCTTTATATATGATGAAGAATTTAAGATATACCAAAGTGGCATGTTTTCGTGCAGGTTCTCAAATAAGCACATATATATGGCTCAACACGTGACAAATTTTATGGAGAATGCAGTGATCTTCTGAGATTCTTGGATTTTTGGCACAAGCGTTTTATATTTAGAATGTGAATGGAACGTTTTCTGTGAGAAATTGACACATATTGCTTTTTCTGGTTGCCATGGAAACGATTCCATATCTACTAAATGGAACATTTTAGTCCTATAGTTTATTGAAAATGCCATCAGTAACTCAAAACTCACAAACAGACCCTGCCCTCTGGTGTGTCTTTTGTGAGTTAGAGACTGTGTCATTTCTGAATATCAGCTAATCGTTTTTACACCTGTCACAATAAACCTAAATGGCTATCGAAGCCCAGAGTAGCCACAAATTCTTTTTTATTTTGGGGTGATATTTTCTTTTCAGCTGTCAAACTGTCTAGTTGAAAAAACAGCCAGGAAATCACTAAAAGAAAAATCTATGAAATGAAAAAGCTTTTTAACCTTTGGGGAAAAAAAGTGTTTTTTCAAACATTTTTTCTTTATAGTTGTGGCCCTTCTCGGCTTCCGTAGTATGGCACCCTGTTGTTATTACATCAGTTTATGTCATTGTGTTCCTACCCCGGTGTTTCAAATTCATCCGTTTATTTTCTCCTTCAGAGCGCTTGCTAAAATTCATTCTCACCAATTTTTTTTCTTACAGTACCAGAGTAACGGATGGCGTGGATAGCCCAGTGTGGGCCGACAACGGATGTATTGGTTCAAATGACATGGTGGCTCCTTGGTGGGTTGTAGATCTCGTTCAAATCTACAAAGTAGAGTCAGTCCTTCTAGTGAGTCAGTGGGACCCTACTCTCTGTAAGTATCTTATTTCTCAAATTAGGGCCGAGTAATTCATTACCAGCTGTGGTATGTGCGATGGACGTGGCGTGTGATCCCAACACTACGTTCCTAAGCTGTGGCTTTCCCATAACAGATTTTATTTTACTCTGATCCCACCCCGCCACTAATTAGACAAAAGTAATTTCGACCAACCACTAAATGGACCGCATCTAGTTTTCACACCTCCAGTTCCAGGCTATTAATGTTTTGCCCCCCCCCCCCCTACACCAATGGCCTCTTTTTCATTATGACCCACCCTTCATCCACCAAGCACCCCTCAGCTGGCAATAAATGACTCGGCCCGCACCCAAGTCAGTCAGGAATGTTGAATTTGAAATTAATTTTACACAGGTCCTTTCAACTGAAAAGTTGAGACCCTTAGGTCATCACACTGATCCTACCACACACAAGCTCATCAAAATGATGATCATAGACCTTGAGTTGTCACATTGTTAACCTTAGTTTTTTTTAAATGAGCCTAGGCAAAGCCTAGCCTGGAGCCATGAACATGTCACCTACAAAAAGTTTGAGAGGGAACAAAATTGCCGATACAACTGTGGGCAGAGTCCATTTCATTTGATTTTGTTTGCTGTGATCATGGGCCACAGTTATATACCTTCATGTCCATATAATTATGTTCATATAATGTAGTACTAATGATAATTTTGGGTCCTGATGAGACGTAAGGTTGTCAATAATTGATGACCTAAGGTTACCAACCTTGAGGACTGTGAGGACCCTGAGGTTTTCAGTGTTGGAATTTAAAAATTCAGATGAATTATTTACCACTTTCCATATTATCTGAAGGAATTCAGAATTTATGTGGGAAACAATGATGGGCCATCCACACCTTTTGACTCAACACCATATGAAGTGTGTGCTAAAGTGTGTGATCAGCAGAGCAATCGAGGCCATATCTACACCTGCCACACCAAACCCGAGGGCCGCCATGTTGCTATTTCAAGTTACTCCACAGCTGCTACTCAACTGTTCTTATGTGAACTTGAGGTGTTCACAGAAATCACTGAAGGTAAGAATTTTGTGCCACGGCAATGGGAGAATATAGTAGATGACTTTCAATATTGCTAAAATACTTACCCAAACATATCACTATGCTATTTAGTAGTTCAGATAACTAGTATATTATTATAACTTGGCAGACAATGTAAAATATAGTATTAAAATACAAATTAATGAACTAAAGGGGAGTTGAAATCTCAGGTCGTCAATAATTCAGCTGTCAACTTTCAATTCTAACTCTCTAAGTCCTCTCTAAGGTAAACATCATATCAAAAGAACCACTATAAAATCATTACACTCTTCAATTCTTGAAGGGATTGGTTGTGTTCCAGGATGAAATTCTTCACCGTTTGATATTGATTAAATAGTAAAGCTAAGGTAATTTATCTAAGTACTAATATCTGTGAAATAATTGTGCTTGATTTCACAGAAAGCTATTTTTTTGGATAATCAGGAAGAGGAATACTAAATAGTTTTTCTCCTTCTGCAGATCTATTTGAATCCCGCGAGACTGGACTCACTGTGTCACCTTCCAACCAGTGGAAGCTTTATGACAATGATGAAACTACATGCACAGATATCAGAGACTATCTAGAAGGATACGCACCACATGTCTCCCTAAAGATGAAGTGGGACCCGACTCTACAGAACACACGGCATGAGGCTGCTATTTACAAATGTAAGAGTGATTTCTTTGTGAATGTAACTCATGGCAACAATGTTAATGTTTCTGTCTACCGTGGTGATGACAACCTTGACACAACAAATATTGCCGCCAAATTGGTGAGCTACTCCGCATGTCTTACCCTTGGGCAGACTGAGAGTGGTCAGTTTCTGCGTACCAAGTTCCACTGTACTTGTACAGCTTTGTGCCATATCCTGGTGAGGTTCTCACTGTTTGATGTAAATGAAGCAGCAAACAGCACAGTCTGCACTGTCAAGCTGTACTTCTAGTCAGGTACGATCCCATTTACCATAAAAACTGGAGTTGGACTTTTGGGTTAGAAATTCGACCTATAGCAAACTACTTTGAGATCTGCAAAAATCCTGGTTATAGGTCAAATTGGACATTGGGATTTTTTTGTGGGCACATATTCCCTTCAAACACCCTTTTCCTGAATAAGAAAGGAGTCATATTTAAAATTTTCTGCCCAAATTGATGGGCTCCTTTGACAACTGTATTTGTATTTGTTTCTTCTACCACTATTTTCTATCTTTTAAATAATCTTTTTGGGACCCAACATTTCTTGTAGTCAAGTTGGACTTTTGGGGTAAAAATCAACTTTTAGCACAAAAAAATACCCCAAAAATCGACTTAAAAGCGAGGTAAATTCTTGGGTAGAAGCCACGATTAGTACACAAGTTAGATCGCCAGTGTGGAGTATAAGATTGGCCCAGAGTCAGGGTGTGGCTTATACATGAGATTTTGCTACAAGAGTACAGTATTAAAGTCACTATAATCAGATGGCCAGTGCAGCTTATATAGGATCAGCCCAAACCCAGGGGTGCGGCTTGTATGAGAGTTAGGCTTATACACGTGAATTTATGGTACCGTGTTCGACGTAATAAGCGCACATCACCTAACAAGCATATATACACACAACTTTTCTGACTGATTTTAGACTGTAAAACGTCTCCAGTATATCTTGAGCTCATATTAACTCTTAACTACTAGAAATTTTGGAAAATATGGGTGGGGGCTGTGCGCTTAATGTAATTGGATTTTGTTTCTGTATTTTAGCTTGAAATAATTTTCAAAGTGCACTATGCGCTCATTATGTCAAATACAGTATATGTTCAGTTTAGTCACAACTAACTCATTCCAGATATAGAAGTAAGGAAATAGGCAGTAAAAGTTGGTTATATAAAACGAGTTCTGATGCAAAAAAAATGACCTAAGGTCATTTTTTAATGAGTGGGGTAAGTGGAATTTCGGAGGAGCGCGCCAAAGGTTTTCATGATCCCTCAGAAAGGTGTTACAATTGATTGATGTTGATCCCACAAATCCACCGACCCCACCCCCCCCCCCCTCTCGTTCTTATAAAATTACCAGCCCAGAGTGGTACAAAAATGGTAATGTATCACTTTAATCAGTAGTCAAAATGAGTTGGCAAAACAGTACAGTACAACACATGGTGAATTACAAGATCATACAATAGATTAAATCACCAAAACAGTGACATGAATATAAGTATTGGTATACTTAGATATATTTTGGGTATTGACAAATATTTGAGCAATGATACCAGATCCTCTAAATGTTCAACCTTTGCCTCAGAGAGGTATCCCTCGCCCTGTCTTGCTGTAAACTCAAATGGTGGTAAATCGGAGATGGTTTCTGATGACACTGGTATTTAAAGATGGTTTTAAAGTGGCATGGTCCATGGCCAATGATTAGGACTTAAAAATCAATTTTGTTAAAAGTGAACAAGAATGTTCAATATGACCATACTTTATGTCCTACCCACTTTGTTTATATCATTTGCCAAAATTCAGCTTTAGAATTCAGCATTATCAGTTTTATGCTCAATTTAAGACTTTTAGAGTGCACGCTATGATTCCACCCATTGAAAATGCACTATAAAATACTATACTTGGGCTACCGGGACTCTTATTGCCCATTGAGGATATTCTATTGTGCCACATCCTCCAAATATGATATAACAATAACATTTTGAGCACATTAATGTAGGATTTAGAATATGGCAAAAATCGGACCATGTCACTTTAAGGCCAAAAAAAAGAAGTTGTGTTCAGGTAAAATGGCCCAAAAAAGTAGGGTAGGTAGGTCGATTCTTTTTTTTTGACATTTTTTTAAAGGATTTTGAGACAAGATTCCTCCCATTATTACTAGGTCAGGCCTGAAAAAAAATTCTGTAAAAAAGTGTTTTTTGGTTAAAAAAATAATAATTTAAAATTAAAAAAAATAAATAATAATTTAAAAAAATAATAATAATAAAAAAATGGGTAGGGCCAGAAAAATAGGGACCTAAACACAACTTCTTTTTTTTTTGGCCTAAGCACAATGTCAGAAACTTGTAAAGACCCTACAGGGCATCCACTTACCCCAAATTCACCACAACTGAACCTACATGAGGAGTGAGATTGAGGCAGACTTATTCTAGACAAACAAGAAAAGCATCCTGTCATGGATCACAGCGGTATAAAATATCATTAGAAACATTGAAACTGATATTTCATGGTGAATACAGCAGCCCTATCAATTTAACCAGGGAATGCTATTCCTCACACCCCATGTTAGATAATCTTCGTGGGATCTTATGACATTATTATTTTAATTACATGATTGTTTGTGTGATTAATATCACAAGAGACTCAGGATCAGGGAATCTATGTGTATATTAGTCATATGTAATACAAGTAATACGTTGCGTCCTACCATGAAATATTGGGGTTAAAAATTGCAAAGAGAAAGAATGAGGAGTAAGGCAGTATATTCAAAGGCAATATTTATTATATTAGACAAAATGTCAGATTCATTGGTTGATAATGTCATAGCAAATTACATTAATCAATATGGATTGATTTCAATGGCAATTAAACATAACAGTGTTATCATGCATTATATCTAAATCTGCATGGCTGGTATAGTCTTCTCTATGCTAAGCCTATATTACAGATGAATACGTTTGTTGTACTAAGACCGGCACTACACTACAGATAGTGTTCTGGTACTGCATATATATGCAGTATCGGTTTTACAGTGGTACTGCATATATTGGGTACCGGCAGGGAAAGGGTTAAGTGTTAATTTCTCCAAGTTATTGATCATAAAACATGTTAGTTTTGTCTATTTATGGCGGGGTATTGAACCCTGACATTCTGCACTCTTAGAGAGTCCACAGATTTATTATATTTTCAGTATCTAAAGATATAATTCAAATGCACCTGTGAATAGAAGGTAGTTTTTAAGTGCACAAACAATTATAATATTTCTTCAATAAAAAGGATTACTCGTAATGCTTAGACAGCCCAGCATGCCTGTGCAGTGTAAGATTGTAAGATTGTACGATTTTTTTTATTCTAGCAGTAATCACGGTTTACACTGCGATTTTCAGAAGTTGAAAGTTACCCAGTATGGACGCATTATACATTTGCATATATAGAATACATGAGATTAGGTAGTCATCCCAAGGAATGACAGTAGCGGAGTTAACTCATGCAATGACTGTTCTACTCTAAATGATGATGTACAGTTCCATCAGTTATCTGTTGCACTTTTATGGTATACTGTATTTTACCACTATATCAAGATGATTCTACACATTTTACAAAGGATTATAAAGGAATCAACTATGCAGAATTACAATTTGAAGCGTTGAAAACGCATCATTTCTTTTATTACCTAAAAGCACATAAGAGGTATTGAATTTTGCTGTATTTACCCAAGTCATCAACCAATAATGCTTGCTTTGCACTACTAGCAGTAGAAGTTCAAACTATAGCTTATTGTGGTTTTACCTGCAACAGATGCTCTCAGTTTTTTTATTTTGTATATTGATAGCTGTATACTCGATTTAATTGAGTGTACTTTTCAAAGAATTAAATATGTATTTTATACTATGTTTCTTTAAATAGTATCTAGTTTGAATTTGCTAGCTTTAAATATAACTATGCATATATCATGTAATGCCTATTGGTATGTTGACTTTTAGAAATAAATTCATATTTCACTATCACATAGAATAATGTAGCTTCCTGCAACTAAAAGTGAAAGTGACAAAATGCTTTGGCATATATAGCAGGGCAACTGTAGTCACCGTAAAAGACCCTTCAGCAGTAAACGTTATTTTGTGGACATATCAAATGATGAGGTGATTTAGTGTGGTTTTGTTGCTATATATTATGGAGAGCCATTCCTTCTGCACTGATAGCCAGTGTGTATATACTTACCTTCTAGATAATTCCCTATGTCATCCTAACAAATGAATACAACCCTGGCGAGTCTACTCCCAAAGGTTGCAATCATGCATCATGTCTACATTTTCTGGTGAGGACACTCACCAGGAAATGTAGCCCTCAAAAGTAGATTTTACGTGAGAAATAAATAAGCATCGTATTTATTTGTGTATAAATCAGACAATGCAAGTCTACTCTCACAAGTCTAATGAACTCTGACCGGGGTGTCAACCAATCAGATCACTCTACAGGGTCAGCAGGCAGGGGTCTGCTCCCAGCCTGTGTGGCCACCACCGGTCTCAGTCACCCAGCAGCACGCTACCTGTGCGCACCTGAACTATACATAGAGACTTCTCAGAGACAAAATTATTTTTTTTGTGTTACTTGTTTATCGTTGAACTTGTTCCATTGTTTATTGCGTTCATTTGGCTGGAGTACTGTATATTGTCTGACGTATAAGACTACACGCAATAAATATTCAGTCACCCAAACTACATAACCTCTCATCGTCATATTTGCTAAAAGAGATTTATCAGGGCTGTATTTATGCATCATAATGAAAAAATGATATTATGCATTAAAGCATTATGCAACACCTAATTAGTGTGACATTTTATTTGTTCTGTCTGTTATTTGTTTTCATGATTAAAACTCTTATACTAGATTCTTTGTGTTGATTCTTCTATAACAGATATTAACAGTATGGAGTTATGGGCTAAAAACAAATCGGATTAATTCATCAACTATAAGGCAAAAGCCATATTCATACATCTTTATAACCAAAGGCCATAGTGCATAAAATCACTGTGCCTCAAATAAGGCCTTTAAGTGTATGACTTTTTCAGTTTTTTATGAGAAGGGAAATAAAAGTGGGAGATCACTTCAAAATATTTATTTCATAAAACGTTCTGCATACTTGTATTTGTTTCATAGACCAAAGTGTACAGATCAAGACGGTAGCCTTATACAATATACAGTATGTAAGGGGCAAAGTCATAATAGGTGGCAAAACATTGGTTCTACTGTACACTTTCCACTGCATGAATCATCCGATTTAAGCGACTTTAGGCAAAGATAAAAGTTGTTCCTTGTTGAAGCAACTTGGTGCAACTTTGAGCAAATTTAATCTGAAAAAAGAGTTGCCTAAAGTTGGTGGAGCTGCTAAAAGATAAACTTCAACTTTTTCTTAAATCAGACAGTTCATGCACTGAGTATCTCTCTCTATACATATATATGACTAGATCAGCTGTAGATATACTATAATAACAATATAACATCACAATCTGAGTTGATATATTTGTACAATACATGTATATAATAGGCCGATAATTACGAGCCTAATTAACTGTGTTCATCCATTCTGAGCTCAACCCTATAAGCTAAACAAATAATATTTAAAACTTATTTTCATGCCCAGAATTATTTGATCAAAATTAGAAATGTGCTATTTTGACTTGCCAATCGTTTTTTGGTATTGCAATTGAGATTATATCTATTGAAAATGGAAAAATGTCAGTACTTTGATTGGAAGCCCCAGTAAAGTCCATTTTTTAATCACTATCACTGTATTATTAATGATGCAATGTCCCCCTATGGCCTGAGCACGCATTTGATATGATTTTGAGGGCATTTTAACCACAATGTAGTATGTATTCAAGCCTAGCATCCTTAACGTACATGTGATACCGTTGGAAACACTAGGCCAAAAAAATAAAAGGTGTGTTTCAGGTTACATAGTCTGAAAATCTAGGGATGGTAGGTCAGGTTTGTTTTCTTTTTGTGTCTTTTCATTACTTTGGCCTGAAAAGTACCCAAAAATTTACTCACAAACTTCAGCGCCAACTCACGGACTCTGAAATAGCCCTAAAATTACTTTATATATGAATATTATCTCAATATTGAATAACAATTTTTGGGGTCAGCCCTGTTTTGCTAGACTGAAACAAACCGAGGGTAGCCTTCTAAACATGAGGCACTGAGGGTAGCCTTCTAAACATATGTAGGTGCCAACGCGCGCATTTTGGGAGTTCTGGGCACTTTGCAATGATTACTTTGAATTAGTCTATAAATGAACCTAGACATGTTTATCATTTGTCGGTAATATATGATACGTACATTGTCTGTAATGTTATATATTCATCAATCAGTCTCTAAATATAAGTCGTGAGAGAGGAATAATACAGCACTCGCAGACCACACTTTGGCAAATAGACAATATGTTCTACCATGCCGGTCAATAATTATTTACGCTAAGTACATATCTCTGTAGGCAGTTTGTATTAATAGAAGTCCATAAATATAGTTGTTTAACACTCTCCTTTGGCTTTGTACATATTATTAAGTATCATCTAACCTATGATCACACTGAGAAAATACCTCTGATTGCACTATTAAAATCAGTATTGTTAACTACAAATAAACATCGAAAGGTATCACATTGACAATACAATACAGTACAATTGACACAAAATATATAGAAAAAACAGAGAATGATATGCACAAAATATGTATTCTGAGGGATGTACTGTATCATCTATAAAAGACGTTTTTACATTTAATTTCTGCTGCATATACATAGCTTTTCAGTTAAGTATAGGTAAGCATATTTTAAACTATATGCATGGTATTACTTGAGAAAAGTAAATACATTTTGCTATATTCTTTGTATGTGCAATGAGAGATTCAAACCTCTGAACATATTTAATACGTAGATATAGTACATCAATGTAATTGAACGAAGAGGAAGACTGTGTTTGGTATGAGCATGACTAGGCATTCTCATTCAAGATTGCACATATTATGGATGTGAATAGTGAATTTGTTTGGGCCATTGCATCTATACAAGACGTGCTGTTATTTTCGAGATACTATTTTAGTGCATTTTTAAAGTGGCATAATCACCAAGCGTATCCCACTCACAATTCTAATACTGTTCTAGTTTACCATAAGGTTAAGTGTGAGTGGTCAGAATTCCCCTTTAAGCTCAATTTCAAGGCCCTCTATACCCCCAGGAGGCATCTTGGTAGGAGTTTACCAACCAAGAAAGGCATAACACATACATTGGCTCTCTGTGCTAACCCCTTCCAAGACATCCAGTTACCCTGAATAGTGCTTTCCTGACCTAGATACCTGGCCCAACCAGACAATTTGTTACTCCCAGGGTTCTAGGCAATCTAAGCCTTGGTCAATTGGCACTCCAAAGACTGATATAAACAGTGGTGGGCCCTAGTATTATTCAGTCTTATTACCTAAGACTGAATAACACTAGGGCCCACCATACTATCCAGTGTGTGGTCAGGTTACGGTGGCCACAAACTGGCCCACAACTCATCCTCGGAAGTGTCCGAGTGACATCGCTGGTATGTGAGAGGCCATAACTGCATCACTTCCCGGGTATGTTGGGGGGATCCTTCTAAGGTACTGGTCTACATTTCTCATATCACCCAGCATGCCGGGACTACTTCTACCAAGAAGCTTTGGTGCCAGCGATGATGCCCAGGAACAGGGGTCGAGGTGGTGCCAGCTTGCAGTGACTATTCCTAGAGTCTACTTGTGGAACCAGAGTAACCCTAGACAGGTTCGGTGCGTGTACGGGTGGAGTTGACCCTCACCATGAGTGGGGACGATGGGGGTGGTCCCAGCGTCATGTTGTCGTACATGGAGAGTTGGTCAGGATTCATGATATTGGAGGACGAGTCGATGGCACCACCGACGTTGTCCAACTTTAGGCGAGATGCGATTTGTTGCAGGATAGCAAGCTCCTGCTGCTGGACTGCCTGCATGCTCCGCATTCTGGGAGAAATAATAAAAATGTGTTAAAAAGTATTGTTCCTCATCATGCAACAAGCCATGAAATGAACTCTAGAGATAGATGCCCGATTATAGTGTGTATTATTTAGAGCACTCAAAAAGAAAGAGTTTTTCATCACTAAGCACTGGAAAATATGATCAGGATGTTTTTTATTTTATTTTATTCTTTTACACAGGGTCCAAAATGTAATTGAAATACAGACTTTTACCAAACAAATTTTACATTTAAGTAGTAAAGAATATACTGATCAACAAACGTTGGGAACTAAAGGCCGCTGTATTACTGCATTACGCAGTATTTGCATGATTCCTTTATAGTTTTCTATCCAGAATTGTATTCATAAACCATAAAAGTATTTACAACGTTGCCAGCTTGCATTTTGGTTGAAGGAATTTATTCCAATATATAACATCGAAATTTACTGAATTAAACATAAAATGGGGTAGGATGCTAGAATAATTCCCCTTATAAAACATGATAAGCCTATTTGAAATCAGTATAAGCCCAGGCTTATAAATGGGGGTTGTGAGTACCTGTTCTGCTGGAGGCGGTACTGCCGCTCCATATGCTCTATCCGCTCCTCAACCTTGTCTTTCTGCTCCTTGTGGATGAACTGGGTCCCACTAGCTCCTCCTCCCAGGGCTGTCCTCCTTATCTAAAACATGTAACATTTGGATAGCAATTATTATAGGCTAAAGGTAATACTGTAAATGTAGATATTGCTGCTGGTATAAATTTCCGCGGATTTGCTAAAAGTACAATTTCAAGTGATTTTGAAATATGGTATTCATATAGCTACGTTAGATGAATTTTTGCTCTGGACATATTTTTGCAGATTTTAAAATCCACGCAATCCACGGAAATATGTACAGCGCAAAATATAAAGCGTTTACAGTAAAAGGGAGGCTAGCCTCTCCTTTTCCATCCTTTTTTTTTAAATTACACTTTTTTTTAAAACATAACTTTTGTATATATTATGTTCATTAAAAGTGTTTTTCCCAAATAGTGAAAAAAGATTTAAGGTAGTGATTGGTCATATATTGCATTTAGCAGTAATTAAGTTCTATAAAACTCAAGTTATTCCATCCCCTTTTGGCGCAAGGAGAATTGGATTGTCTTCAAAATATTCTAGTCAGATTCTGATGAAATATAAATAGTTATATTCACTACAACTGACACATGTAATGCCAAAGAGAGACTGACCTTGTGCCAACAATAAGTGTTGTCTTCATTAGGCTTGATGATGGCTCGCCGTACATAAGCCCTTCGCTGTAACCATCGCGGCATTGTGTTCTCAAAGTTAAACAGTAGATCCACCTGAAGAGGATGAACATTCATTGCTTAATCATATTGAGTCATGTTTATATTTCATAATGATATTCAAAAGATGTCTAAGATTCAATGCAGTACCTTCATAGTTATATAATATCAATCTTAAAAATGATTATAATGATATTACAAGACTAATAAAATGCCAAATGACAGGATGAATGCAATTTATACAGTTACAGTGTAAGCTTATGTTTAAAATATTTCTACTTTATTGTCCATACTAAATTATTCATATGATTATTGTTTGAGTATCTTGCCTGTAATGCCTTTATTATGCTGCCATTTGGGTAATTGTCATTTTAAAGTAGCTTACCTGTAGAGCTATCCTCTTCAAGTATGCGTTACGTTGAATCTTCTCAATGTCACCAACAGCAATACCAATCTGTTGTGGATAAAAAACAAGAAGTAAACAATCTTTTATATCATAGCATGAATCATCCATTTTTGCGACTTCAGAAAAAAAGATGTTTGATGACCTTGTTCAAACAGCTTGAGGCAATGTTAAGCAATTTTTAATCTGAAAAATATCCAAGTTGCTTAAAGTTGCTTGAAGCTGCTGAAAAAAGGGCATTAATCAAGTTTAATATTTGCTTAAATTGGGTGGTTCATGCAGTCAGGCTCTCTGTATATCGCAGTGTATTGGTAATAAAGCATTATGAGTTTAATTGTTTTATCAGGCAAAATATTTCTCAATACTAAGAGAGTTCTCCCCCAGAATTGCAGTTCTATTTAGGGTGCTACTGACCAATTAAATGCCAAAGCCTTGATCTAGGATGCAAGCCGAATCCTTATTGGCATTCACAAAGCACTGTTATTTCAGTCATTCCCTCTATTAAAACAGAATTATGTAAATAAACAAACTTACTTCTATTTATAAAGGCTATAACAACAAATTCAAATATTAAATATTAAATTTATAGATACATGCCTTATCACACAGAAATGTTATTTCAACTCCATTTTACGTCGGAAGTTAGAACACATATATGTCATTCATTGTAACCTGCTTTCCACAAATCTGATCAATAAAGTTTAAATCTTGTTCAAGAAAAAAAAGAAATGTTGACTTACCATGAGGTTCATGAGAACAAGTGGCATGAGGAAGAGGAAGATGACAAGTAAGAAGTACACATCCCCCTTAAAGGGTCCCAGATCAGGCTCCACAAAGTTATCCACAAACTCGATCTCTCCCAGCGTCATCACAAAGATGTTCAGAACTGCCGTACCAATGTTACCAAACACTTTCTGTAAAGGGGGTTCAATAAAGTATAGGCTAATTAGAAATGTATTTTACCAACACATCATTGAGATATTCCTTTAAATTTCAGTATCATTGTTAAATATTAATGATAGTTATTACATAATGAATAATGTGTTATAAATACTGGAGATTTTACGAATTACAGGATTTACCTTAGATTTGTGAACTGTTTTTCTTACACAGCTACACAGGAATTCTAAGATTTATTATGTACTGGCAAATGGCATGGGCAAATACCTAAATAAATCTGAACATTGTCATAGTTACATCTATAAATGTTTTAATAGCTAAAACAAAATAAATATTTTAACAACTATCGGAAGGAAACTAAAACATTCCAAGGAAAAAGTGGAGGAAATAAGGCTATCAATGTAGCAATTAAAGGGAACCCAATATTTTCTAGTTAACATATTGGGAGTTTCTATCCAATAGTTAGGTTTAGACACATGAGGGAGACAATACCCTAACAAATGAGTTAGTAGAAATCAGATCTCAAAGGGAAAGTTTGAAAATGTTCAAAAACTGCCAAGCTGTTATTTATGATAAAAGGGAGGAGTACACTGAACAAGGACCACTACAACATTGACAACACTGAAACATATTAAAACAAACTACAGCCCTTACATGGAAATAAAGGGGGGCAAAAATTAACTTAAGTTGCAGGAAATCACTATGATTAAAAGAAAACAAATTGTCCTTAAGGAAAACTTCAAAGCCATGTAATGCAAAAGATGAAATTAAGAAAAGCAGTGGTGGCTCTATTGAATATATTTTATCAAAAATTAACATTTGACCCAGCCCAACTAATTATATTTAGCCATATGTATTTTTACTGGGACAAATTCAATTCAAAATATTAAACATCACTTTCAATATGGGTTTGTTCATTAAACATTGCAAGAAGACACATTTTCATCCGGAAGATTTAACTGGTGACATTTTTATGGTATTTTATACTGCATGAATTAAGTAGACAATAAGTACTTTGCAGTTATCTTATCTTGGTCAAATAGTGAGAAATATGTTGTATTTTAAATTATATCTATGAATTATTTATCAACCATATATGTCGTCCCAATGTTTGAGCACACATAGAGGCCCTGTGACTTCTTGTAATAGTTAATGAATGGCTATATTCTACCTCACACTTATACATTGATTAGAGTGACAGTGAACAGACCACACTGTGGGGTACCACATTTTATGGAAACAGTTAGAGTAGCTATTACATGTTATCATCCCATTCCAATTATGTTATTTATAATTGACAATGACACAGTACTAGTGTTAGTTCCAGAAAGTAAAGGAGCATGTTTGAGATACTTTTGAAAGATTTTGTTGTAGCATAGAAATATTAGTCATACGCTTTATTGTGATACGCAGAAATAATACTTTGGGTAGAGAACCTGTAAGACAGGTAATTGAACATTAAGCAGCGGTATATTTTAACCCTCTAAGGACAGCAGATACAGTGTTTTTTTAACTACCATGCTGTTGTTGGCATGATGTATCAATGCAGTCCTGGTGAAAAGCTTTCCAGTGTTACATTCATGCTGGCCCTACCAATGCATGAGTCATCCGATTTAAGCGACTTTAACCAACAATTAAATATGTTTAAACTTTAATGGTCTTGTCTAAGCTATTTGAAGCAACATCCTTGTAGTGAAGCAATTTAAAGCAAAGCAGAAAATGAAGAGTGTCTTTGCCACAGCCATTGAGCACTTAAAGATAAAACATTGCAAACTGTATATTTTCACACTATTTTCACTTAGTGTCACATTGCAATGTGTTGTCTTGAAATGATCAAATATATTTTGCTATACTGGTTTTTAGGCATAAGCATTACAGTATTCAACACTGGGTTGCATTCAACTTTGATTATAAAGTCATTGTTATTAAACAGCAAGTTAATGAACAAGTTATCATTTTTTTCAAAAGCAGACATATTTTTATGACTTAAGCTTATTATGGGCTGCATGACTTGGTCATCTTTACATCCACAGTGGTTCAGTGACCAATATTTTGTGTTTTTCAAAATATCTATTTATTTTACGACATTTTTGCAACCCCGATAGATTAAATATTCACGAGCCACCACTGCACAGATTAGACTGGCGGAGAAGAAAACCCCAGAGAATGATCCTGCGGGGCCTAACAATGCCAACGGTAGCTTCACTCTCTTATGCCAGCCTGATTCAGAAAGTTTACATCATTGCATCATACTCCTGTAATTGCTTGCAAAAAATGTATAAAAACTTGAAAGATATTTTGGACAATTCTCATGCATTTCAAAAAGTTCGTTTTGCAATTCTTTATTATAAAAGCAAAAATATGTATGTTTTCGGCAATTTCATATCAAGAACAAAAGTATTTACATCTTGAAAAATTATTTTGGATAATTCTTTTGGGTAATCTTTATACCCATAACTCCTTCTAAGAATTTCCAAAGTAATTTCTCATATTGATAGATCTGTATGAGGCTGTAAAACTGAGGTTTGTAACAGGGCTATAGCATAAAGCTAGTAGGGTGATCATTGCTGTTTGACCAACCTTTCCATCATCCTTGTAATATTCCTGCGTATACATTAATGCATAGAAGGACCCGGCAAAGGCCCAGCAGAAGAAGATGTAAAGAAGCACGGCCTGATCACAGCAATTGAAAAAAGTACAAAAATGACCGCCTTAATAACTATATCAAATCATTGTGTCCTATTCAAACAGCGCTAAAATTAATACATTTGGGGGATGACAACTGTCTGGGCTAGGGATGAAAATAAATAAATCAGTAAATATCGTAAAAAGAGAAATAGAGGAGTGGTTTAGTTTGGAAAAGATGAAAAGAGGATAGAGAACGGTCCGGTATAGCTTTCACTTTGGGGTATGCTGTACCTATTTTGATGATGGTGTGGGCAGGGTTTGGTTTGTGAATAAGATACCGCATGAACCATCCAAATTAAGCAAAAGTTAAAGTTGCATTAATTTGCTTGAAGCTGCTGACAGTCGGTCATTAATCAACTTTAACTCCTTTTTCAGATCAAAGTTGCTGAAAGCTGCTTAACAAGGCTATTGAACAACTTTAAGTGTTGTGTTAAGTTGCTTAAATCTGATGATTCGTGCAGTGAGTGTGGAGAAGTATACACTGGGGTCTGCAGCTAGTGGTCATGGTCAGGGACAGGACACAACATAGAGGACCTCTGGGTCCGTAACCGACTGTTTTCACAGGAGCAAAATTAACCTTAAAGCAAGCAACAATATAACCTCGAAGCAAATCATCAGAATGTAATAATTAAGCTCGATCACCTAATTCAGCTCAAATTTTGCCTTCGGTTCTGTAAAATTTTGACCAAAATGCTTTTCAAATTGTTTGTTGACTTCACTGATTTTCAAAAAGACCTCTAATGTCCATGAAGGAAATATTTGAAAGATTTTGGGATGTCAAGATTTTGGATTTCATCAGAATATGCTTTGCAGCTACATCATACAGAAACTTCCTATACTAAAAGGTAAAGTTGGACTCCCATTTGATATGTGTGTGTGGCAACTACTACATACCGGGTTGTAATATTGCATCAGAACGTAAAACGATTCTCCAAAGGCCGCACAAAAAAGGATGAAAACCACCACGGCCTGTGGAGCAAAGACAACCAATACAGGAGGTATTAAGGGAACAGTTGTCAGATGCTGATTCTCATCATAGGGTGTTTATCATATATTCTTGTTTTTCTGTGTTTTTATTCTAAAGTTGAGGGTCATATTCGGAGTGAATGAAAACAAACTCTCAAAAGGAATATTGTATCAAATGAGCACCAGAAACAGTAGCCTGGTAATTTAGTTCATATTCATTCACTCAGACTTTGTAGGATTATATCCTTGATAGGGTCCAAATTCTTCAAATCATTCAAAATATAAATACATAAAATCCCTATGATGAGAAACTAGACTTTTCCATAACTGTTGCTGTACATGTATGTTTGTGTACTCTCAGGGGTATTTCTCTCATTGTGTGGGTCTGGCTAGTAGCAGGAGATGTCAGTAGGTGCTACAATGAAAGCAACCGTCATCTCCATTTGACGTACCGGACTGATGTAGCGCATAGTGGTAAAAAAGGTATTGGCAAATGCCAAACCAAATAAGATCCACAGCATGCAGACCTGCAATGGTAGATTCATGTATGGGCAATGCATGGTCCTGATCAGTTCATGTTCACAACTTTTATCGACCAGTGCATCAAGAAGGGTTGATTGTGCTTATGATGGTTTTAGTTGAATCCTCAAAACATTGTCTATAATGGCTATGTTTGAAAACATTTCATATCAGGAGATTCCTTGCACAATTATCATGTAGATATAGTATGGGAATGCAGGAATTTAAAGATTGTATGTATGCATTTGTTGGTTATGCTTCATAAGTGTTCAACTATTTTTTCAACAACTTTTCTGAAAGGTCATCTTGTCTTGATGCATAACAGGACTTCACCATAGATCACCTGATCAAAAATCTATAACAAGCCTTTCTAAGGAATTTAGAAAAGATCCAGTCACGAAGAACATGTGAAAAGCTTAAAACTTTATGTGCTCTTTTAAATGAATGGCCTTAATTTTTTTGACCAGATGACAATAAAGGACGTTTTGAAACCTAGTAAATAGGTAACAAATTTGAAAAAAATGGGAATTATGTTGCCATGGCGATTATCTTCTAGATATTCACTCCTTTCTTGCAACAAAATTGCTAAAACAACTCCGCCCAGCATTTTTAGCTAGATGTATGAGAAGGCAGGTTGGAAGGTTTCAAAACGAAATTCTCTTTCAAATGAGACTTTTTGTGAAAGTGTATCTAGTCTGGTTCCAAGAAGTGGTATTGCATTTTCAAAAAAAAGGTGTTTATTACATTAGGCTCCATTAGGCCTCTGCCTGTGTAGTAAATTTAGATTTAAATACATGTAGACATGGTTTTATGGCCATTTAATACTTCATGCTAGGTAATGTGCTCAGAGAGAGTAAATCATGGGAATGACAATCATAATCACGTTTGCTGTCTTATGTGTGATTGTGATGCAGTGAATCTTTCCTAGAACTGCTGGAATTTAAGATGCTTGACTAACAGGGTCAAGTTATAAAGAATAAAAGACAATACAGACAAAGAGTACAGATTTCTTCTGGCAGAAGTTGGTTGGCTTAAGAAAATAGTCATTATTTATACATGGGGAACATGATAACATTTAACAAACATTAAAATATTAAAATAGCTAAAACAAAACATTACAACTAGATATTTTTGATTGTGGACTGTCAGTATAACAGACATTACAAAGGAAGTTCAGACTTTATGAAGATAATCATATCCTTATAAAAATGTATATGAAATAAATTTCAATTAACAACTGAAGCTTACCTTTAGTAAACTGCTCAACACAGTTACAAACATGATGACGTAGATGCCGACAAAGTCTATCCTCCTTAGGTACATGATGAAGTTGATCCATGCGAGGAAGAGCGCGAGCCACCCGGCGCGCCACTGTATGAGGCATGGGTAGTAGCCGTAGGGGTAGATGAAGGCAAAGGTGGTGGCCACCAGGATCAGCGCGATCAGGTTGAACACGTTCAGGAAGTATTTAAGTCCCTGGAGGAAAAGTGATCATTTAATAGGTTAATCCTGGTGAAATGATCGATTGATTTATTGATAATTCGTTTTATTTTATCCTGAGGCAGGTATAAGATGTTATAGATCGTATTCTGCCCTCCCTGCCATTTCTCTGATAGCAGGTGTATTAAACACTTGTAGTATTGTTTACAAGGACTACTTTCATTATATGTAACTCCAAAGTAATATAGATATGCATGAACATAATAGGTTATTAAATTCATTTCCTCATAATGACCATAAATATGGTGCAACACATGTATCAGAGTGGAAAAATTCCCTCGATATCTAGAATACAGAAAAAGGGAAATATTTGAATTTTATTTCACGACAAGACATCCACAAATGGATAATTCAAATTGGCTGGTTTGTTTTCTCTCATTTAGATATTTGAGTTGGCTAAGTGAGATGGACACAAATACATACCCTCTGCATAATCTTGAAAGCCTCACGTAAGAAGAAGAGTAAGATGAAGACGAGCACCCAGCCAGCCATGACCTTGACCTCCTGCTCCTTCACTGTGAGGTCACGATTAGGGTCAGCTGTCTGTAAACGGGAATAATGAAAAATCTATTACTTTTTATAGAATATGGCAGTGGCATTGATCTAACCAAGGAAGACCCATTCTGCCAAGCCATTGAATAACACACAACCATATGTAATAGCTAGCCCTGTGACATCATCAAAATGGCGGTTTGTTTACATTTGAATGACGTAGGGAGAAGCTAGTTTTCCCGCAGAATTCTCAATAAAAAATATTCAAATGTATCAAACTGGGTAACTTACCCTTTTAAGGATGTCTACGTAGGTTTTGTTGTTGTCCCTGATGGTGTGGTTGATGAAGATGGGGCAGTAGTAGGTTGTGTCGAGCACGACCTCGCTCAGCGCCTCGCCGACCACAGCCGTGTAGTAGGTGAGCGAGAAGAGGTAGCCGATGTAGATAACCAGGTTAATGTAGAACGTGTTACGACCAAACCGGACCCTAGATGACCAACAAAAAGTATTGACAAATTTCATTGATTTTGAAATTACCGTAAAACCTCGCTTTTGTGCCTAACTCGCGTATAAGCCGCACCCCGAGTTTGGGCCGATCCTATGAGCCGCACCCGAGATCTGATTATGGTGACTTTTAGTACTGTACCATAGTAGCAAAAACTCACGTATAAGCCGCACCCTGACCCTGGGCCAATCCTATGAACCGCACCGCCGATCTGACTCACGTACTAGTCGCGGCTTATACGCGAGGTTTTAGGATAGTACATTGCATATTTCTCTGACAAATGATAATTGCCTGATGAAGAATTCACTTGAAAAGGTACATGTGAATTTAGAATATTGTAGACATACAAAAGATGCATGAATATTTTGTATGCTTACAGTATGCAATAAATGCCCACGACAATGCTGATTTCCCCCCAAATATGCATACCCATGAATATCAATACTTTCACAGGGTCTATTTATCATTGTGGTCTAATTTTAGGCGATGTTTGGGTAATGCTCATTTATACACAGTGTATTAAGGGATGTTTCTGGCGATGGCAACAAATTTACCAAGCCTGAAAAGCGATCAACGCTGTAATATGATTGATCACAATTTACTCACGTTATGTCCCCTCTATAGTGCTCTAATTATACAACTCACCACTTTTGGTAGAGCACGGTCTGACAGAGTGGATGAGACAGCAGTGTGTCTCTTTCATGTTCTACCATACCCTGTAATAACGGAAAGAACCAAGGTAAACAGCACTTTTTAGTTTAGTCAAAAACAAACTCCACTAAGTCTCTGCCTGTGTAGTAAATGTTGCACAAGAAATTTACCATATTCATATTTGATTCATTTGCGTACAATCAAGTGCTCCATTGATGCCTTCACTATAGCCGGGGCTTAATAAGTGCTACATTTTAGTGACCAAGAAGCATTGCTATATGGCATTACATATTAGCAAAATTAATGCATCATATAGTAGGGGCAATTGTGGTGTCACATATTACTGACTCATTTAAGCACTGCTTTGTCGGGGGCAATGTAGCAAACGATTTTAGTATAATTGGATAAGGATAGTAAGCACTGTAGTGCAGGGCTTGATAGTCACTTATTAAGTGGTGTTTGGTCATTTTGCAAATTGTATAGTAACTGTAATGAATGCATTCTCACATTGAGTGCCAAATAACGCCGGTTGATAGACGATGGATCGTCTGGTCCAGGGTCAATATACTGGTAGTCAAAGCTCATCTGAAAAAGAAACACATGAAAATAACTGTACATAGAAGTTAAATTAGTTACTGTTATCGTATTTTATTTCATGCTATCCAAATTTTCGCGAATTTTGCAGAAATCAAAATCTTCAAAAATATGTCCTTCGTAGATATTTTACATTACTGTTTAAGTGCCAGATTTAGGAAATCTGTGAATTTAAATACATGCAAAATTGAGTTTTTGGCCAAAGATTGCGGAACTTATTCATACCAGCTAAAATGTATAAGTTTACGATACCCCTTCCACCGTACTTGTAATTGACATTCCATACTGTATTTAAGTTCATGTTTTCATACTGACTGGCACTTATTAAGGGTTTAAAGGGGGGCTAGCACGACTAAGACTACTCGCCTTAGCGAGTCACCTGACCTCGATAGCGGTGCTCTGATTGGTGCTGCTGGTTCCTGTGTGTTTTGTAAAATATCAGTTGGCAGGTACCCGTGTTTGCTAGAAACGGTGCTAGCCACCCATTAAGAGCCTGTGCTTGATTGTGATGGTTGCAGCACTAAGTATATGGCCAGCCCGGGATAGCTCTCCTAGGTGCGCGGACAAGCGTTAACAGCGCAATCTTAACACAGAATTAAGATTGTCTTAATTATCTTAAAATTAGTCTTAATCTTCCTTAACACAGAATTAAGATCATATTTATTATGTTAAAATTAGTCTTAATCTTATCTTAACCTATCTTAATCCAATCTTAAACTTCACAGTCCATTGCAGGATAGGCTAGTCGACTAGTATGTAATGGGTAGCTCTGCCCCCAAACCCCCGTTTTTTTGTGTGTTTTTTTCTTTCTGGGTAGATTAAGACATTTTTATGATGTAAGATTAAGATTGGGCTGTTAACGTTTATCCGTGCACCTGAGAGTGCTATCCCGTATTGCAAATATATGGGTAAATAGCAAAAAGTGTGTTGTGTACTCACAGTTAGGTTGATGTCCTCGTCATCCCTACACGACCTCTCTACACAGTGGTCAAGGACTATCTGAAACACAACATTAAACATTATGTCTAGAGCTATGCCACATTTATCAATGTCGACCCTGTGAAACACTCAAACAAGCATGAACCATTAAGGCATCTTTAAAGAGTGATAACAATTTATGGCTCTACTCTGCAGGCATATTCATTCTGGTTCATTGTGGAAGAATATGGCATAAATGATCAAAGTGGTAGCATTAAGATGGTGGCCATAGATATGCGACAAACTCTTATTACTCTTGATTCTTGATGTTCGTATTATGCCAAGTACATAACATATTTCTCATGACATTTTTAGATATATTTCCATTATCTGATTGTGTGGGCACATGTAACTGTAGGTACATGTACCGTAAATTCTCACGTATAAGCCGCCCCCTAACTTGCAAGAATCACATAAGCCGAACGGGGCATCTGATTATGACCACTTTAGTGCTGTAGTATACATCTAAAAACTTGCGTATAGGTGAGGCTCCACTAGCCGATTTTATTCACAAATCGGGGTTATTCTCACGAATCTGACTCAGTTGTATACCATAGCAATTACAGGCATTAAACAGGGGGGTACTATACACCCTGCCACAGGTCTGTGTTTGTAAATAATGTTTATGTTTATAAACAAGTAGAAAATAGAATTGCCAAGGCTATGTAAGACGATTTAGGTCTCGATTTATGTCCCGATTTTGCAACCAAGGCCGATTTTGGCTCCCCATCCTCTATCTAACAGGTTTAATTTTCATTGGTCTGATCTGCAGGCCGATCTATATACAATTTATACAGAAAATGAATGGATTAATCGGCCAGATAGATTTCTGAAGGCTTTGTTTATACCTAAACAAACTGTATAGACATGTATGATCGGATCGTGAGAATTGCCTAAAATATCTGGTAGTGGAGTCCCAGCTTATGAGCTGGCCCCCCACTCGTGCAGCCCGTAAGTCACCCATAAGCGGCACTGGCGATCTGACTCATGTAATAGCGTTGCTTTTATGTGAGAATTTACAGTATTAAAGGGACTCGCTACTTGTCGCAGGATTACTGATGTTCTATTGACTTTTGCATATAACTCAGGATTATGTTAGCTTGATTAATTATCTGATAGCATATCAAAAGAAATTGCCATATCGCTGCACTAACTTTCATGATACGGCCATTTGAGCAAAGGAGTACCTTAACTATAGAAATGAATAGGAAAACAGCATTTTCACATTATCTGTCATGGATAGTCCCCTTCTTCTATAGATATTGCAACCAAACCTTGGGAATGTATAATGGACATCTATACAAACATTTTAGGACCAATAAAATAGGGGGTCACGGATGAAATGAGAAAGGGATGAATTTTGGAAAAATATTTCTTTTGCCTTAACTATAGGATCCTATGGGTGTCCTAGCAGTGAATATATGTGAACAATGGAGGTATTCTGTCAAGGTAGCAAATACAAATAGTTGATTTAGGGAAAGTGGTCTATGTAGGAATATGAATACAGCTTAAAGAATACTTTTCATGAGCTTCGATCTTTGCCGTCAGGTGGCTTCTGTGTAGGAACCAGCAATTCCCTTTAACTTTGAGATGTGGTTACAGCTTACCAATGCAGCATCAGGTAGTCTGGCCACGAGGCGGTCCATGGGGTTCATCCCCCGTCCGTCCCGCACCGTCATGCAGTCACGCCAACTGGAGGACAAAACAAACATTACAATGTACAGCCAGGGACTGAGCAGTTGGGGTCTTTCCCAAGGATAGAACAGAGGAAATAAGTGTAAAATCTTGATTAAAAGGTATTGACAAATAATGTTTATGACAAGATGAACTCACCAGAACTATACATTTTGATTGTCCCCCAAAATAAATTTATGCACTTTAAACAGGGATTTTCGTGAGTGGACTGACATTTTTTTCAGTGCCCCCACAAGACGGCTTTAAAGCCTTCCTTTACCGTACACGCATTATTGTGAGTTTAAAGTACAGGACCGTACACGCATTAATGCGAGTTGCTCGCCAATTTTCGGCTAATTTTGGCCCCTAAATCCCAATATCCCATTTGAATTTCATCTGAAAAAATCTGGTCTTGGCAGGGGCGTCTTTATGTGGAGCCTGGTAAAGGAAGCGTTTAAGGTAGCTGTCTAGGATGAAAAACGGACCCACTGCGCATCTCATTGCACATATACCAGAGGACAGGGCACCATATGTTCCTCTAGTCGGATAACATGATGTGCATAGCCTTATTTACTTACACATGCATTTTTCTATCAATACACTAGGGGTCAGTAGTGGGCCAGTAAATCAACATGCACTCTCCCAGCATAGGGCTCTTTCACTAGAACACTTTAAGTATAGGCATCATGGCAAAATGATAGAAAAAAACTAGAATTATGATGGGACCCTATGTGGAAATTACTTTGATTAATTTGGAAATGCTGGTATGGATGTTTTGTGGAAGTTTAAGCATAATTCAAAAACTTTTACTACTATTCCTCATTGATTAAACCCATTTTCTCTCTTTGATCTTAGGGAAATACTTTAATCCTCAAAATTCTATATTTAAAAAAGTAGCCCGGGACCACCTTTATTTCTTTTTGCTATTGGGTTGAAAATTATGCAAAGAACCCAGAGGAACGTTTTAGTGGAAATTCAAAAACTTTTGATCCATTCTAGACAGCCACCTTAATCAATCGCAGCCAACCCCTTTGAGCTATAGCAATGCGTGGGCTTTTTCCAAAAAAAAGGGGTCGACATTTCCCAATGTTTTAGTAAATCTCCAGTGCTGCATTCAAGCATCATGCCAACCCTGCAGTGCTGATACACTCATGAAGAGTCGGCATGATGCATTGCCAGCACCAACCAGGGCATTGACAACAAATGTCTCAATTTAGTGGCAAGCCGTCCTTAAAGGGTTATAAGAGGTATAATTGCTCATCCAGTTGACATCAGCAGACTAGTTAATGCCAGGTCTGCTTTATACTGCAGCACTATAAAGCAGCCTGGGTGTGTTTGCAGAGGGTAGAGCCTGTGTAGGCAGCTTAACCCTTTAATGATGGTGTCTTGATAAAAGATGACATTGGTGGTTATAATGTACCAGTGCAGCCCTGGTGAGTAACTCGCCAGTGCGAGTAACTTGCCAGTGCTGCATTGGTGCATCAAGCATAACCTTCGGGAGTGTCTCAACCCTGTAGGGTCGTAATGATGCTTGAATGCAGCACTGGTGAGTTACTCGCCAGGGCTGCATTCATACATCATGACGATCAAGAGAAGGATGCATTAATGCATTATGCCATCATTAAAGGGTTAACTGATGTGTGAGTGATGAGTACCTCTACACCAGCCCCCACACATGCAGCATGATGGATGCACTCAGGTCAAGTACTGTGTAAACGTCACCTACAAGGGCTGCCACAAGGTACTGTCATCTGACAATATGTGCTGCAGGTTGGTAACTGGAGAAGTAAGCACCATGGCGATCTGAACCCCGGGAGAAGTGGATACCTGAGAGAAGTGGACCCATGGGAGAACTAGGTACCAGAGAGAAGTGAACCCCGCAGGGAATTGGGTACCACAGACAAGTGAATACCACATTTACCTGCATTGTCAGTTAATGTTTAAATGGGAAGAGTCTGCTGTTTTCCCTTAATTGGTCAGAGATATTACATTATAGTATCCAGCTCCACAATGGGTTTGGTTGTATGGTGTTTGGGGAGGATGTACAAGTGGTATACATAGGCCTACTGGTGTATGATTGGCGTTTCAATGCTATTTCAAAACTAAACATAGACTTTTGAACCCCAAATGCCTTGACTATACGTGATCAAATACTAGAAATTAATGAAGACGATGTACTGCTTATTCTTTAAATTGTATGGTATTCAGATCTCGCAGTGGTTCACTTCTCCATGGTACTCACCTCTCCAGTATTCTGCAGGTTTCACAGCACACTCTGGGGCCTTATTCATAAAGTTTGAGGATAATATGGGTTTATATAGCGATTCTGTAGATCTATAGTAGTAAAATGACATTGTCCTTTGAGGCCTCTCAATGATTATTTTGTCCTTGGGGAGTGTTTATTGGGTATCACTTTTTTGGTGAATTTTCTCACCCTCAACCGCCCCAATATCTAACTCTCTACCATGGCGACAGAGTCACCGAGGCAGTTATGTGTCGAGCCCAAAGTGGGAGGGGAGTGATTTTCCACACAAAAAAAAACACTTTTGGTGAGTGTTCATGAGACATAGTTATGCAGGGTCAACTGATGGCACCATGTCAACCAAAGGCTCATTAATGGACACTCCCTTCCCATTCCATTTACAATATTTTCTTGTGTACTGATGGTCTACCTCCATTAGGGTAATGTGCAGAATCATCCTCAAAATACAGAATATCAAATACATAAATGTGAGACGTACCTCTTGTGTTTGAGCATGGCTATGGCTACATCGTTATGCAGGTTGTCTATGGCCAGGTCCAGAGGCGATTGGTCGTAGGCGTTTTTTAACGTGACGTCAGCGCGTTTCTCCAACAGCATCTGTACGGCCTCCACATAACCGCCCGCGCAGGCGTAGTGCAGTGCTGAACTCTGTACAGGGCCATCAAACAATTTTTAAGTTTTATTCATCTTAAAAAGTTAGTATGTTCAATTTACTAAATTCTTATGCCTACTTAAAGATGTTCAAAAGACTGTGAAAGTATATAATTTATGGCGTAGTGCAACGCTGCACTCTGTACAGGGCCATCAAACAATTTTTAAGGCCATTTTCAAGGTGAGGGTTTGTTTCAGGTCACCCGACCGACCCTATCTAAACAGGGCCGACCCTACGTTTTTTTATCTAATTTTTAAGAAATTTATGTATTTTACAGTTTTTTGGGGTCAATTTTAGGTTTACAAAAGTCTTGAAAAAACCTTCCAATTTTTTTGGGGGTCAATTTTAGGGTATGTAAAAAAAAAAAAAACCTAGAGTTTCTTCCCATGTAACCTGAAACAAACCTTTCTTTTATTTGGCCTAAGTTTTATACATCTTAAAAAGTTGGTATGCCTACTTCAAAAGACTGCAAAAGTATATTATTTATGGCGTAGCAGTGCTGAACTCTGTAGGTGGTCATCTAGCTATGTTAAGTGGGGATATCCGATGATTTGGACTCAAAATCCAGTCTTCTTAAAATTTATCTAGGTTGACCAAGGCCATACTTCCTTTCCTACATATTCCATTTATGCTCATAGCCTATCATTTTCCTCAAATACTATCTTTTTGGCTAAATGTGATCTCGTTGGCCTCATATGATCAATGGGTGGAGTAAAAGAATATATACTTTTTTTATCCCCTTTGAAAATACTCTTAAAACCTCATGGCTTAGCTCCATAGGACTCTCTTTCTGAGCTGTTACTGGCCTTGGATAACATTTCCTTAATGCTATAATCTTACATTCTTTTGGAATATCTTGAATTTTGAATTTGTGAAAAATCGGATATATTATATACCTTGAACATGTGTTAAATGCAGAAATATGAAGTATGATATTCATCAAAAATGGGTTGATATATCACAATATCATTGATAATGTGGCCTAAGTAAAACAGCTTTTTCCAAAAATATTTCTGGTAAAAGTGCCTCATAGAAATAAATTGAAAAAAATCAATACAGCTACTGTGTGCAAGAGGTGACCGTTCACTCTTGCAATCAGAATTTTCTAACCCCTCTTTAGGACAAAACAAAGATTCCAAAAGAGTCACTTTGGGTAGACATTTACCTTAAACTTGTCTGTTTCGTTGACCGCGACATGGTTGTCAAGCAGAATACGCATCACCAAGATGTGGCCCGATGCTGCAGACACCATCAACGACGTGCGATGTTCATCATCACTTCAGGTAAAATAAATCAAAACCCATCTGGATTATTTGTAGTAGGAAATTACATCTCGAATTTATGGTAATCTTATCAGTCTTGTGGGAGGGGAGTAGTTTTCTGGGTAGTGTTCATGAGACATAGTTTACAGGGTCAATTGATGGCACCATGCAGGACAGTGGCAATGTCCTCCTAAAATGCCACCAGTCCAGCAGATTGACAAGTGTAGCAGGACCGAATGTCCAGTCAAATATTTAGCTTTTCTGAACTAAAATAATTTGGGGGGTTTCTAAACCTGGAATATGTTTGTCAATGTACTGTGTAAAACTATTCATTTATTCTTATTTGGCCATAAATTATTACAAATACAATGTCCATAATCAGATACCGGTCCTTCAAAAATGTAGCCGGTCCTACAATATTGACAGTCTGCAGGGCCAAAGGTCCTATGGGATGAAAATCTTTTCGCAAAGACTGTGTTATTAGTTTATATTTCGATAAGGTATCCCACGAGGCCGCCGCTGGCCGTGTCCTCGCATAAAAACTCTTCAAAAGACATACTTTTAGAAATGCTCTAAAATCAATACTATTTGGAGCACTGCATATCTGAAATATGCTACTGACAGCTCTGACATATGCACAAGGCTAAGTACCCCTCCTAATACTGTAAAGTTAGCTAAAAATCATAAAACAGAACCTTTTGTCACTCAGTAGTCCTGCAGCCCTGCAGTACACACTGTCTATATACCGATTTCACTTCCACACCATTAGAGATACAGTCCTAAGATATGCACCACAATCTGCAGGACATTCAGGGCTACATTTTGAGGTATTGGATGTGGGGTAGGCCAATCAGAAGTATTTTTAAACTAAAATTTGAGGTTTTTGGAGCAATTTTCGGCAACTTTTGAGTAGGTTGTACACACATATTTGGGGTCATTTGAAAGGTATTTTTTTGCTCTATCAGATGCATTAACCAGCTAATGGCGTAAAAGCAAGAGCATCATGTAGCACCCTAATTGCATTAAACAAGGTTTATATATCACTCTTGTTCCATAGTCATTAGAGAAACAGCCTTATGGACTTAACCACACTAAGAGGCATATTCTGGGCGTCATTTTGAGGTATAACATGTGGGGACAGACCTATCATAACCATTTTAAAATGTCAAAAACACAATTTTTTGGACAATTTTTGACAATTTTTGGGAATTTCCGTAAATTTGACCTACACATATTTGAGGTCATTTTATTTTCTCTAGCAGATGCATTAACTAATTAGTTGATACAGTTAACGACATGAAAGCCTGACCATCATAAAACACCTAACCCCTAGCCCAAAGTCCAGGTCTGAAGCACATTACCCAAAATATTGGCTATATATAAATTACATAACATGATATATCAGTGTATATGATAAATATGCATCCCTCATCACACTCAGTCTTGAGATTCTAAACACACATACCAATTTTAAGCCCATTTTTAGCCAGCATAGAGAGGCATAATATTCGTATTTGTGAATCATTATGTAATGGTCCTAGTGATATCAGTGATATTTCAGCCATTTCAGGAAATTTCATGATTTTCATCACATCACTCAGAATTATGTAATACCTTTAACAGGTAATGATTGCCTGGAACTAATGTGTACCATATTGACCTATGCCTATGAGAGAATTCAACTTAATATATCAAACAACAGTTGTGCAGTGTTGATTTGGATTCAGGTCATTTTTAGTGTTCTGGGACAAAGGGAAACTAATGTTTTCCTCAATTTCAAATGATAATTGTGAAGTTAACCTTGATTTCCCAAGACAGAAAAAAATAAGCATGGTCTCTATTACCTATAGAAGGAATTCCCTGAGAACCAAAGGTGTATCTGACATATTGGTAAAATCAGACACTACCAAACTTGAGATATTTTGCACATCTCTGTGTAAAAACTATGACTAACATGTAATATATCACAATTTTGAGGGCCTTTAAAAATTAAACTTGATGTATGAACTCATTGACTCTTCATTGAGATAAGGAGATATATGCTGTGATCAGTATCCAATCAGTTTTCACAATCTATTCCTTTTCCCAGATGTTACAGAATGCTTATCATATGCATGCACAATGAGCTTGAGGAGAGGGCCAAAATTTGGTCCAGACCTTACCATGACACTTTCAAAGGGCTCCCAAATCTAAACCGCTTGACCGATCTGTATCATATAAAAACAGTTTTTCCTCTTTTAACAAGGTCTATCAATCTAACTAGTTTCCACATATGCAACAATAATATCTTCAAACCTCCTGGGATACCTGTTTCGAGCAATGAGAGGGGTTGAAAGTCAAATTCTTTGACTTCCATAAATCTATAGTTCCCAAGTACAAAATTTAAGTTAAAGGGGTATAAAGGAGAAACCATAATCCTGTATTTAATATTATGTAAAAGGTGACCAGGCTCTCTTTCAAGAGTCTAGGCATAAGTGCCCGACTATTCCCCAACCCTCCTTGCAAAGGGGATCAGGCAATAATCCAGACCTTTTGAAAGAAATTCAGACAATGCAGACTAATTTTGGCAACATTTGGCATACCTGACTACCATGCTGTATTCCTTTTGTGGTGTGTTTAAATCTGCACTTACAGATTGGATGTTTCTGCCCTCAACGACAACACCATGTCTGCGTACACTTACCAATTTGATATATCAGCCTCTAAGGCCACTCAAGAAAAAGCTTCTCATCACTAAGCACTGACTAATATGATAAGGGCATTTTCAATTTTATGATTTATTCTTTTTTTTTACCGACGGACGAAAAGTAGGCTTTATGAACAAATTTCACATCTTGGGTAGTTAAGACAAATTTCTCATCAATTCTAAACAATTTTTTTATATTGTGCACTTACCGATTGGATATATCGGCCCCTAACGACAACAAGACCTGTACCACCATGTGGTGTCCATGTGCGCTCGCTAACAGCAGTGGTGTCCTGCCATCTACGTCGTCATCGCTCGTCTCGTGAGAACTCGCGTGGATCAACGCCTCAACGCAGTGCACGTTATCACACCTGACAAAAGAAGAGTGAGGTTATAACATAGAAACCCTTGATAAGGGCTGCAAAGTGGTTTAATTCATCGCACAAGTGGAGAATAGCTCTCCTGGGTGTGCGGACACACGTCCTGTGAGTAATCTTAATCTTAAATCAATAATCTTAAAAACATCCGGCGTTTTTCCCGTTTAAGACTATACATTAGACTCTAAGATTACACGTTAAGACTTTAAGATTATACATGTCTTGTGGGCGTTTTCAGTGAATTGTTGTCATGGTTTCCATAGAATGTTAGGAAATGCTGATTATACTAATTCGCCCGTTGGCCGCTGGTTATAGTACAACATTTTGTACAATGTGTTGAAGTCAGATGTAATTCAAATATTTGTAGAATCTTACAGGGCAGCTATGTGAAGCGGAGTTCGTTCGTCAGCATCTTTAGCATCGCAATGCGCGCCATGGTCCAGTAATGTCTTCAATACCTGGAAGGGACAATGTAAGAGAGCATATAAGGATCCTATACATTGTATGAATAATCTAAATGAGTATCCCTTTTTCTAGCTTTGAATTTTTTTAGCCAACTTTCATTTTCATGTTACTAAAATGTGGTATCGCGCCAACATGAACTCTCGAAAGAATAAATATGGTAACTTCAACGGCTAGAAATACTAGTTTTAGTTTGATTACATGCCATTTAAACAGCTGATTTCCCAGTCCAATCCCAGTTTTGATTTTTTGATGGCTTATTCAGACAATCTCCAATAAATATATTTAAAATCCTTTTGAGCTCAGATTCACATATTAATACTGATCCAGTATAGGCAGATGGATACTGAATTGATTGATTGATTCAAATCCCATCAAGTTCTTATGCTGCATTTATTGTTGATAGCCAATACAAACTAACTAAACCACTAAACACTGACATTGAATAACCATTCAATCACCATAAGTGTTCCCAGCGGGATGTGTAACTTACCAAGACGTTACCGGAGTGTGCGGCGTAGTGGAGCACGGTTTGGTCGTTTTTGTCTGTGGCCTCAATCAGGTTCTCTCCACCACTGTGCTGTAATGTAGAAGTAGTATGTCGTAATCGCTAGTAACCAATGTATGAATGAACGCTTGCTTTGTGATATTATAAGCTATGTCATACCTGGACAAATTGTATTGTTGAATGAATGCTTGTACGTCTAGAGGTCCTAGCGGGAGTAGGGCAATGCGCCCGTGCTAGGTTTAGGTACATTTACATTTTATTTCGGTGTAACTGTATTTATTCAACCTAATAAAGCTCTTCTTTTTTTTTAAATCAATGCATTTAACCATTTCAGGGCCACATATGATGCCACAAGATTGATATAGAACTAACAATATGGTGTAGTGCCTTTACCAGAGCTAGTAATATACTGTAGTGCACAAATATAATTTTAATAGTGTCTCATAGTGTATTTAGTAGTGCTAACAATCTTCTGCAATGCCTACACTGTAAATAGTGAAACCAGAAATACGTCCTTTTATACTGTAAACCAACAGTAGATTCTACTGCCCACGACCATATACATTAATTTACCAGTAGATGCTACTGCTCAGCCACATTAACTTCTAACAATGCATACTGTACCTTTAGTAGTGCTAATAGTGTGTTGTAGTGCCCGAACTGCACTGCCCAGTGCAGGGCGGTCATGAGGCCGGTGTCCACCTCAGCCACCTGCGCCCCATTATCGATGAGGTAGAGCACCGTGTCGGTCTGCCCCTTCCAGCACGCACAGTGCAGGGGAGACTTGTTCTTCTTGTCCTTAGCATTCAGGTCTGCTCCCTAGTAGGGTAAATGAGTATGACTGCATGAAACATACAATTTAAGAAAAGGTTAAAGTTTATAGATAGCCTTCTTTCAGCAACTTTAAACAACTTTTATCTTTTTATTTTAGATCTAAACGTTGCTTCAGGCTGCCCCTTCCAGCACGCACAGTGCAGGGGAGACTTGTTCTTCTTGTCCTTAGCATTCAGGTCTGCTCCCTAGTAGGGTAAAGGAGTATCACTGCATGAAACATCCGATTTAAGAAAAGGTTAAAGTTTATAGATAGCCTTCTTTCAGCAAATTTAAACAACTTTAATCTTTTTATTTTAGATTTAAACGTTGCTTCAGACTGCCCCTTCCAGCAGGCACAGTGCAGGGGAGACTTGTTTTTCTTGTCCTTAGCATTCAGGTCTGCCCCCTGGTAGGGTAAAGGAGTATCACTGCATGAAACATCCAAATTCAAGCAAAAGTTAAAGTTAATTAAGTTTTGAGAATTTGTATTTGCTTTCTATATTCGGTCTATATCAGAGAGGACTAAATTTAATCTGGAACTACTGTAAAACCTCGCGTAGAAGCCGCTGCTAGTACCCGAGTCAGATCGCTGGTGCAGCTCATAGAATTAGCACAGAGTCTTCAAGCAACCTTAAGCAACGTTAATCCTCTGTTTCAGATTGAAGTTCAAGCTTCAAGCTGCTTTAATATGGCTTAAACACGGTCTTCTCATTGGCATAAAAGAGGAATATCACTTTTATTATTCAGTAACACGACGTTCCTACGTTCATAGTATCCATATGAATGTGTGTGTACATTTTTAAATCAGTCTGATGTCAAAATATCCATAAAATATAGAAAAACCAGGTCAGAGGACCCCTCTATGTAATAGAGACAATTAAGATATTAGCCAATATCTATATCAGAGATACAAATATACTTACATGGCTCACTAGTAACTTTATGATGTCCACTTTGTTATATAACGCTGCCCTGAAATTGAAAAGAAAAGTTGCGTTCATAATAAACATAGTTAACAAAGGGATGAGTAGATGCTCAGGCGGTAGACCATTCGCCTGAGATGTACAAGGCTGTGTGATCGAGGCTCAGTAGCGCCCTGCTGCTTGACATTATGACCTTCCCCCTTGCTGTGGTAGACATATATACAACAAAGGCCTGTCCATCTCTCACTATGCCTATGTAGTGTGGGATGTAAAAAGAACCATTGCCTCAGTAATATTGTAGGGGTGTGCTTTCTGCCTTCAGTCACCTCATAAATTCGATCACCATCAATAGCTGTTTAACATTTTTGTCAGAGCCAAGAAGAAAACATATGTGACTCATTGACTTTTCTGTGGGTGTACCCATATCTACGGTGGCCGACAAGTGTCACCCCCCTCCAAAAAAAAAGGAAAGTACTATGTTTAAAAAAAGTTAACATGTAAAAGATCTGTTATTATTTTTCATCCAATTCCTCTAAAGTGATTTATTTTTTTTTAGAAATCGGAAAACGTTGCTGTCAACTGTCAATGTTGAAAAAGTAAAAGTTTTCTAATTTTTTTCACTTTAGAGAAATGTTGAAAAAAGTTGACAGTTGACAGCAACGATTTTCGCAGTTGACAGTTCAAAGCAACTATTTTCGATGTCTAAATCTCTTTACTTTCAATTGCACTTTAGAGGAATTGGATGGGGAAAAAAATCTTTTTACATGATAACATGATGATATTTCTTTTTTACATTTTTTGAGGGGTGACCCTTGTCGGCCACTGTACATATCATGCTACGCCCTACCTGTGTACAGGTGTCATGTTGTCCCCGTCCGGCCGGTTAACGTCCGCACTCCTCATTATCAGTAACATGGCTATCTCCTCGTTTCCCGCAATGGCCGCCAGGTGTAGAGGGGTCATCCGGTTGTGCTGAAGGGGATGAAAACATTTTATTAACATCATCATGATGCATGGATGCAGTACTGGTGAGTAAATCGGCAGTGCTGCATTGGTGCATTAGTGCATCATACCCACCAGCCATGCTGGTGAGATTCTTTACATTTTGGAGGCGTTTTTGGATTTTGCCCCGTTTTGGACATTTTCCTAAAGCAAAATATGGCACTTTTCTTTTCTCAAGAATAGACATATCAAGCTAATTAAATCCACTGAAAACCCTTCTCCTACAGTATTGCTGGATATATTCTATATTCTTTGTTTCATTTAGGAGACTGTTCATGCATCATGACGACAAAGGAGGATGGTAAATTAAAGCCTTATAGTGCCCTTATATAAATCTGAAAATACAACCAGGGCATTTTGTACTTAAATTGTTTGGATGAAATGTAATCAAAGGCGACATGCAAATCCCTTTGTCATCAATTGACTAATTCTAAAATACTTAAATCAAAATACCGTCAAAGTACCATTCCTGATTCCAAATGTCGGTTTTGTAGATTCTGAATACACTACTCACCCTTTGTACATTGATGTCTGCAAAGTGATCCAGAAGTACCTTACACGTCTGTGGGAAAGGGAGCAGAGGTTAAGAGTGTCATTCACAGAGAGAAGTCAAGACCTCGCCATAACTCTTTAAGCATAGTCAACTCTAGTTGACTCTGGTAGCAGCGTCATGATGACTCTGGTGGAGGGGTCACAACTACTCAAGTCATACCCCTTTGCCCTTGTACAACTTGACTCTACCCTCAGTGCCGACTCGCCCACAGTAGAGTCATTGGTAGTTTGACCCTTCATGAAGAGGGCGTCTCATTCACTATTTATTTCTCTGTTATAATCAACATAGCAAAGCAGTTATCCAATGCCCTCTTCAATCAGATAGCCCTTGAACTATATTTTGACATTTTGGTATTGTTTTGGTACTTTCATTTTGTAAAAATTGGTCCTGTTGATTTTAAAATGAAACTATGTTAATTTCCCCACATTTCATCTCACTTGTCCCTCTGTTCCTACCTCCAGTTGTCCGTTCTGCACTGCCATGTGTAGGGCTGTGTTCCCCTCATTGTCGTGGGCCTGGACAAATGCGCGCTCCCCATTCCCGTATTTGGATGCTGCAAATTTATAAATAGACTTAAGGTAACTGTATTCCGTTCAACACTTTATTATTGCTATACAGATATCTTATTACACTGAAGGTGTAATATGGAGAGTATAGCAATAATATATAGACAAATGCCAATGCCCATTGATACTGTCTCTTATGTATTTCACGAGTGGGGGCTGGGGCAGTATCTTACAAAGCCGCAGACTGAGTTGGATGTGCCTCAGCCCCCACAAGTGAAATACATCAGAGCCAGTAACAATGTAGTTGGCAATTTTTTTTGAAGCCATTTAATGAAGGAAAGCCATTTTTTCTTAGCCCATTGAATAACGTCACATTATAATATTCAATGGGGGGTATTGAATACAGACCTTCCTATAGTTAAGCATAGTAAAACTTGTATTTCAAAAAAATAAGAGGTGTTTCTTATAAGTATATAGCAATAATATGGTATTTTAAAAGGTAGGGTTAACATGAATTTTAAGTTACACATTTTGTTTAATATTTCGATAATATTGACCTATGATACAATGGCGTAGGGTGATATACTAGTGGTTGTCTAGTCTATTATCCTGCATTATGTCTACCACAGAAAACTGTGAGCAGCATCAGCTAGACTAACCTAGAGTGCACTATTTCCAGACTATACAGTCTGACAATGCTAGACCATCATCCCAGAATCTGACAATGGTCTGGCAGTTGCATCAATTTTTCATTGCCAGACCATCTTGTAGTTTGGGAATGCTAGACTCTCTCAAGGAGCATTGTTTGTCTCTCTTTAAACTTTAAAAGTGTATATGTTGTAATATTAAATGGTTACTGGCCTGCTTTGAGTAGAACCTCTATACAGTCGAGGTGTCCTTCAGTCGCTGCCCACATGAGGGCTGTGACGTCATTGATGTCCCGCTCCGCGATCAGCGCCCCACGTGAGATCTGTAGGTTTATAAAGGGGGCTGTTTGAGTTTGAGTTTAATAAATCTTTTGGGCAAAAATCCTCTACAATTAAAGTCTTTGACAAGAGCCAAGCAATTGATAATCACATGAAACAAGTCATGTATAGGTTCACTTATAGAGATATAGGTATGTATAGATACAGATATAATACATCTTTTGGGTAAATTTGTTTATAAGTTAACCCCTTCCATTTGTTGGCATAATGCAACAATTCAGCACTGGACAGAAAGTACTGCGTTGGTGCATCACGTTCAACACATTTGTAGTGTACAGAAACATGTAGCCCTATGGTTGATATGATGCATAAATATAGGACTGGAGATGAAAAGCAAGTTTTTTTAGTTGCCCACACATAGAGAGAGATCTCTAAATGACTGACCAGTAGTTCACAGATGCTGGCCTTGCCCTGGACACAGGCCATGTGTAGCGGGGTGGTCTGGTCGTGGTCTGCAGCGTTCACGTTACAGCTCGTCACACTCATCAGCATCTAAAACACAAGGGTAAACCTCAGTACTAGGACTCAACATGTGATTTTTCTTTGATTTTTCTCTTGTTTTCTCCTTTTTTCTCTCTCTTTAGAACTTTCTTCACCCTTTAATTTTATTTAAAAGCATCAAATGCCTGACTGGATGTTTCAAGCTCTCAGGAGTCTGGTAAATCTTTAAGACAGGATTCTAGAGTTGGGGTGATTTTAGTATATTCTGTCATTCTTTGCTAGAATAGGGAATTGGTCGATTTGCATAATTTGACATTCCGCTTAATTTTGGAAAAGAGAGTCCTAATGGAATACAGTCACCAATCACATTCTTGGATGTCTGAGAAAGCAAATTATTCAAGGATCTAAGTGAAAAAATGTTATATTATAGGGCGATTGCAAGAGATCCAAGGTTGTAAGTGTTTGAGAAAAAGAGCATCAACTGCACTTACTTTATTTAATATTCACATATTTTATATTGGCCCATCATGGCCATCATGGCCATCATCTATTTCTATTTATCCGTTTTACCAATCATGATCAAGTTAGACATGTCTATGTAGATCTACCTTGGTGACGGTGTCGTGACCGCGGCGTGTGGCGTAATGTAGTGGTGTGCGACCTTTAGAGTCCTTCACATTGACCTCCGCGCCCTGCGCTAGCAGACATTGTAGGGCCGACTCGGAGTTGTAGCGACACGCCACGTGCAGAGGGCGCTGCTCATCTGTACCCCCCTTTATGTTGATGTCTAATGTCAATTGAAGCAAAAACATTTATAAATCAAAGTTAGTATATCCAAATATTATATTGTGCGAATTTGTTTTCAATTTTTCACACTTTGTGTCAATATCATATTGAAAGGAGAGAGGATAATCAAATACATCTTATGGGTAGTGAGGATTCAGATAGATAGGTCAGGGTTCCTAGGAATAGTACGCAACTGAATCCAGACTCGCCAAATGTCGCAACATAGGCTTATGTTTAATAATCATATCAATAATCAAATATAAGTAAGACCTGAGTGAATAAAAGTGAATAAACATTATAGTATAGGGTATGGTCTTTCATAGCAATCATAAGAAAATTCATGGTAACCCCCCATCGGATATAAACTAACTATGATACTAACTTTAGCACAATATTTAGTGCACAAAACCGTAAACTAAGTATAAAACAGTTTAATGATAACACTTGTATCAAATGGGTACATCTACGGTAAATTGGACTGAAATGTGGCAGAAAGTATACTCATCAGGGCTGAACAAAATATACCCATCATCAATACCCTCGCCTAATGACCTCATTCTGCACCTTGGTCTCGTAGTGTGGTCTCGAAGTATGGATGGAAAGCTTATTCATTCAATAATATCAATATTGATGTTGAGGTAACTATGAACTAGGAACACTATTTTAATGTTGATGGGCTATATCTACACTAGATCAGATGTTGAAGCAGGTTTTGGTTGAAAACATTGCTTCAATATAACAGCTTGTTCAATAAATGTATATCAACCCTTTATTAATTTGAATAAGCGTGGTGAGCCCACTACAGTGAACCTACCTGTTTTGGGGAAGTTGTCGAGGAATATTTTGATGACATCGGCCCGGTTGTACCTGGCAGCGACATGTAGCGCGGTGAACCCGTCGTCGTCGGTGTCGTACACACAGCCGGTCCTCATGATGATGTGACTCTCCACCACATCCAGCAACCCATCCCGCGCCGCCTGGAGGAACATATATAGTAACAGTTAAGGTTGGTTGTAATTTATATCAGAGTTGGCTGAGAGAACAAAAGAAATGGCCTTACTCTAGATTACATACAGGGCACAGTCCATTGAGCAGCCTCGCCTGCCTTGGACAATTACCCTGTCCTTGGCTTATAACACTTATACAGCAACTCACTTTTACCATTATATATATATATATGTATATATATATATATTGTATAAGTGAGTCACTGTATACCCCTTGTACCACATCCAACAGCCCTACCCTGGTTGTTGTAATGTGCACTGCTTGTACGGGCATACAGTAACAGTCTTTGCGAAACTTTTTCAACCCAAAGGACATTTGGTCCTGCAGATTCTCAATGTTGCAGGACCGGCAACATTTTTGAAGGACCAAATACCAATATATCTGATGATTTATGCATTTTAACCAAAAACAGTATTGTAGATTATATTTGTAATAATTTATGGCCAAATCAGGATGAATGACATAGTTTTACACAGCATATTGACAAACATATTTCAGGTTTAGGAACCCAACTCAACTATTTCAGTTCAGAAAAGCAAAACATGTGACTGGACATTCAGTCCTGCTACACCTGTAAATCTGCTGGACCGGTGGCATTTTAGAAGGACATTGCCACTGTCCTGCATGTTTTCGCAAAGACTGTAGTGATAGTTTAAGTGTGAGATATACCACAACTAGTAAACACGTCCGCAGACTCTTCTTGGTGACAATGAATCATGCATCATGCTGACAAAAGGTATAAAACACATTTAAAGCAGTATGCAACCAAAAAAGGTTGTCCTGGCCTGTGAATTTGACAACCCTAGATTTCTCACATGGAATGGGCCGCCGCCTGGACTATCAGTGTCAGGCAGAACCTAATGTCATCTTGCGGGATGGTAACCTGGTAGGTCTGCGCATGCATAGACAACCTTCCACTCATTTATTTTATGACAGTCACTGCGAATACTCTAAAAGCCTTCTTATTAGGAAAACTTTTTGACAACCTTCAGCAGTGTAGTATGTGCAACATCCCGGGCCGCCTGCAGAAATGTTTAAAGGTGATGGTAATATATTCCACATCCACCACGCCTTCACATGCAGCCATACTCAGAAGTAATTCATTAAGAGTTCAAGTTGCTGGAATATGTACATATATATTGTCCAGCCACATCTGTAATCTTACATGACTCTGAAGGGAGTCTAACAATTATCTAAGAATCACTTTCATGTCCATGAGAGGCTAGCATGGCTATGAACATTCCCGAAAGGTGCCTTTAAAGGTTCATACTTGACTGTACTCAACATTTGGCAAAACATCATTTGAAAAGATACAGAGCAAAATTATTTGGTACTCAGAGATCGACCTACCAAGAAACATGGGCATGGACCGTTTATATGACTAGAAAGGGCATTATGCACAGCCCCACGTTTGATGTAACAGTAGGTATCCCAGTAGGCGACCACTGGCCGTGTCCTCGCATAGAAAATCTCTAAAACACATACTTTTGTAACTGCTCCTGTACCCTCACTATTTGGAGTATTGCATATTTGAAATATGCTACTGGAAGGTAAAATGTATGCGCATCACCCTGATGCATCATGATAGATGTATCATACTTTTAGATACCCCTCCTGATGGTGTGAACTTCTCTAAAAATCGGAAAACGAGACCTTTGATCATTGAGTAGCCATGCAGCCATGAAGCACACACTGTCTATATATCAATTTCGCTCCCACGCCATTAGAGATACAGTTTCAGGAGTTTCACCACTGTAAGCCGGACATTCAGGGGGTCATTTTGAGGTATTACAAGTGTAGGTAGGCCTACTAGAAGTATTTTTCAATCAAAAAATAAGATTTTTCGGGCAATTTTTGGCACTTTTTTGAAACATTATGTTCACATATTTGGGGTTATTTGATAGGTATTTCTCTGTTCTATCAGATTTACTAACTACTTAGTTGATGTAACTAATGGTGTAAGAGCGAAATTTGAATGAATCTCCCAACCCCCTTCAGCCCTGTAATGTCCACTACTTTCGCTTCCACACCATAAGAGATACAGTCTCATGTGCTTTACCATTGAAAGCAGGACAATTCAGGCGTCATTTTGAGGTATTACACATGGACATAGGCCCATTGAAAGTATTTTAAAATAAAAAAATTGGAATTTTTGGGCAATTTCCGGCACATTTTGGCCATTTTTAGAAATGTTAGATACACATATTTGGGGTCATTTGAAAGGTATTTTTTTGTTTATTGGGATGCACTAACTACATAGTTGACACACTTTATAGTATAAGAGCGAGAGTAGAAAAAGTGCCTGGCCCCTGCACCTGAGTCCAGGTCTGAAGGCACATGTCCTCACATGTTGGCCATGCATAGGTTACATAACATACAGTATCTGAGATATGACCCTTCAGGACACTCAATACTTGATATTCCATAAACAAAAAAAATCAATTAGACAGTTGTATACTAATTTCAAACACATTTGTACCCAGCATAGAAAACCACAATATCAGGATCTGTAAATCATCATGTAATGGCCCTAAAAGTCACATAATTGTGTTGTCGTCTTATAGGAATAGTATAAATGGGTTGATATCAAAAGTTTGATTCAAGGGTCAAGAAGAAATGTTGTGCGAAGATGCTATAAAGTAGCCCTATATCAGTGATATTTCAGCAATTTCAAGGAATTTCATGATTTTCATCATACATCTTAGTATTATGTAACAGTTTAAATGGGTGAAAAAATTCCTGGAATCGATGTATACCATATAGACCTATGCCTATAAAAGAATTCAACTTAATATATGTGACAACAGTTGTGTGGTGTTGATTTGGAGACTACTCATTTTCACTGTTCAGGGACAATTGGACAATTAGTGTTTACCTCATTTTTGAATGACAATTGTGAAGTTAACCTTGGTTATTGAGACCAGGAAAAAAAATTGTGCAGTCTCTGTTACCTATAGAAAAGATTCCCAGAGAACCAATGGGATATCTGATATGTTGGTGAAATGGGGTGCTGCCAAACTTTTCAGATTCAACCGTTTCTGTGTGAGATCCATGAGAACATTTGTAATATATCACAATTTTGAGGGTCTGTAAAAATAAAAGTTAATGTTTGCATGTATTGATTCTACATTGTGTAAAGGAGAAATATACTGTGATCAGGGATCAAGCAATTTTTTGTATCTATTTACTTTTTTAGGGATTTCGGAATGCTTACAATATGCCTCCATAATCTAGCTGAGACAAAGGTCTGAAATTGGCTAAGTCCAAACAACACTTTTACATTTTCAAATAGCTCCCAAATCCAAACCGCTGAACCGATTTGTATGAAATTTAAACTGTATTCCTCTTTTAACATGGTCTACCCATCTAACCACTTTCCATTAGTGCAACAATAATATCTGAAAATGACCTGGGATACCTAGTAACAGTCATAGGCTATATTTTTTCCTTATGGTACTCCAGGGTATACGGGTCCCGCCTCATTAGATGTTGCTACAACTACCTTTTGTAGATGAAGCATCATAAGTGCATCATTAAAACGCCCCCCTGTGGCCCGCCTGGTCCCTGCTATAACTACTTCTACACTTACTATACATGACTTGTGTAGGTCGTTTAGAGGGCACAGGAATATTGCATTAACACTGCCAGGAAAGTATGACTTCAAAATCTCAAGCTGGCCCCAACTCATCCTCGGACACGTCCAAGCAACATCGCTGGTATCTGAGGGGCCATGACCGTGTCACTTCCCCGTATATTGGGGGGGATTCCTACGCGGTACCCATCTACACTTTAAATACAACAGCACCAAGCGCACAGGAACTATTTTAACCAGCAACCTTTGGTGCCAGCGATGATGCTTGGAAACAGAGGTCGTGGTGGGGCCAGCTTATTCAAAATCTTTGATAACATTTAAGCCAAAATTATTATTGTAAATTAATAAAACATGTATATTCTGACCTCAAATATATTTTTTTGTTTGATGTCAGCCTGACTTCCTTCTTCCAACAGGGGGTTGACCTTGACCTTCCTGTTCATGCCCAGCGACACTCTGACAGCCAGCATCTTTGCCCTCTTGGACTGCTCAATGTGACGGTCAAGGTCATCGTTCTCCGCGTCTGACTTTATTATCCGAAAGCCGGAGATTTTCTTTGATCTCTTAGCATCCCCCAAGTCACCTTCAATGTCAATATTCTCCTCGCTTATCTTATTTAAACCTGACATTCTCCTGAAGAGAGGCATTTTGCTCTTTTCCTTGGGTTTGTCTGTATGTGCAGGTTGTGTTTGGGCTGAATCAGGGTTTGTCCCTTCCTCCTCTCCTGTCGATCCTATGGCTGTTATAACTATGCCTGTATTCATGGTGTAGCTCTAAGGCTGTGTCTCACCAAATCGATCCAAGTTTATGACCGGGTGAAATCTATGACAGGTTGCAATGTATGACCAGGTGCAATCTATGACTGATTGAAAAGGAAAACAGTTTATTTAGGGCAAATGTGTTTTTTTTAAATTGAAATAAAATATAAAGTATTAAAACATCTGGTAACTTTTTCCACACATTTCCACACATCCACATGGATCCTGAATAACCGTTTTCTTTCAAGCCAGTCATAGATTGCACCCAGTCATAGATTGGACCAGGGGGTCCATATCTCTGATTGGACCTAGTTATAGATTGCACCCAGTCATAGACTTTCAACTTGGATCAATTTGGTGAGACACGGCCATATACAGGCCTGAGTCATGCATACAGTGGTCACACTGCCAAGCTGGCCCCACCTCGAGCTCTATACCCGAGCGTCATCACTGGCACCTAGGCTTCTTGGTGAAAGTAGTTCCGGTATGCTGGATGCCGTAGGATCTATGGTGGAGGCAGACACCCAGCATACAGGGGAGGTGATGCGGTTATGACCCTACAGATACCAGCGATATAGCTCGGACAAGTTCAAGGAAGAGATGGGGCCAGCTTGGTCACTCTGCTAGTAAGGATCGAGCAATGGATACTTGCTCTTTGATGCTATTCAGAGCACCATGCATTATCTGTCCAACCAGCTGCCAGAATAATGTATTTGTTATGTGGGTTCATGATAAATTGGCTTCCTATGAGCTTATCCTATAAGCCTATCAAGGCTTTCTCAAAAACACACAGAGAAAAGTAAAAGTATCAACTGTGCCTCCCACGTGGCTCTGGGAAAATAGAGTCAAACCGTAAACGACTCTGCTTATATGAAGAGTCAACTTGAGTTGACTCTCCACTATCAGTGTCAACCAATTTGACTCTTTGTATAAGCAAAGTCTATAGCCGTTTGTCACTCCAGTTTTACCAGAGCCACATGGGAGACACAATTGACTCCTTTACTTTTCTGTGTGTAGGTAGCGTTAATGGCAACCTATACCCATTATCAGCTGATTTGGTCAACTCTTGTTTTGTATTTTTAGAAATGTTAAACCTACAACTTCTTGTATATTCTATGGTGTGTTATCCGTGAACCATACGTCCTATTATTTCAATTCCCCATTTTCGGGATTTGGATTTATATAATCCTTGTTTGATATAGACGGTTCCAAGCTATCATACCGGCGTATAAGGTTCCAAACATCTGTTGTACATTTTCAACATATATGAACAAATATCTTCTTCTTTTTCACCCCATAGGAAAAAGTTTGTCTCTCATTGGTAATCCTCCTGTGATGTTTTCTATAGAGTTCTATTAGTATTGCTCTACCTGCTTGACTCCCTGTGATACATAAAGCAACTGACCTCCCTCCAGGGAGTCCTTACAAACAGCATTCTAGTTGCTCCTGTGCAGTTTGTCAATCATGACCCAGATAGCTATGTGTCCACCAATGCTGCTGATATACCAGTGTCTTCATAAACACAATATGTCCTTTTTTTAGATAAATCTTATTGCTTTATTGCCGTGCTTTTCAGTCCTTGCTGCTCAAATATCTCTGACCGCTTTAGTCTCCTTGACAAGTCGCTACTGGTACTCCTACTGGTATAGGAGCTTCCTAAAATAACATGAATCCAATTTACCTGAAATGCCTGGAGCGCCTAACTCACTTCAGACTACCATAAAACCCAACCTTTAGGCCACTCAAAAAAAGTTGTTTCTCATCACTCAGTGAAAAATATGACGAGGGCGTTTTTTATCTTATCTTTCTTTTTTTACTGAGTTTTAAAATGTATAGGAAAATTAAGACTTTTCACGAATGAAATTCACATATTAGTAGTTAATAGTTTAGTGATACACAAAAAGTGTTATATAGCAGTTCCTTCCTAGCTTCCTAGCTAACTGCATTACTGGCAGTCTGGGCTTTATTTTGATACCAGATATGCCAATATTCGTCCACTTTCTGACATATTTTTCATTGAAAATCTTTAAAAAGGTTTTCCCCAAATCACGATTTTCATGATGCGCGCGGTAATGAGAAACCAGTTTATTTTTTGAGTGACCTTAAGACGACGCCACCTTTAAGACGTCGTGTGCAACGAAATTATGATATTATCGAAGACCCTACCTTTCAGACGACTTTTAGATTTGTTGGGGGCTCAGCATCCCTTCTCAGATCTACTCCCTACCAACTCTCTAGCTAGAAACATCACGCCTCACGATCAGTTACTTTTGTAATTGTATTATCTACCCCGAGAAAAACACTTTAAAATATGATAAAATAACTGTGTTTGCATCGCTTCATGAATGCTAGACCTTTTTTCCCAACATTTTTCTAATTAAATTTTGTAAAATCCCGGATTTAAGACGACCCCTTAACTTTGGAATAAAAAAGGTCTTGTGCAAAAAAAAAATTTCCAAATATGATCCTGAAGAAGACTAATAAATTTAGTCGAAACGTCGATATCGTTCAACATTTTCTCAACACTATTTACTACTGCCTTGTACATATTCTCAGCAATAAATTCCACATTATTGTAATGGACTGTGTCTGGTTTTTTGTGCATACAACACACTTTAGTAATCCCAAATAAAATCCGTCTCAAAGCCGGGGTTTTACGGTAAGTATAGAGTACCTCCAGTGAGGACCTCAGCTGGGGATTTACTCCAAGACCACGCCGACAATGGCAACCCCTCACCCCCGCAGTGTCCTGTCTGCATAAGGGAGTGATCATTTTTTTTAAACGGGGGGAGTGGTGGGTTTGGGGGGGGGGGCAAAAAGAATTTGGACCCCTTGACCGGGGGGGGGGGAATTTGGACTCCTCTTAGGGGGGGGGTCAAAATAATTTAACCTGTTATGAGCCAAAAAGCCTGCGCGTAACTATGCTTCAAAGGGCCCGCGCGCGAGCCGATTTTCGGCCGTAAGGCGGGGGGGTAAAAAAGTTTGACCCCTCGACGGGGGGGTGTAAAAAATTTCCGCACGCCCCGCGCGGAAACCAACCACCACCCCCCCTGTTGAAAAAAGATGATCACTCCCTAAGCCATAATACCCACTTAACCATTCAAGGACAGCTTGCGCTAAAAACTGAGATATTGTAGGGGTGAGGGGTTGCCATTGTATTGCGAGTAACTCACTGTGACTGCATCTGTGCATAATGCCGACCCTTCACGAGTGTATCATCCACAAAAGGTAGGCATGATGCATTGATGCAGCATTGGTGAGTAAATTTAAAGGATCATGAAGGCGGCAAGAAGGTGGAGTGCCCTTCGCTGTCCTTAAAGGGTTAAAGTTGGTGTGTCAGCTAAATGTTTGGAGATTTTATAGTCTTATCATATTCCTATTGTATATCCTATCCGATACGTCTTCCCTAACTTTTAAAATTATTGGCAGTGTCTTAGTCTATAAGATGAGCACATGCAGTGCAATATTTTTTACTGTAGGTCGACACTAAAACTCTTTATGTGTTTATACTGCATGGCTCAGTGCTTTCCCTATTAGCTTAGTTCCCAGTATGCTCACATAGGGGGGACACTGAGTCAGTGAGGTGAATAAGCAACACTGTTTTCTATCTCAAATCATGCATTAATAGACAAATATATTTAACATTGAGCACTGCATATCAGCTAAAATAATAACAAAAGCCTTGACATTCAAATTATAGCCATTTTGAAGAAAAGGTTTCGGGAAGTCTATTAGCTGATATACCATCTTTAACACGGCTGTACTTGACCACTGCATGCGCTGTGCACATGGATCACCTCACGCTGAGAGTGTAAAGAGATTCCTGAGTCGGGCTGATCCATGCTAACACCTGCCCTCTGGCGGTCTGGGTATGGGGCTAACCCAGAATATAATAAACGTTATACCACATTTTATAATGTTATATAACGTTATATAATGTTATTTGTATGCAATCAAAAAATGCATAAAGCCACATCAGTAGAAATATGAATAATTTAAAAATCATATATGATAGATACATAGTAAAAAAATTATACAACATTTTATAACGTTATATGTTTCTCTAAGGCTCCTTGCTATGGGCTGTGTCTCACCAACTTGGGCCAATGTTTTCTCCTATGACCGGATGCCGTCTATGACCGGGTGCCATCTATGACCGGGTGTCGTCTATGACCAGCTAAATAAAAAAGAGACACAGCCTATGGCATAACATTATATAAAGTTTTGCAACGCTATTTTAACAGAAAATAACGTTTTATTGTTAGCTGGGAAGTCTGCCCCGATCTATACACGTTAGTATGGGGCTAAGTCTCACCAGATCAACACAAGTTGATAGACTATAACTGGGTGACCTCTATGACCGGGTGACCTCTATGACTGGGTGACCTCTATGACCGGGTGACCTTTATGACTGGGTGACCTCTATGACCGGGTGACCTCTATGACCGGGTGACTTCTATGACAAGCAAGCGTGAAAAGGGCTAAAACGGGGCATATGTAGAAGATATGGTGGGGAAAAGTTAGTGCACATTTCGACACCATATTTTACTTACTTTATTTCAAGTTGGTTATAATTTTCCCACTTGCCAGTCAAAGAGGTCACACAGTCTTACACTATCAACTTGTATCGATCTAGTGAGACTTAGCCATATAGGGTTGTAACGGGTTGTACTAAAGCTGTCATATTACCACTTGGCATATTAACATATCTCAATGGGAGGAATCAATAGGTTAACCCTTTGAGGGTGGCAAAGTGCTAAATGCAGTAGGGTATGTATCATTATGATGCATCAATGCAGCTCTAGTGAACAAATAAAAGTGCTGTATTTGTGTATTTTACCATAGACATTGTCCAGGGGCGTGGCAACTGGGGGGGACGGGGGGGACATGTCTCCCCCCCTTTTGACCAACCCCAAAAAAGGTCAAACCAAAAAGGTCAAGTAAAAAGAGATCAAAATGGGTCAATATACCCCTCAGTCCCCCCTACTTTGAGACTGCTTGCCACGCCCCTGTGTGACATACTGATCCTCATTGGGTTGATACACTCCCGAGCGGTCGGTATGATGCACCAATGTGGCACTGGCATGACACTTACTGGTGCCTCATGACAGTGCATCATTATAGTGCAGCATGACAATGCATCATGATGCTGCATCATTATGTGACATAGCGCATTATCAATAAAGCACTTTACCATCCTTAAAGGGTTAGCAGGGGAGTATGTGTGTAGTGTGTGTGTAGTGTAATGAGTAACATGGAGTACTACATCTTACAGGTCTGACAATGTTAGTATAGCCCGCAATACCCATGGACACTAGCGTTGTGGGTATTCCGCATTAGCAAGATGTCCTGTGTACAGCGCCATATTGATTGGTACCAGTGTAACCGGTCAAACCTCCAGCAACCAGCTCAGCCAAATCTCAGGCCACATCTTGTCACCATACCATTAACAATCAATACCTTTTCTAATTTAGATACTTCTACCTATCAAAGCAAAATATATTTGATATATAATAATGTAAATTCATGGTATGGTCACCAAGATATGACTTGACAGGGGTTTGAGCTTAGGTCCTCTGCATCATGAATCCACCATGCTAACCATTACTCTATGAGGGACAGGTGACATAAGGAATATGACAATACTCACACCCTGTTTGTACCCTACTCTCGGACCTGAGATTTGGCTGAGCTGGTTGCTGGTGACAAGGGGAATACAATTGGTACCAGAACAACATTGGGATCACACATAATTTGAGCATTAGTGACACAAGTGGGCTGCCCGAAAGGGGCTCAGAGCAGGTTTTAGACAGGCTTCATGTTATCTGCCCAAATGAACGCAAAGTGGGCAGAAACTGATCTGAGCCCAAATCGGGCAGCCTGCTTTGAAACTGATCTAAGCCGAAAATGGGCAGCCGGATCGGGGCCACAGGTCAACACAGCCATCTGCCCAACATGAAACCCAGCTCAGTTTTGCCCGACTTCAAGCGGCCAATCGGAGCTAAAACCTAACTGGCCCCGTGCGGGCTTGCTACTAGGGTATAGGTAGAACTTCCTGGCAGCACTGGTGCCATAGTCAGGACTTTTATACGCTGACTACGGCCCCTGGTTCCCTACTGAGAGGTACAACCATAACTAGATGGTGTTGGTGATTGAATAATGTTTAATAAATTTTGAAATTTCCATCCTGATTCAGCATAGCTTTTTTAAGATAGAGTGGTAGACATTTAGAACCAACAATTTGTTTTGTGTCAAAGATGAATTTCAAGAATTGTATGGTAATCGATTGTGTGCACCACACCCTTGATACCAGAGTTCCTAGATTTGATTTTCTTTAAAATTGATATCAGAGTTCCTGAAATCAATATTGATCAAGTTTTCCTGTGGTCTAGAGTTCATCACAAAGTGTAAATACCACATGTGGAAATCTTAATATTGATTATTTGGCAATTGAATACCAAAGCTCGGATTGAATACCAGTATTAAATTTAGAAATTTTGCTATTGAACAGGAGGTTTCCCACCATTATGTTTCAACGGGATTGATCATTTCTTTTATTTGTCATCAAATACAACAATGACATTGGTTCAGACAAGGGAATCCTATTTTGCTGCCCTATTGAATAACGTAAATACGGGTACTTTGATGGGGGCGTGTAAACATGAATGCAGCGTAGTCTTAAATTAAAATCGTGCTCTGTAATGTTGTGAGGATTAACAGAACTACAAGGTGTCACAGTACAAATTCGCCCCCAGAATATTGTAGTCGTAAATAGTGCCAATGAAAAACGGTACTACTGTGCATATAATCAGTGGTAGGAGGCCTTAAATTTGTCACAGAAACATAATCTGCGGCCCAAATTGTTCCCAAAGTCCTTGGCAAAAAAAATAAAAAAAGTTGGTTGTTGCCATGGTAACCCTGGGTGGTGATTGGAGGGGTCAAAGGTCAAGGTCATAGGTCGCTGGGCACCTGTAAAATGTCTCCAGTTTGGGTAAGTCAGTTTCCATGGCAACTAGTGCAAAATCGGAACACACTTTTTTATGCGGGATGCAAATAAAAAAATCAGATATGTGTTAAGCTTTAATTTAAGGGGTCATTCATTACTGCACACTCAAGAGAACCCAACCTTTTGCCCGTCTGAAGGAGAAAAATAGGGTCATAACCAGAAATTTTGTCGGCTATTTGTACCGTGACACCACAAGGGATGTCCAAGTCTGACCTTTGGTCTCGATAATCTGCAAGTCATAAGGACTTGCCATATCTTTGTTTACAACTGCCTCGCCGATATAATTGGAGACATTTCTGTACTTATTCAAGGTCAGGGAACAAACTATACGAGTATACCAAGGAAGAGAACAAAGATACATGTACTTCAACAAAGAACCTGTATAGTTCCAGATGCTAACCCTGTAAACACACTACGTAATCCCAACGTGGGTCAGAGGTTTGTGTAGGTTTCCTTTCAACCAAAGGTCTGAATTACGTTTTTTTGCAAGGTTTATGAACGTCAAACCAAAAAGGTTTACTTACCTTCTACCAACGTTTCAGTATGATTTACGTTTTTCTACATCATTCTAACGTAAATTTCTTTTTTTTTTACATTTTATATTGTTTATTTATCCTGTCTGATGAAGGCTATTGCCTGTATTACCAACAAACAGCCATATGAAGGTAGTAAACCTACGTAGATCAACGATAAAATGCATATTTTCTCAACCAAAACTGGATCTGTAACTTCTCAGTGTACCACTAGATGGCAGCACCATCCAGTATGGAGAGAAGTATACTGCACCTTAGGCAATTTACTACATACAAAGCAGTAAACTCTTAATGATTATACACCTAATGTCATAGGAATTTGACATAAAATCATTGTGTATTCATATATATGAGAGTAGATGAAAATAGCTATTGTAAACTGTATGTACTAAGGCTCGTTACTGATAAAACACCACATTGCTGGTGGCAAAATAAATACAAAGCCTCAGTGTAGTCAAAACCTAAAATGTATATCTTGGCAAGGGATACAGTGTATACAGGTATCAGACTGTTCAAAGAGGGTAACAAACAGCTTAAAGTACAAATCTGATATGAAATAAAATAGGACTCACAAATAATACTCTATTACTCATTTATATGAAACATGCTCCAGAGTATAAATATAAATCAATGGCACAAATAATTCATATGGCTAAGTACAGTATTTTACCCGCAATAGTGTGTCAGTTTATGTTTAATATTAAAGTTTATTTACGTCTGAATGAGGTAGAATAATATTAATCAGACTCAAACGTCTGTTGAACGTAAATAAACCTTCACATTTTGACGTTCATAAACCTTGTAAAATTACGTAGTTCAGACCTCAAATCAACGTAGATTTACGTCTGAACTACGTATCTGTGTTTACAGGGAAATGGTCTTTATAATCTGTCATGAAGCGAGATGTGAAGAAGCTGAAGCTTGAGTGTCCAATCAATTGAATTGATTCTGAGTGTAAAAGAAACTCCAGGTACCAAAGAGCCCAGTATGATATAGATCTGTTCAAGAAAAAATTAAAGCAAAATAATTTGATAATCTAATAATCTAACAATCTAATAATATTTTAAATTAGAAAGACAAATAATGTATTCTGACCTCAATTATGTTTTTCGGTTTGATGTCAGCCTGACTTCCATCCTCCAGCAGTGGGTTGACCTTGACCTTCCTGCCCAACCACACACTGAGAGCCAGCGTCCTTGCCCTCTTGGACTGCTCAATGTGACGGTCAAGGCCATCATTCTCCGCGTCTGACCTTATTATCCTGAAGCCAGAGACTTTCCGTGACCTCTTAGAATCTCCAAGGTCATCTGTAAGTTCAATTTTCTCCACACTCTTCTCCTTATCTAAACCTGAAAATCTCCTGAAGAAGGAGATTTTCCTCTTTCCCTGAGGTTTGTCTATGTTTGTAGGTTGAGGTACGGGAGGATGAGGGTCTGGCTGATCCTCCTTTCCTCCTGGCCCTGTGACTGTTATAACCGTCCCTGCATCCATGGTGTATCTCTATACTGTGAAACTACTGGCAGTGCTCGCACTAACCACCAGATGGCACCCTATGTATTACGCCATATTATCGCCCATTTTCCATGGGCATCGGCAGAACTTATAACACTACTAGTCCAATGGAGCGTCTCAGTCTTTTGGGTCTGGAAGCTTTAGTAATGAGCATATCAACTCACCACACACACGTAGATGTCCGGGGGACAGTCCCCATTGGATTGTATACATAAAAGTATGTTTTGAGGTAGATACAAGTTGAATTCGTAGTTATTATCCCTGAACTACTTTCTAATATTCCTATTTCCTCATTTTCCAAGGATTTGGATATATTGTATAATCCTTACTTTATCTTTTGCATGTTTCCAAATTATAACAACCTTGTATACGGTTTCCAATTATCTTCTGTCCATTTTCAACTCAAATGATATCTCTCTGGTGTCTCTCATCGTTTATCCTCATGCAATAGCCCGGGTGCAATAGTTACTAGCCTCCTATTATTATTGCTCTCGGGCGTCTACCTTCTTCCCTCCTTGTGCCAACTGACTTCCCCATGCAGGGACTCCTTACAAATAATACTCATTTTCTATGGCTTTTGCAGTTAGCCAGTCACAAACCTGACCATCATGTTGCTGAAGCACTACTGTCTTCATTGACATAATACCGTCAAACGTCTGTGATCTCCTTAGTTTCCTTGGCAGTTTATCACTGGAAGGAGTTGCTTCATTTAAAAGAAAAGTAATCCTATTTCCTCCAGTGCTGTCTTCCAGTGCTGTCTTCACTGTCATCATAATTCACGACACGGTCATTGCTGCTCCGACCTCCTTAGTCTTCTTGGCAATCCATTAATGTTAAAGCCCCAGCGCCCCTATATATAGAGCTGAGTACCTGTCCCGACTCCACTCCGACTGTCGCTGGAGGGGTACCGAGATTTGCGCCTTTAAGGGTTGTTACCTTAAAGAAAAGGAGTCCTTTTAAAGCGAAATGCCTTAAGTGCTTTACCTACTATGCAGTGCCTCCAGTGTGAACCCCTGCTATAGATATACTCCAAGACCAAGGCGACAATGCCAACCCCTCTATACCCCTCACTCCTTTAGTGTCCACTCTGCATTAGGAATTATACCCTATTAACCATTTAAGGATGGCATGATGCCTCAAGGCTCGTCATGATGCACTAATGCAGCACCAACTGATGACTCACTGGTGCTGCATCAGGGCATGATGCGGATCATTTAGGAGTGTACTAGTCCCCATGGGGTCCATATGCAGCCTTGGTGAGATAATTTGCTATCATCATGAACATGACAAAAGGGTGTATGGTGGCCTATGCTGTCCTTAAAGGGTTAACGCCGTTATACTTGACCACTGCATGCACTGTGCACACCAATAGCCGGGTATGGAGAGTGTAGAGAGATTCATGAGGCGGACTGATCCATGTTAACCCGTGCCCTGTGGTGCTCTGTGGATATACGGTTGTAGTGGGTTGTACTATAGAGGCTGCCATATTACCACTAGGCATATTAACATATCTCAATGGGAGGAATTACCATTTTAACCCTATACGGGTGGCAGTGTGGAAAATGCACTGTATGTCATTTTTATCTATCGTCATGATGCATGAATATTTAGGTTTGGTGAATGAATTCCAAGTGCTGTATTCATGCATCATAGCATAGCCATACCGATCGCCGTGGGATTGATTCACTCCTGAATGTGAGGTGTGATACATGTACAACCGATGTAGCACATACTTTGATGAGGATCTGGCTGATAGTGTATAATAGTGCATCATGAGAGTGCATCAGCAGAGTGCATCATGAGAATGCATCATGATGGCACATCAACAATAAATGAACATGAACCGTAAAGTATTATCCAGTCCTTAAAGGTTTAACCATGGTTCATATATTGATCCGCCTAGGACCTAGATATGCATTGTGTGTGGCATAGAGCAAGTCAATGCGCATGCTGTACCCAATTTAGGCTGGCTGGAGCAGGTCCCCTGTTGCTGATAGGGAGTCATTTACGTACCAGGGTGTGAGCTGACATATATGATTGGATATTAGCGGCAGCAGCAGCAGCAGCAACATTAGCACTGGCATCAGGCAGCCCTGTGCAGTAATTTCCTGATTTATTCCAGTTAAGAACCTGGTATTTTGAATTGACCAATGGCAGGGCTGGATTTGAGGGTGTCTATATCCCATAGACCATAGGTAATTTAAATGTAATAAAATAGCAATTAAATACCTGGTTCTAGTTCGGATAGATCCCATTAACTCGGGGCCTTTGTCATTTAGACAGCCTCCCTACGGTCGGTGTATAAATGCCATAGACCCCTCCTAGAGGTGGATCTATCCTTAACATAGACTGTCATATTGTGAAACAACGTCTTACCCTCACAATAGTTCCAAACCTACTCTCTTTCGGGGGTTTCAATGAGATGCAGGCAATACTGGACTCTACTCAGTGAGTTCAGTATGCCGCACTCTTCTGTTATTATGGACATGGTCCCCACCCAAAGCGGTTTATCGCTTCAGCCAATTCACTCTGCATCCAATCCAACTTGTTAATACCCTATACTAACCCAGGTGTGAGGAGAGCAGGGGAGGGAAGTGAAGGGTGGTATACTATAGGTCTATAGACATAGCCGCTCCAGGGCATGCAGCAGAGTATAAGTATTGGGTGCTGGAGGAGTTTATTTGTGAGTATTAGGGCAATACCCATGGGACAGTCTATACATCTAGGTGTTTAGAGCCCAGGTGAGAGGTATATCCAACCCTCTAAAGACTGCGTAATGCCATTTTTTATCCTGCTGCACCAAAGCAGTGTGAGAGAGCAACTCTACGGTGCTGGCGACCCTTCAGGAGTATGTAAACCCTATAGAGTCAACATAGTGCATGAATGCAGCAGTGCCCAATCACTCACCTGGGCCAAAGTTATGCATTATGTAATATACATGGTGCAAGTGTTATAAGCCAAGGACAGGGCAATTGTCCAAGCCACTATCGAGGCTAATTACCATGGTCCAAGGCTTATAGCACTTATGGCAGCTACTCATGCATATCCATATCTGGCTTATACCCAGTGATTGCTTTGTGATTGCTTTATACATCTTATACAGAGTGGCAGTTTCTGTTGTCCTCCCAGCCAACTGCGGCATATACTGATAAAGGGCATTAACAAAGCACTACGCTGTCCTACAAGTGTTAACAGGGGGAGTTGTGTAGTGTGTGTGTAGTGTAATGAGTAACATGGAGTACTGGTGGAGTACTACATGTTACAGGCCTGGTGGTGTTTGCAGCAGTGAACAGCTGACTACAGTGTGTTAAGGATAACCTGACAGACCAGGGGTGGACCCAGCAATTTAAAAAAGGGGAATAACATCTTGCCACACGGTCGATCAAAATATCAAAAGAAAAATCTCAATTCTTCCAAAAAGGGGGAGGGGGGTCCGGACCTCCTGGACTCCACCTAGATCAGCCCGTGACCAACATACTGAAGGTCTTATATTAGCTTTATACTTTCTCAATATCTCCTCTGAGTTTCTACAAAGCTTTGATAACCCACGGTATTGTTAATGCCTATAGGGTAACTTGTCCAGTTCTCGGACAGTTTGCTTTCCCTCTCACTCGTCTACCTCAGTTAATAATGTTAAAACTCTACAGAATACATTGCCAGGGCCCCTTAGCACAATCTTAAAAATGGGCATTAGCCAAAACCTATTATTTATATATGTTATTGGGGGTCCTTTGTGGAAATTGAATTAGCCAGATTCTCGGACACCTTGCCCAGTTCCCAGACAGTCTCCCCTTTTTAAAGATAGCTTGGTATGTGGAGACAGCATTACCACAATTATTGTAGTTTTGAGGACTAGATGTGTAAAAACAGTTTGCAGGTTGTTAACTTGGGTTTTATCTGTACTTAATTATTAGCTAGACCTTATTTGAAATAGCCATGGTACTTTGCCCAATTCTCTGACAGTATCCAATGTAATTATGAATGTAGGTGGTGGGATTTATCCACATGACTCATGTCATATAGAGGAGAACTATCAGATTGATGATTCAGCTTCACCTAATGAGGCACATGGTCAGCATCAGATAATACCTTTCAGCAGTAGTAGATGTACTATAGGCTGACTTCTATATATTCATTGTATACTAACGGCTCACTGTGTTTGTCTATTGAGGTGAATGGGGGATTAAAGGCTTTACTCTGTACATTAGAGTCATACTGTGCATACAATGTGGTATGGGGGTTTCCGCCTCCCACAACATTGACTCTAATTTTAGGATTCACACTGAACATTTTATAACATTTGTTCTGGCATTAATTGTAAGGTCGTAGGATACACAAGGTACTTTCTACAGGAATTATTACCCTGACTGCAGTCATTGCCATGATTCTCTGCTGCTTTTAGGCCTGCAGCCCTGCTGGTATGGAAAGTCAGTGTTCGCCAGTATTCAAGAATTAGTTGGGGTCAAAAGGTGTCAGCCTGTCTCTACTCTTCCCCATTCCAGCCCCAATCGGAAAAGTGACATTAAATGAATGTCCTGCACCCTATAGTATATGGCTGTGTCTCACGACCTTGGGCCAATGTTTTTGTCTCTGACCGGGTGCCGTCTCTGACGAGGTGCCATCTCTGACCAGGTGCCGTCTCTGACCAGGTGTCAGGTAAAAAGGTGTTTTAAAAAGAATTAAACTCATATATATAAGGATTTGTAAAAACGTTATGGCGGTCGTTATATAATTGTAATTATAATTATAATTATCCTCCTGCTCTTGGTATTTTGACCTTATCAAACCAAGCCGGTCAGAGACGGCACATGGTCAGAGACGGCACCTGGTCAGAGACGGCACCCGGTCAGAGACAAAAACATTGGCCCAAGGTCGTGAGACACAGCCATATGTATGTCTATGTTATTGTGGCTGCAGGTCCCGGCTGCAGGTACTAATTGCTGAAGATTTTGTGATGCAGCAACAATGAACTGTTGGAGGCCAAAGTGGTCATCCTATAGGAACGACCACAAAAGCTGATCATGCTATAATAGTGCATCAAATTTATATGGTAATATTTGGGGGCTGCTTAGACTAGCCTGACTGTAGGTGGTAGGATACAGAGGGTACCTCCTACAAGAGTCATTACCCTGTATAACATCCCGAAGGCGGGAAGACACAGACGGGTAGCATCTAGAAGAGCTGTGGGCACGTGTTGATAAGACGCGACAACAAAATGGCCGCCCCTCATTACATAATGTAAACAAACCCTCACAGAGGGCGCTGCAGGCATAAACACACCCAGTACCAGCTCCGTCCTGGATGGTCACGTGACCTCTGTACACATGCTGATTGGTGGAAACATGGAGAACATTATTAGTTCTGTCCAGTTCTAACCCAGCCCGTGAGGGTATATCTGGATGTGGGCTCCTCATGATATTGAATACACGGGTCTGCGGCTGGCAAGGGTAGTCTTTGGGCAAATTCACCAAATTCCCTCTCACTAAAGACTACTCTTAAGGGTCACCTTTCTGTGAATGCAACAAACCGCTCCAACAAGGGTCATATTTTGAAGTTTCTACCACCACAATTCGTTTTAAACAGAGGCACATTTGATCAAGATCCTCTCACCAAGGGTCACTCTTCAGAAGAATCTCTCTCACCAAGGTTAAGGGTTGTTAGAAGTCCAGCCGCATAAAATTGAGTGACTCCCCAAGGAGTATATGCACTTCTGTATATCTGCACAGGTGTACTTGTGTCTCTACATGTGTACTCAGAGTAGGAACTTATAGAGAAATCTCTGTGGGCCAATATCTATCCATAATCTTTCTGTGTCAGTCACAGCCCTCAATTCTTAAAACCACTGTCTAGTCTGGAGCTCTTTTGAGAATATGTGAAAGGTTAAAGCATTTTTGAGTAGAATAGTATCCTGAGTTGAAATAGGGTAATTTGGGCGTGCCAAATTCAAATCTGACATATGTCAAGATGTCAGTCGTCGATTTATGACCCAAATCCAAGATGGCCGCCACCTGGGCATTATTCTTGATTGAAATGCCAGAATTTCATCTGTCATAATGCCCTTTTGGCAGCCATCTTGCCCTTTTGGCAGCCATATGGCAAAGACTGACGTCTTGACATATGGCAGATTTGAATTCGGCACGCCCAAATTACCCTATTCCACCTCAGAATGCAATTCTACTACAAAACGCCTAGCACCTTTTTCCAAGGCGTCTTTCCGAGATTTGGCCCCGGACTAGTCACGCCCCTGTCAACTTTGACCCATGTAGGGGCCAATACTTGGACGACATTATGGACTGAATGATGCCTAAAGTACCTCAAGGTTCATTATTTTACATTATGATTCACCAATGTAGCCCCAGCAAGTACCTCACATGCACCAAGTTGGACTTGATGTATTATTCCCACCCTTCAGGAGTGTATCAGCGCTACATGCAGGGGCGGATCCAGGGGGGGAGTCCTGGGGGTCCGGACCCCCGCCTTTTGGAAAAAAAATTCGATTTTTTTAATGATAATTTGATCCACGGCGAATCGCAGCACGTCACTTTTTGGTAGTTTGATGGACCCCCTTTTCAAATTCCTGGGTCCGCCCCTGCACATTGTCTCATGCTGTATGAATACAGGGCTGGGGCCAGCATGGGGAAGTTATTCGCTGCTTTCCAAGATGGCTGGAGAGGTACATCATGGTATTAGACTTTATCAAAGTTGTTACGACAGACTAGAGAAATATCAGACCACTAACTTTTTTTTCACTGTGTGGTATTTTCATCTAAATAGAATAAAAACAAGTCAGTATTACTCTTGTTTATATCTACTTGTCCTGCTCCACTCTTCTGGCTTGTTTGGTAAACCATCACAACTGAGGCAATGGCTTATCTCAACCTAATGGACAGTCTCCACTATAGGTACACAGTTTACTGCCTTTATTCTTGTGTAGGGTAAGGCTGAACTCTGAGTTGTGTACAGGTGTTGCACAGAGGTACATAGGAATTACTAATTCCCTTACATATGTGGAGGCCTTATGGATCAAATAATCCGTCAGTAGGGCCTCTTTAGGGTAGGGTAACTTTGGAGGACTCTAGATGGAATTGAGGACTAGATAGAAAAGGTAGTAAAGAAGGGAGGAGAGCTTTGTTTTTGAGGCCTCAATTTTACTGAGTGGGGGAGAAGTAGTATGGAGGTACAAGATGGATTATTTTGTTTCTGTAAGAACTGGAGGTACATGAAATGTACTATCGACATCTGCAGTACTATTACATGTGCTACACGAGGTGTTGCTTGTCGAGCAGTATCTATCACAGTAGTGCTGTTAGTCCTTTGCAGATGGAATATCACTAAAGCTGGCATATATGTTATCATGATGAACCGATGCAGCCCCAACAAGTAACCCGCGTGCGCTGCATTGGTGCATCATACTGACACTTCAGGAGTGTCTCAACCGATGTTGCCCGATTTGATGAGCCGATCGAGTCCGCAGATTGGATCGGGCCCATCTGCTGTAGCCTTATAAGGCCTGTGTCCACTAGCATATATGAGGCCGTTTGTCGTCCTTCAAAACGTGAATTTGAATACAAATATGAAATATATGGTTTGTCTCCCTCTGGACACACCTTGACTACAAAATTCTGAAATACAAAAATGAAATATCAAAATGTGGACATCAAAGGTTGACGTTGAAAGTGCATGTTAAAATATCTAACATGTTTGATTTTTAGTGCAGAAATTGGAATATATGCTCTTTATTCTATTGTAAAACCTTGTCCATGTTTGCCCTGGGCAGTCTGGGCAGCAATTTATACTGCTTAGTGGACACAGCATACCTGCAGTTGAAGCAGAATATATCTACAAAATATATTCCCAGATATGTACATATTGCTGGACGTCAAAACGGCCATATATTCCACTTTCCTTGTCGCAAAATGGACACAGGCCTAATACTAGTAACCCTCTGCCAACCACCTCCGTCACAGCTCAGTTTCAGCCGATGCTAGGATGTGTTCATGCAAAACCTGAGGTTCAGACTGAGGCCCTGATACCACCCCAGGCAGAGTGGCTGTGGCATTTATGATGATGTGTTGTGGTTAAACGTGTGTACTTCTCAGTAGGAACCCCATTACAAGCCTATCTACCAGGTCCTGGCAGCATATTGTAAATGTAGGCATTTTTGCGCTGGACATTATTTTCAAAAATTCAATTAAAAAATTCGCAAAAGATATACGCAGCGAATATCTATGCAGTATTGAATGAATGCCAAATTTCGGAAATCTGCGAATTTTAACCCGTGCAAAATTGAACTTTTTAGCAAATCCGCAAAAATATATTCCAGCAAAAATATCTACCAGTATGTTTACAGTAGTACTTTAATGAACTGTGCCCTTTAGTTGTGCAGCTCCGGTGAGTAACTTGCCAGTGCTGTGGTCATGTATTATGCCACCCCTGACATAGCCTACTCCCAAAGAGTTGCAATGATCCACCACTAATAACCATGAAGCCTTGAGGCTCTTTGAGGTTAAATGGCACAGAATAGTATAACAAAATGGGAATGTTACTGCCTACTCTGACCTCCTCTTAGAAAGGGATGAGTAGTATAATGATGGGGCTCTTACAGTTGGTGGCAGTTGTGAGTGGGTAAAGCTGGTGATCCACTGCCGTGACATTGCTGCGAATGTTCGTGTTCGACAAGAACTTACGAGAACACTCACAAGAAAGTTAAGTTTGCTGCGAATGTAGCCGCCCGCCGCTTACAAGTCCCTTGCAGTGACGTCGTCGCAGGGGGTCGCAGCAGCAGATCCACTACTGGAATGTTTTGTTAGTGTTTACATGCGCAAGTCTCAGTCACAGCAAAAACGTAGCAAATTAGTGGCAGTGGATCACCACCTTAAGACATTGTCTTAGCTGAGCAGGTGCACGACAGCATCCCTACACTGAAAATCCATAGATTGAAAGGGGTAGTCAGTACAGACTAACCCAGGTTGGTCATATGAGTGTTAGTCACAATGGCAAAGTTATATTCTAAAATGACCAAGGGGTCAGTCAGTAGTGGCTAACCTAGGTCCATCATTGGTGTGTTGTATTTGTATGCCACTAGTTGGGGCCACCTGTGATGACCACTCAGTGGCTCCCCCTGGAACTAAAAAGACTAAGGTGGGTTGGTCAGTGGTGACCAACCTGGCAATAATAACTAATCTAGGTTGGTGGTATAGGGATCCGAAAAATGACTAACTAGGTTGGGCACTAGTGACTGAGAGGTTGGGCGTATAGGGAGCCTAGGAATATCAGTGTACAGGCACCTTTACTATAGTGGGATACATTTTTGACCAATGAAATAATTCCCTGTTATTCATTGCGGAATTCTTTGGTCGCGACTGGTACCCATATCAGTCGCGACCACTATTATCAGTGCTTATCTTGCCAGTACCAGATCAAGTAATGGCCGCCCGCATTAGGGGTCCAGCTAGTCTGGAATCGCCCCCATATGTAGTATACAGGGCACTGATTACCCAACCAAGAGTTAGGCAGGCACATAACGCCGCCCATAGTTTTAAAAAAAACATGTCTATCCTAATGGGCACAAAATGCAGCTCAACATTTAATCAATGTTGAATCAACCCTGAATCATTATTGACAACCATTTCTCAATGTTGGTTCAATGTTCTATGCCCAATGGGATGTAACTTTGGAGGACTCTAGATGGAATTGAGGACTAGATGGAAAAGGTAGTGAAAAAGGGAGGAGAACTTTGTTTTTGAGGCTTCAATTTTGCTGAGTGGGGAGAAGTAGTATGGAGGTACAAGATGGATTAACCTGTTTCTGTAAGAACTGGAGGTACATCTGCTGTTAGGTGGGAAGGCCTGCTTACACCTTTAAGGACAGCATCATGCCTAAATGCATCATGCCCTTGGTCATCATGATGCATGAATGCAGCCCTGGCGAGTAACTCATCAGAACTGCATTCAAGCACCAAGCCAACCCTTTGAGGTTGAGACACTCCCGAAGGGTTGGCATGATGCAGCAATGCAACCCTGGCGAGTTATTCGTGTGGCTGTAACTATTGGTGCATCATGATGACAAATGTCGTATTTTAGCGACATGCTGTCCTTAAAGGGTTCCACCTCTGTGTACTTACCATGGTACACACCAGCAGGCAGTACAGATTATCTCTAAATGAGAGCAGAGATAGAGCCGCTACAGCCTGCAGACTAAGGCAGATTAACCCCACATACACTACACTATAGACCAAGGCAGCAAGAAAGGGGGACATTTTCATAATATAGTTTTGTTTACATTTGTTTGTTTTTTTTGTTTTGTTTTTTTTTGTTTTGTTTTTTTATGCAGAATCCTAACAGCATTGTGTGTTTTGGCTATGTGTGCACATCTCTCATATCAGGAGATTCACAAGACAATTACCATATAACTAGTGAATATTAGAATGCACAGTTTAAGTTAGTATTACATATGTCTTTGTTCATCACACTTTGAAAATGTTCAAAGACTTCATCAACCATCTTTCTGAGAAGTCTACTACTGAGTGACCCCTTGGTCATTTTTGAATATAACTTTGCCATTTTGACAATCACTCATATGACCAACCTAGGTTAGTCTGTACTGACTAACCCTTTCAATCTATGGATTTTCAGTGTAGATAGGGGACTAGCTGCTAGGCAATACCTCCCAGCTGGGTGGCCCCCACCTGGGTGTCCATGCCCGGAGGCTACAGGAGGATATTGTGAATGAGGCCCCATGTTATAGGCTAGAGATATCAATCTACGTTTGGCAGATATTTCTCTCCGTACTTCCTCATCTATCTCTGCGCCACCCCACCAGTGCACATGCCAATGGGCCAGAATTACGCAACATGTACCGTAAAACCTCGCTTATAAGCCGTACTCGCGTATAAGCCGCACCCCGAGTTTGGCTTGATGCTATAAGCCGCACCAGAGATCTGATAATGGTGACTTTTAGTACTGTACCATAGTAGCAAAAACTTGTGTATAAGCCGCACCCAGACTCTGTGCCGATTCTATAAGCCGCACCAGCGATCTGACTCGCGATCTGACTCGCGTAATAGCCGCGGGTTCTACGCGAGGTTTTACGGTATAGAAACATGTCATTTCATGCATGTTAGCCAATCGATTCAAATATGTGAATGGACATCTAGGTAAGACATTTTAGTAGTATTGTATGTATCGGAACGGGACTATAGTTAAGTACTGTTTATTACTCAATCGACCTGCAGCCAATCAGAGGCCTCCCTTTTGGCGGGAAATTCAAAAGCAGCCAATGAGAGGCCTCCCTTTTGGCGGGAAATTCAAATAGGTCACGTGACCGGAAGTGACCTACTTCCGGTCACGTGACCTTTGGGCGGGAAATTCAAATAGGTCACGTGACCGGAAGTGACCTACTTAAGAGGGTCACGTGACCACCATGTTGGCGGGAAATTCAAATAGGTCACGTGACGGGAAGTGACCTACTTAAGGGGGTCACGTGACTACTAGGTTGGCGCGAATTTCAAAATAAGTCACTTGAGATTTTGATGGATAAATAAATTTAAAAAAAGAAAAAAAAAGCAAGCTGAAAGCTTGCTAAAAAATAATTTAAAAATACGGCTCTTTTTTTCTAGGGGGGGAGGGGCACTCTGGGGGGCACTCTTTAAGATGCATGGGGGGGGAGGGGGGGAGGGGGGGAGGGGAAGGGTTTTTTAAGAGTGAGACTCGCTTCTCTGCCCTCTCTAAAAGAGAGGGCAGAGAGGCGAGTCTACTTACCATGAAAGGTATCATGATCGCGTTTATGATGATGTGCATCTCTTGCTGGCTAGACTTTCAAGCAAATTTGCCAAAGTCCAGCCCGTTATTGAATGTCCGGCCTAGCCTGACCCTCAGTAGAACAGTCCTTGACCCATCTATTATAGTCTAGCAGCGCCTGACCCTTGTATGAGAGTAGTATTGGCGACATTGGCTGACTCTGATATTTACCTGTGTGTACGGAGAGAGGAGAGGGTTCACAGCCACAGCTCTCTTAAGGCAAAGCTTGCGCTTATAGAGCGCTACTAGTGGAGGTCTGGATAAGGAAGCTATGGCGGTTGTCTTCAAAAAAAATAAAAAATAGCCATGGCGCATGTCGATGTCGCTTAATTATGCTCATATCTCATGTCGATTTTAAGAATTGCTCATGTCACCTGTCACTATGTTTTTCAAGCTTCATGTCAAATGTCACTAGACCTCATGTCGAATGTCGATTCTAAGAAACAGATATGTCACCATCTCGAATTTAGCGGTCCACATTGCCGCTGCTGCTGCTGCTGCTGCTGCTGCTGCTGTTGCTGCTGCTGATTTGCTGTTGCTGCTGCTGTCGGTGCTGCTGCTTGTGCTGCTCGTGCAGCTGCTGCAGCTGCTGACAGCTGCTGCTGCTTGTACTGCTCGTGCAGCTGCTGCAGTTGCTGACGATGTCACGGATGCTGTTGACAGATGCTGCTGCTTGTGCTACTCGTGCAGCTGCTGCTGCTGCTGCTGCTGCTGCTGACGATGTCACGGATGCTGCTGACAGATGCTGCTGCTTGTGCTGCTTGTGCAGCTGCTGCAGCAGCTGCTGCTTGTGCTGATCGTGCTGCTGCTGCAGCAGCTGCTGCTGACAGATGCTGCTGCTTGTGCTGCACGAGACCGAGTAGCCGCTATTACTAATGCTACTAATACTAGTATGAGAAAATACATTTAGTCAGTCGACTAAATCAAGGAGGTTTTCTGACTTCAGTGGATCGTTTAGCCATCGGCCACAGGCAAAACTTGAAACCATTTTATACATGGGACAATTGGCAGAGTCGAAACATGTTGGTACGACGGGGTCGATCATGTTCATCATCAGTTCAGGCAAAGGAAGTGTGTCGACAGCCCGCGAAAACTTCATGTCCGGATGTTTCAACACAACACTTTTTATCACACTCACACAGCTGCTTTGAAGAGTGAATCCTTGACCAAACTTGAGCTTTTCCAACACAGCTTTGGCCTCCTTCTGTGCAGTAAGGGATCTCTCTTTCGGGGTCATCGCAGTGCTGGCTAGCATGTCCTCAAAGTCTTTAACATAATGTTCCAACGGGCTACAAATGATGTACTCCAGATCATCGTCCGCATATGTCGTCTCCTCGCACCATACTTCTTTTGTTTCGAATTCCGTCATTTTCTGAACAATCTCCTCGTGAGTGCGTTGCATATATCGAAGCTTCTTCAAAGACCAGATAACTTGTATGCCGAACGCTGAAAAACCTGAAGGAATTTCACCACTACAGTCACGCCAACTATACGGAGCTAAGAAAAATAGCTCCAACAAAATTTTCTCCCTCTGTCCAAATGAAACTACTTCCGTTCCGATGAAGTTGAAGCATGCTTCTATCCATTGCTCCTTGGTGACGTCCTTCCAATGTTTCTTTACCTCACATGCATCATAGGGCACTGTTTCTCTTCTTGCTTCTAGTGGGAGTTGCTTTTTCTTTCTTGGACTCATTTGGAGAGTTTCGATGCTCTGTAGCGTCGACACTTCGATAAGAAAAGAAGCTGTAAAGGTAGAAATAACCCTCATAACATGCTGAGCGAGCGTGGAGTGGACGATGCTACGATGAGTGAGAGCAGCGTTTCACTCCTTATGTACCCTGTCCTAGATAATCCTCTTAAACAGCTGAAAAGACTCTCTCAGTACAGAGTCTCTACTCAATTAAGTGATCTGTTAAGTAAGTTTTCACATGCTACTTGACTACTGCAGGGGGGTTTAGACTTAAGCAGCTTAGTGCACACACGTGTCTGTTAGAAAGCTACCTGCACACCTGTCTTCCTTTTTCACTAGTATTTACCCCTTGCCGACTAATAAGGCACCTATACACGTGTCAGCCTCCTTATATACGTCATTCTTCCTCTCGAGAGGAAGAAGTGTGTCTCTTCGTTTTTTTTGTTTAAGAAGTGAGGGTCTTTAAGATCACGTGCCTGGAAGCGACTTGATGAAGCAAGTGACTAGAAGCGACGACGTCACATGCTTTTAATGAGGTGATCAGCTGTGACTGGCGGCGGCGGCGGCGGTGGCAGCGACGGTGGTGCTGGTGGTGGTGGTAGTAGACGTTACTGTGGTCAAAGGTGCTATGGTTTTTTTCCAACAGAAATCAGAGCTTTTATACAGAGGGAGTTTAATCCTATTTCCAACAGCACCCCAGCTGTCCAGCAGCCGCCCCGCTCCGTAAGAGCTTCTTAAGAGCTTAGATGACGAGGGGCGTGTCATCATCATCTTTGGTGGCCAGCTGAAAATGGTGTTTTTTCTTTATCCATTAGCCTTACCTCCTACTCCCTACCTGAGGACGACTCTCTCCCCCTTTAGCATTCATTGTAACAAACGTCAGAGGTCAGGTGAAAATCTGATTTTCATGCACAGCCTTAGTCAGCTGTCACTCCTATTGAACTAGCTAGCCGCCGCCGGCCGGTCTACTCACCCCAGCTGTCCAGCAGCCGCTCCGCTCCGTAAGAGCTTCTTAAGAGCTTAGATGCCGAGGGGTATGTCATCGCCATCTGTGGTGGCCAGCTGAAAATGGTGTTTTTTTTCCTTATCCATTAGCCTTACCTCCTACCCCCTACCTGAGGACAACTCTCTCCCCCTTTGGCATTCATTGTAACAAACGTCAGAGGTCAGGTGAAAATCGGATTTTCATGCACAGCCTTAGTCAGCTGTCACCCCTATTGAACTAGCCAGCCGCCGCCGGCCAGTCTACTCACCACGGCAGGAGGCGGTGATTTTTTTTTGTTTTACACTTAAGTCGCTCACCACATGCACACGACTCTACTCACAGACAGACACTCCCGTCTTAGGGGGTCCTGCTTCACACTACACGCCTCCTGTAGTTTTTTTGTATACACACTCTAAGCTCATGACTGCTTAATCCTTTATACAGCTAATGCGCGTTGAATTAGTACAGTCGGTACACCGCCCGCTCATGGCAGTCCATCTCTCAAAAAAAAAGAGGGAGGGGGGAAAGAGATCCAGCTGAAAACGTCATGACTTATGTCTTTTGTTTCTCTTTGGGAATGTCCGCCGGTCAGCTGGCGGCAGCAACTGCTTAATCCTTTATACAGCTAACGCACGTTGAATTGCTGAACAAGGCAGTAAGTAGCTTAGCTCGTGTCAGTCGATCTCTCAAAGGGGAAAGGGAACCAGCTGAAAACGTCATGCCTTATGACTTTTTGTTTCTCTTTGTGAATGGTCACCGGTCAGCCGGCGGCAGCTGAAGAGAGCTGTAAGTAGCTTAGCTCTAGAAGCGAGAAGGAGTATATAAGAGGCCTGGAAACACCCGTTCACTCACTCAGTCTTTTGCTGCTCTCTACAGGCACCACCATGAGCAAAACACAACAACTACTGTCGTCCAAGGATCTAATCGAGTTCAAGAACAAGAAGAATACGCAGAACGGTGATCGTTTACTGTCAGCGTCTCCTCTTGCTACTGAAATTGAGACTACCGCCGCAACCGCTTGGTCTTATCACCCTCCCGCTGTAGCGAGCGCACACAGCAGTAGTAGCGACGTTGTTACACTCGCGACGGTTGTTGCTGCTGAGCACACTGCTGCTGCTGCTGCTGCGCCTGCTGCGGCTGCTAGTGATCCTCGTGCTGCTAGTGCTGCTGCTACTGCTGCTGCTGCTGCTGTTGCTGCTGCCGCGCCTGTTACTGCTGTGCCTGCTGCTGCTGCTGCTGCTGCTGCTGCCACGCCTGTTACTGCTGCGCTTGCTGAGGCGGCTGTGCCTGCTGCTGCTGTGCCTGCTACTGCTGCGCCTGCTACTGCTGCACTTGCTAGCGCTGCGCTTGCTCCTGCTGCTGCTGCTGCTGCTGCTGCTGCTGCTGCTACTGCTGCTGCTGCTACACCTCTTGCTGCGACTACCGCTACTAGTACTGACACGCAGTACGTTGCACAGAACCTCTCCACCGCTTCATCAACCGACGCCATCAACGCTGCTCGCGCTGAGACTTACAGCTATTCGGACACTCAGCCCCAGCAGCGCGTAGTAGACATACATGTCCTAAAGCAACAGGGTGAAACAGAGAACGACGCTGACGACGAGGCGTACGAGGAACCCGAAGGGTCACGGGCGCACAGTCCGTTTTTCGACCTCATTTCCACTGGTAGTGCGTCCGGTCCGTGGCGCCTGCCCTCACCAATACCTTACGAAGTCATGTGGTTGCCCTGTTCCGACAACGAGTCGTCTGATACCAGCGCAGACGCTGCTCCTGTTATTGGTTCTGCTGCAGTAGTACCTGTATCATCATACTTCAAAGCAGAGCCGTTAGGATACTTGTCAGACGCTATGCTACTGAAAATAAGTGGTAAGTTGCCGACATCAGATTACATACGGTTAGGTTCATTCCTTGAAGTGAACTTGAAGGATATGGGATATCTCAGTTGTGAGACAAGTGTCATAACTCAAGCTAGAGAAATGTTCACTACTTGGTACCAGAAAAGTTGTACTAGTAGGTGGAAGGACCTAGCCACCGCCTTGGAAGAATCTTACCGTATGGACCTCATCAAATTCTCACGTGAGTACATGGACAAGCATGACATGTGGGATGGCTTAGAGAGTGGAGACATGGAGTGGAAAGTGCAGAAATATTTCTCTCTTTTAGCTGAGCTCTGCCCTAGAGACTGGAAGACCATAGGGATCTACTTAGGGTTGACTTCTCATGAAGTAACTTCCATCTCTCAACCTGTGCCTTCTGACAGGACTGTGAAGAACCCTGTGTATGAAGTGCTGAAAGCTTGGAAGTACAACGAGACGTCTGAGCCTATGGCTCTGATGAAAGTGTTGGAAGACTACATGGGACGCGGCGACGTCGCAATGTATGTTCAAGGGTTGTATGCAGCTGTACCCAAAGAAATAAAAGTGAGCTGTGACACTCCAGTGTTGACGACTCTCGTCTGATCCCTGCAGTAAGATGGACATCTGTTGAAATCGATCCTACACTACAGACGTCTTTCACTATGCTAATAGCATCGTGTGGTAAGAGGCGTCTAGTATTCGAAGTGATAAACAACGTTTATTTTTTTAATATTTGGTAAATAAGTGAAAAAACAAAAAAAAGAAAAACATGCCGCAGGACGTTTGCGAAAAGTGTTTCAAAATTTTTAAAAGACCGTACAATCACGAGTGACCCGTAGAAAAATGAAGAACGATACCTAAGTTTTGCCCTCTATGCAGCGATGTCGGCTAGCGTCGCATACGACTTTCCGGGGTAGGAGGGGCAGCGTACGTCAGAGAATCCGACGCAGATTCCGACCCCTTGTTAGACCGAGTTTAAAAATCACATAAACGAGAACGTCAAAGTCATCGAGAAAGCTGTGCTAGAAGTTTACCGACCAACCTTAGCGAAGTTACATGTAGCGATAGGTGAAGCTCTCCTGCTAGAGGAAGCGACATTCACCCCTTCTCCAGGCGGCTTCGCTGCAGCTCACACCAGACAACCGTTAGTTCAACTGAAGAAGCGGCTTCTGAGATACATCCGTCAAGCTCCAGTCGTACGCTTCAACTCGGAGAGTTACGACTTGAACCTGATCAAAAAATACGCCTTCACTCGTTATTTGCCTCCGGAGACCGAAGAAACCAACAATTCAGCGTCATAAAGAGAAGCAATTAATAGTTGACGTAGTAGTCAACTTTTTTAGCACTTGGTTACAGCTACGCGAATTATTTGCGAGCTTTCACTACAAACGAAGAGAAAGGTTGCTTTACTTACGAATGGATGACGTATACCAAGAAACTAGTAAACAAAAAACCCCTGCCACCGAGATCGACTTTTGACAGCGACCTGACGGGCGTCAAAATGGCCGAAATCCGACTACGCCACATGTCAGAAAGTTTAGTATGACAAGAAGAAGCAAACTATGACAGATTACTTGATCCACTACAACAACGAAGACGTCAAATCTTTCATAGAAGCTTTTTGAAAAAATCACGCTATTTTTTTCCAACATAGCAGCATTGTCATGTTGAAAGACGCCATCTCTCTCGCCAGTTTGACTTTACAAGACCTCTTCCAAAAAACCTATAAGCTGTGTTCACAACGTTCCCTCCGTTCGACGCCGTCCTCCACGCTCTGATCAAAGAAAATGTAGTCAGTGGTCCTTCCATCATCTTCCATAGATTTCACGAGAAAGAGTGTATAGGTGTCTTATAAGTCGGCAGAGGGTGAATACTAGTGAAAAAAGGAAGGCGCGTGTGCAAGTAGCTTTTTCTAACAGACATGTGTGTGAACTAAGCTGCTTAAGTCTAAACCCACCTGCGGTAGAAGCTCTGTACTTAGAGAGTCTTTTCAGCCGTTTAAGAGGCTTATCTAGGACAGGGTACATAAGGAGTGAAACGCCCCTGTCACCAGTCACACTTTCTCCACCCGCCCTTCATCTTCGTAGCATCGTCCACTCTACGCTCGCTCAGCACGTTACGATGGATAGTTCTGCTATTTTCTTTGTTTATGAAAGTGTTGACGCTACAGAGCATCGAAACCCTCTCGAAATGAGTCCAAGAAAGAAAAAGCAACTCCCACTTGAAGCAAGAAGAGAAACGGTGCCCTATGATGCATGTGAGGTAAAGAAACATTGGAAGGACGTCACCAAGGAGCAATGGATAGAAGCATGCTTCAACTTCATCGGAACAGTAGTTTCATTTGGACAGAGGGAGAAGATTTTGTTAGAGCTATTTTTCTTAGCTCCGTATACTTGGCCTGACTGTGGTGAAATTCCTTCAAGTTTGTCAGTCTTCGCCATACAAGTTATCAACTCCTTGAAGGAGCTTCGATATATGCAAGGCACTCAGGAGGAGATTGTCAAGAAAATGACGGAATTCGAAACAGGCGAAGACACAATATGGTGCGAGGAGACGACATATGCGGACGATGATCTGGAGTCCATCATTTGTAGTCCGTTGGAACATTATGTTAAAGACTTTGAGGACATGCTAGACAGCACTGAGATGAACCCGAAAGAGAGATCCCTTACTGCACAGAAAGAGGCCAAAGCTGTGTTGGAAAAGCACAAGTTTGGTCAAGGATTCACTCTTCAAAGCAGCTGTGTGAGTGTGATAAAAAGTCTTGTGTTGAAACATTCAGACATGAAGTTTTCGCGTGCTGTCGACACACTTCCTTTGCCTGAACTGATGATGAACATGATCGACCCTATGGTACCAACACGTTTCGACTCTGCCAATTGTCCCATGTATAAAATGGTTTCAAGTTTTGCCCGTGGCCGATGGCTAAACGATCCACTGAAGTCAGAAAACCTCCTTGATTTAATCAATTGACTAAATGTATTTTCTCATACTAGTATTAGTAGCATTAGTAATAGCGGCTACTCAGTCTCGTGCAGCACAAGCAGCAGTATCTGTCAGCGGCATCCGTGACATCGTCAGCAGCAGCAGCAGCAGCTGCACAAGCAAAAGACAAACACCGTAGTCTCCTCATCCAGACCTCCGCTAGTAGCGCTCTATAAGCGCAAGCAGTGGCTGTGAACCCCCTCCTCCCGCCGTACACACGGGTAAATATCAGAGTCGGCCAATGTCGCCAATACTACTCTCATACAAGGGTCAGGCGCTGCTGACCTATAATAGATGAGTCAAGGACTATTCTACTGAGGGTCAGGCTACGCCGGAAATTCAATAACAAGCTGGACTTTGGCAAATTTGCTTGAAAGTCTGGCCAGCAAGAGTCCGGCATACTCTCCCAAGAGTTCAGCATTGCCAGACTATGGCATGAGGATCCCGCATGGTCAGACTTTCAAAAGCAAGTTTGCCAAACTCCAGCTTTTTATTGAATGTCCGGCGTAGCCTGACCCTCACTAGAATAGCCCTTGACCCATCTATTATAGGCCGGCCGTGCCTGACCTTTGTCTGAAGGTAGAATTAGCGCTATTGGGTGCCTCTGATGTTTGCCTGTGTGTAGTCAAACCTCGCCTGAGAGAGACATACTTCAGAAAGAAAAGAAAGCGGCGTGAGAAGGTGACGGGATCCCAAGTGTCAACCCTAAGACTTACATTTGCTACGATCAAATCAGCGGCACCGGTGAAAGAAAATCTCAAAAAAAGTGTACAGAAGTAGTCGTCTTCTTAAATGTTTTCGAAAACGAAAAACTCTCCTTGCGGTAAATATAAATTTCAAAAGTGGTACGAACCAAAAATGGCCACTTACACCATAGAGAAAGATGACGTGCGCTACTTGTATTATAAGCGTCGCGTGCATTCTAACGGTGTGACAACGAGTCCTTTAAAATATGAAAAAGTGTGTTATTGATTGATTGAGCGCATCTTTTCAAAAATAGAGTGTTATTAGAATTGAAAAAAAGAAAATAAAAAAATAAAATAAAATTATTGTTGTGTTTATTTTCATACGTCTTCTTTTATTAGTAAGTAAAACAAATATAACAATTAACTAGCGTGTCCTCTTAAAGTGACACTTCCTCCGGTCGCTGCTGAATCGTCTAATTAAGGTATGTGTCGTCGTCACTTCTAGTCACGTGACTCATCAGGTCACTTCCGGTCGCGTGATCCTAAAATCGATCACTTCCTAAACAAAATTAAATTAAGAGACACATTTCTTCATGACCCAACCAATCAGAGGTCTCCATTTGACCAGAAGTAGGCCCCTCATTTGCATAAATGGGTCACTTCCGGTGTACCAGCCAATCAGAAGCCTCTAACTAAGTCAAGGTCGCTTGACGTCACTTCCGGTATGCCCTTATATGTACATGTGAAGGTCACATGACGTCACTTCCGGTATGCCCTTATATGGGCGTGTGACGTCACATGACGTCACTTCCGGTATGCCCTTATATGGGCGTGTGACGTCACTTCCGGTCAAATGGAAGCCTCTGATTGGCTGAGTCATGACCTTGACCTCTAACTAGGTCAAGGTCACGTGACGTCACTTCCGGTATGCCCTTATATGGGCATGTGACGTCACTTCCGGTCAAATGGAGGCCTCTGGTTGGCTGCATGTCGATTGAGTAATAAACAGTACTTAACTATAGTCCCGTTCCGATACATACTATACTACTCATGTATGTTGTGTGTAATAGACAAAGGTTCACGATTTTCGGTCTGTTGACTGGGTTATTTAAAGAGTTGAAGCTGGGGCCGTACTTCACGAAATTTTAGAGGCCTTAGACTCCTGGATTTAATATGACAACATGGGCATATCTTTAAACCGATACATGAGGTGGCCATCCTCAAGTTAGGGAGTGGTCATTTTTTAACAACAGGGGGGGGTTGGTGGATTTTTGCGGGAGCGGGTCGAAATTTTTTCGGTCCCCCCCACGGGAGGGGTCGAAATTTTTTGGTCCCCCCCTCAGGCAAGTTGAAATTGAGCGCGGCCGACCCCTTTGAGCTATACTAACATGCGGACTTTTTCGCTAAAAAGGGGTGCAATTTTTTTGGTCCCCCCCTCAAGAGGGGTCCAAATTTTTTTGGTCCCCCCCCTTCAAGGGGTCCAAATTTTTTGGGTCCCCCCCCCAAATCCACCAACCCCCCCCTGTTGTTAAAAAATGACCACTCCCTTATAGATCTATGTGACATTGGATCAGTTTTGATTTGTAAGATAACTATAACTTACCATAAAACCTCGCGTATAAGCCTAATTTGTGTATAAGCCACACCCCAAACTTTGTGACAATCCTATAGCTGCAGAAGCCTTCTGAATAGACCCTCGCGTAAAAGCTGCATCACCTACTTTAGCTTACGTCTATGAGCCACACATAGTGTCAGAGTCCTCCCCCCCCCCCCGCATTTAGACCATTTCAATGCCATTTTTTAAATTAAAATTCACTTTTTTATTTTCAGTCCCCATGGAAGCCAGGCTAAACGTGCTGGAGCCGCCGTCAGCCCCGCTGGACGCGCACCCGACGTCAGCCTCGCTGGACGCGCACCCGACGTCAGCCTCGCTGGACGCGCACCCGACGTCAGCCTCGCTCGACGTGCACCCGCTGTCAGCCCCGCTGGACGCGCACCCGCCGTCTGCCCCGCTGGACGTGCACCCGCCGTCAGCCCCGCTCGACGTGCACCCGCCGTCAGCCCCGATGGACGTGCACCCGCCGTCTGCCCCGCTGGACGTGCACCCGCCGTCTGCCCCGCTGGACGTGCACCCGCCGTCAGCCCCGATGGACGTGCACCCGCCGTCAGCCCCGATGGACGTGCACCCGCCATCAGTCAGTATATATTCTTGATAATTTTTGACATTGCCAAGTTACCGTAAATTCCCGCATACTACCCGCGGGTTGTACGCGAACTAAACTCAGCTTTCATTTGATACCAAACATGCCTATGTAGGGTGCGGGTTACGTGAGGGTTTTTATCATTATAGAACAGTACTAAAATAGACATTTTCAGATCCAGAACCCTGAGGACTTCACAAGAACCAGTTCCTATCCTATCACGCATGGAGGCAGATTCCGCAGCTTTAGGCCGAAAAAAAGGTCAAAATCGCAAAGAAATGAAATTTGACTAATTGCGAAAAAGATTTGCCTACAAACACCTGATTTGACGAGAAAAAAGTTCAAAATCACAAAAAAGTGAGGTTTGCTTAAAAAAAAACTATTTGGCGAGAAAAAAGTTCAAAATCGAAAAAAAGTGAAGTTTGCCTAAAAAAAAACCTATTTGACGAGACAAAAGTTCAAAATGACAAAAAGTAAAATTTCCATAAAAAACCCCTATTTGGCGAGAAATTTGCCTAAAAACACCTGATTTGGCGAGAAAAAGTTCAAAATCGCAAAAAAATGGAATTTGCCTAAAAACACAGGATTTGGCGAGAAAAAAGTTCACTATCGCATAAAAAAAGTGAAATTTGCCTAAAAACACCTGATTTGGCGAGAAAAAGTTCAAAATCGCAAAAAAATGGAATTTGCCTAAAAACACCGGATTTGGCGAGAAAAAAGTTCACAATCGCAAAAAAGTGAAGTTTGCCTAAAAAAAAACTATTTGGCAAAAAAAAGTTCAAAATTGTAAAAAAGTGAAGTTTGCCTTAAAAAAAACCAATTTGGCGAGAAAAAAGTTCAAAATTGTAAAAAAGTGAAGTTTGCCTACAAACCCCTGTTTGGCGAGAAAAAAGTTCAAAATCGCAAAAAAGTGAAATTTGCCTAAAAACACCGGATTTGACGAGAAAAAAGTTCACAATCGCAAAAAAGTGAAGTTTGCCTAAAAAAAAACTATTTGGCAAAAAAAAGTTCAAAATTGTAAAAAAGTGAAGTTTGCCTTAAAAAAAACCAATTTGGCGAGAAAAAAGTTCAAAATTGTAAAAAAGTGAAGTTTGCCTACAAACCCCTGTTTGGCGAGAAAAAAGTTCAAAATCGCAAAAAAGTGAAATTTGCCTAAAAACCCCCTGTTTGGCAAGAGAAAAGTTCAAAATCACTAAAAAGTGAGATTTCCATGCTCTAATCTATTTTAATATCTCAACATTTGACACTTTTCGCTCCGTGATACTTGTATAGTCACTTACACATGGACTATACATACTTAATTCAGGGCTACTTAAAACAATTAAAATCATTTCAGATGGCTACAGCAGATGACTTTGCTGTCATAATATCGAGGACGAATGCCGACCAGGGCTCCTACTACACTACCCTAAAGGAGAAACAAAAGGAGGCCTTGAGGTTGTGTAGGCACCATGATGTCGTCTGCCTGCTTCCTACCGGATTTGGCAAGACGGTCATCATTCAGATGTTACCGTTCCTTGAGGAGGGTAATGTAAAATTACTACTTTGCATGCTTTTCTTAAAATATATACAAGAATGGTAATTTTCCCAACAGCTCTAAGTAAAGACGGAATCAATTCAGCTAGTAAAGCATTTGTATAGATGAACTTCTGTTATGTAAATAAGCTCAATGTGCTATGCACACAAAGTCTGAGTTGTTGCAAAGATTAGAATTTAGAGGTAAGCTGGGCTTGAGTAGTAAATTACTTAGCTATCCAATTCATACTTCAACAATTTTTACTTGTTCATGTTGACATGAGTTGAGTTTTGTTGTAGGCCTATGCTCGTCCTCTTAGCACCAGGTAGGTGCAACCATCACTAGTATTTGCATATTGAAAACAGTGACCAGTCTCCTTTACAAACGAATATGGATAGTAACATGATCATGTTAATGATAACCATGTATTTTTGAATTCTCATTACAGCCTATATGTATGCCAGCATGAAACAAACACCACAAATCTATTTTACAAAACTTTTAATTTTCAATTTAAAATGTAGTACACAGGCAAGAAGCCTAGTCCCATGTATGTATACCAGTACTGGACAAACACATCGAATTGTATCTACATCCTTTAAATCAGAAATTGAAGTTTTCACCATAGTCAAACTATGCAATGTTATATCATACAGATAGCCCTCATTTCATCAGCATATAATATGTCATGGGCAAGGAGTGCAGTTATGTGAGATGGATACAATTGTATTTTTCTTTAGAGTTATTCTGGTTTTTTGTGGTCTGGTGCTTCACGTGCAACTGTCTCAGACTTCTGTTTGAATTTCTTGATTGAAATAAGCCTACCACTTTCAGTCCTTCTGAAAATTTCTTGGACCTCTTCACATACTTCGATTGGTGCGTACATGTCACGCTGTTCTCCACTCCAGAATGGGAATGCGTACTTATCGAGCCACGTACCCAGCGTTTGGTCTACCCAAGCCCTCTTTTCGTCGGGAGACATGTCTCTTGGGGGTACATTCTTAGTGGGTGCCTCAAGTCTTGTATCCATCCCAAAGAAGTCTAAAGCTGCTTCGACAATGTAGCCTGTAACATAATTCAGGAAGAAGTCTTTGTCAGCATCATATGCTTTGTGTACATCCGGGTTAACCGAATTGCGAATTACTCTCGCCTTTTCTCCACGGAGTGTGCCGACTTCTTCATCTCCAGTGACGTTCCATAACCTGTCAAAAACTATTTTTTCAAGGTAGTTCATACCGAGATGGAAGAACTCGAATGTTGTAGGGCCCAGGTGATCAAACCTTCCACGAGGATCTATGTTGCCTACCCGCAGGGAGAGGGCATTTCCGAAACGCTCACGTGTTAATTGATCACCCCCAATTTGCACCTTTTCTTCGTCGGTAAGCGGCAGACTGTTGACTAGTTCCTCATACCAATCCAGGATTTTCACCACCTGATCATTCTCTTGTTCGTTGTACTCAAGTACTGGTAGAGGAATGACCTCTGTCTTTTTACAGAATTCTGGGAGAGGTTTGAATAGGCGTTTCGGCAGACAATCAAGGACACCACCAAGATTGGGAAGGTGTTTTGCGATGACTTCTCCCGCAATGATGGTCAGATCTTTCTTGAGATCACTGTAAACCTGAGGTGTTACAGACACATCATCCACAGTAAGGTCTTGAAGTGGGATTTCAGGTGTCTCTGGCTTATCTGTGAACACTCTCTCAGAGGCAAGAACTGCAGAGGCAAACATATGGACTAAGTGGCTATGATTTTCGATACTCTCATGGGCCACACCGTGCATGAAGTTCAGGTTATCCCCTATTAACCTGATACGTTTGCCATTTTTTACTGCTTCAACAATGAGTTCTTTGTAATGCAGTCCAACAGATTTGGTCACATTCAGGGATGACTGATAGCAAAGGGTTACTCCAAGCACATTCAGGCGGTCATACACCTTTTGATCACATATTTGATCTGCTAGCGCCATTGTAATCACCCGTTGCATGCAGCTCATATTGTGGTATCTTGTCTGAAGCATGATTCCATATAACATGGCAAGGCGAGGGACTAGCTTTGTCAGGGTCTCTCCATTAAGTTCTTGGTTTGTCTTACCCATGACTGCCAAAGCAAGTCTGAAGAGCTCTGGGAACTTTTCAAAGAACTCGGTGGCAAAATCTACCAACTCACAGTCCTTTAGATTCTCAAAATCTTTTTCCATGAGAACTGACACAAAGCCGTTTTTGGTGTTGAACATGGATGTTGGTCGTTTACCAAGATCCTCCGACATGCTTGTTACCAAAGCTTCTCGTACAGGTGGAATTGACAGAATGATGTTGGCAGCTGCTTCTGAATCCACTTGCAACGCGGCCAACTTAAGTTTAGTTTTGTCCTTCAGTGTCAATAAGGCATTGGCTTTGGCCATGAGAGAAGCTAAATCCGATACCTTCGGAGATACGTTTTTTGGTTTCTTAACAGGCGGTAGCTTTTCTGCTTTGTTGTAAGCATGGTCATTCACAGTAGCAGAATCCACACATTGACGTATCTCATTAGCGACTTGAGAGTAGTTTGCTCTAGACGTTGTCATGTCTTCTTGTTGGCCTTCTTCTTGCCCTGTTTCTTTCTGTTCGGTGTCTTTCTGTTCGGTGTCTTTCTGTTCGGTGTCTTTCTGTTCGGTGTCTTTCTGTTCGGTTTCTCCATGCTCTGTCTCGTTCTGTTCGGTCTCTTCCTGTTCCGTCTCTTGTGAATCCAGGGGACAAGCCAATTCATTGACACTGGAGTTAATGGAATCCGAGAAGAGTTGTCTCCGTGATGTGTCAATCCCACTGTCGTTAGCAGAAGTATTGGCATCTTTCACTGGGGAGAGCTAAAATGAAGAGGGTGGAAGAATGTTATCACTGTAGCACACACTGTTGTCCTGACATCACCTTTCACCAGAGAGCCACAACGTAAAATAATCTTGAGGAATGTTATAGGGCCAAAAAAGATAAAAGGTGTGTTTCAGGTTACATAGTTTGAAAATCTAGGTAGGGTAGGTCGGATTTTTTCTTTTTTTAAATCTTTTTTTTTTTTTTTTACTTTGGACAGAAAAGTACCCAAAAATTGACTTGGAAACTTCAGCGCCGACTCGCCGACAACAGTGTTGACTCGTAGACTATCAAATTTACCCTGAAATAGGCACAAAAGTACTTAAAACATGAATATTTTTTCAAAAATGGATAAAAAAATGTATAAAGTCTGCCCTGTTTTGCTAGGTAGGGTCGGGTAACCTGAAACACACCTTTTTTTTAAATTTGGCCTAACCATGTCTCTACACCAGTTGAACCTGTTTGTGAATGTCAAATGAATTCCTGAATTACACAACCTACCAGCAATTGCCTAAGTGTAACAGGACGCACTTGGTCCGGTGTTGAGGTAACAACTGATGTGCATGGGGCAGACTCCATTTCAACATCATGACTGAAGAAAAACAAAACAATTTGACCCTCACAACTTAATATAAGTTGCTTTTTATATTCAGGTTTGGCTATTCTAAGTCATCCAAACAAATATAAGAAGATAGGGTGATTATCGCTTTGCATGTCACAGGTCTAATGTAGAAGAAGTGTTTATATCATACCCCCTTTGAACGCCTAAAATATAGAGAATCAATGAATTGACAGTTCCAATGTCTTAGTACATATCAATACCTTGGTGGAAAAGACCTCTCAGTCTGTGTTGCAATTGACCTTGATGTTTTCGATACCACTGTTTGTGAGATAAACAATCTTCCCTTGAGGTAGTCATGGTACCTGTTCCGGCAACCTTTGACTGCATAAGAAACCAAGGATGAATCATGCAGTTGGTAATGTTTCCACATGGCTTGCCCAGTTCTTGGAATGTTAATGATAGATGCTGCAATATTGGTACTTCCGCCCACTACGCTCCAGTACAGTGTTTATTAGTCATATCACTTAGTAGTCCCCTATGACCCAGGGGCTTATGGAAGACTGGCGCTTTTTCAACACCAGGCCCTTATCAAAGATACGGTAGAAATACAAGCAATCAAGTAAGTAAATATGCTGAATCAACTTTATCAACACACCTGTTCTTCTAAGGATGTTATGGTCCTTTAAGAAAGCCTCGCAGTTCTGCCATTGAATTTTGCCTGGCCCAAAAGTGGTCACAAATTGGTTCAATACTGCATCTTCATGAGGCACCCATTTGCGTCTCTGCACATACGAACATTTAATGGAGTCAGTGGAAGGGGAAGTTAGGCCTATACAAGTGGTTTAGAAGTATACTGCAGTAATAAATTGGCCAAGTTCAGACCCAATGTGTAGCTAATAAGTTTTTCCCTTTAAGGGTACATAGACAAATGCCAACTACATTGATACTGCTCTGATATATTTCACTCGTGGGGGCTGGAGCGCATCCCACTAAGCTTGTGGCTTCATTGGAAACTGCCCCAGCCCCCACTCGTGAAATACAACAGAGACGGTATCAATGGGCGTTAGCATTTGTCTATTTATTTTTTTATTTGAAGCCATTTAATAAATGAAAACCAACTTTTTCTTAGCCCATTGAATACGGCCATGTTGTATTCAATGGGGGCATTGAATACGGCCCTGCTGTGTTAAAGCTTAGGACATCTTGTATTTCAAAAAAATAAAAGTTAATTGTTTATGTTTATCATTGAAACATTCAGTTAAATATTTCCAAGTTTTAATTTTTCTAATGACATTTAATATACATGTTCAACTACTCATAACCTGTCCATCCTGCCAACTGGTTATTATTCCTTACCGTTACTGCATCCTCAGATACTTGTTGCTTTGCACATGGTGTTAACCCTGTGCTACCTGTAGACAACCTTTTGTTCCCTTTGGTAGGGGTCACCTCTGCGATATCTATGGCAGAGTCAGCCATTCCTAGTTATTCATTGTCTGATTAAAAAATATAAATAATTCTGTAACACATCTCCGAAAATGATTAGTAAAATTGATTCCTTAAACTATTATAGATACTAAAATTGATTAAAAAGAGCATACAGTTGTGTACATTGATTCCATTACAATTATTAACTGACTTTAATGACAATATTTACATAGTATACTATCTCTTGTTTTTCTGTTGTGTTTGTACTTTTGCCAGAGCTGAAAAGACTTGCATCCTCACTTTAATGTGATAATCTTAAATTTAATTTCAGGTATCCAACGGAACGATTACCGTAAGAGTTCAGTGTCACCACACATTGTGGAATGAAGTATAGAAGATGGCGATTTGGTTTCACCAGTGACTGTGGACTGAAACTTATAAAGTGCTGTGAAGAGGATTCTCATAGTTCATCGAATAGCAGGGTATCACGTGTGTGGATTTCCATCTTTAGGTTTATTCCTCTTGACACTCCCAGCCGGAACACTGACCTAATTGTTCCTTATCCAACAGCTTAATTGTACATGTTATTACAACATGGACATTGATCAGCCCGGGGCACGATCCCGGAAGCCAACAAATGTCAACAGAAACAAACCTGAACTGATTGGTGGCTAATCACAGCCGTGTTATTTCCTTAAGTTTTAAAGGCTAATCATAGCCGAACAGTCATTGAATCTATCTGTTTTGACCAATCACGATCAACTCAGAAAACAAATATGATTTTTTTTAGGAGCAATCTACTGCCAATACTCACCTGAATGGAAGAGCTGGGTTGGTGATTAGTTTCTGTAGCTACAGAAGAGTAGGAGTGGATTTCATAACCATTAGCATACACCATCACAGGTAGTCGGAAGAAGTCCATGGCATTCTGCTGCAGATAATTGTATTCCAAATGGAAAACGTAATAAAATTCACATTCATTAACCAAAAGTGAGATTGAAGTCTTTATTTCATCATATGGGCAGGTCACTTCCTTTTAACATGCTAATTCTGATATGCTGCAATACTGTCATACATTATCCAATGTGACTTTATTATGACCAAGGCAAATAGAAAGATTAGATGTGTGATTAACGTCACAAGGGACTCAGGGTTTGGGTACTTGTTTGATTCAATGCCATGTTGATTTATTGGTTAAGTATATATATGTAGACAAATGCCAATGGCCATTGATACCATCTCTGCTGTATTTCACAAGTGGGGTCATTTTTGAAGTTGTAAAAGATGAAAACCCTTGTATAACCCGCACCTAGACTTTGTGAGAAACCTATTACCCGCATTAGCAGTTTGGTTCGCGTACTAACCGTGGGTTGTAGGCGGGAATTTACGGTACGGTCAGGACAAGGGGCATGGGTCACTCTTGTTTGTATGGATATACAATGTGTTTGACCCTTTTGGGAGTGCATCAACCCCATAGGGTCGGCAAGATGCTTGAATCTAGTATATATGAAAAAATAAACATTGGATTGGATATTTCACCTTAAACTGCCGATAATAGGCCCTTTACTCCACATGCCAACCAAATTGTGGTCGGACACCCAACGGGCAGGGTCCAGGAATATATAGACAAATGCCAATGCCCATTGATAACGTCTCTGTTGTATTTAATGAGTGGGAGCTGGGGCCATATCCCACGAAGCCGCAGGTATCAATGTAGTTGGCATTTGTAAAGAATTTTTTTTTGTCAATGGATTTTGTCGGTGGAAAACTGGAGCGAGCGAGTTTTTTTTAACCAGCCTCTGACAAAAGTTCTTAGTGGACCCCTAACATAAAAATGTATTGGTTGATCTGGGGGAATTACTGGAAGAAAAAAAAAATTTCAAAAAAAAATTCTCAATTTTGAAAAAAATGAGGCGAGCGAAATCCATTGACAATTTTTTTTTTCAAAAAAAAATTTCCATTTCCGAAAATAAGGTGCGCAAAATCCATGGACCAACTTTTTTTTTTGGTGTGGCCTAAGGGAGTGTTCATTTATTAGTTAGGGGGGGGAGGGTGTTGGCGGGTTTGGGGGGGGGGATAAAAATGTTTCAATGTGATCGGACCTTTTTTTTTAAAAATCACTCCACTTTTTAATGGGAGGTCCCAAGCAGCTCTGTTCGGGAGAGGATCGAACGAGTAGACAGCTGCTTATAGAGGCTAGGGGGGTATATGCAAGTAGACTATAGTTTAATGGCCCATTACATTTGGAAATGGCATTATTCCTCCTATGAATGCGCCATTAACCCATTGCAGAATATTCTAGAAATATCCCTGGAGAAAGGGTTTTCTAATACTACATGGGTTACAGGAGAACTGTAATAGCGTTAGACTCGGCTGGTTAGTTCAAACATTGATGGGTATTCTAATCTCAGAGGACACCTCAGAAATTGGAATAGAGCAAATGGTATCATCCATACATTATGATGTCACGCCTTAGGGGAAGGAGTGTCCGAAATTTGGGTTTGGTTGTGAACTTTTTCTAAATAATATTATTGTATAGTACATGTATCTTCATTCTTAGAAGGGGTTTCTGATTACAGGACAAAGGCCTATTTTAGTGATTTCCAATCCTGGTGGGACCGTTTTCATTAAAGGGTGGTGGGGTCACTGCAAATTAAATAACCACAGTTTTAATTATTCATACAAGTACCGTAAATTCTCGCGTACAAGCCGCGGCGAGTCAGACTCAGCTTTCTTTTGATACCAAACATGCCTATATAGGGTGCGGCTTATACGAGAGTTTTTATTAGTATACTACAGTACCAAAATCGCAATATTCAGACCCCCTCTGCGGCTTATATAATTTGTCAAAGTTAGGGGTGCGGCTTATACGCGAGTTAGGCTTATACGCGAGAATTTACGGTAGTACTGGTACTCGCAATTCTTGTCCTCAGGGCCCCAGACAGTGAGCCTAGTGACAAGGGACAAGTCATGCCCCTCCTCTTCGAAGACGCCGAGAAATTTTCGCCCCCCCCCCCCCTTTGAACTATAGTAACACGCTGCCTTTTCTGCTTAAAAGGGGCTGAATTGAATTTTTTACGCCCCCCCCCCTCTTCAAGAGGGGTCGGACATTTTTTATGCCCCATCCCAAACCCACCATCCCATATACAGAAAAATAGGGGAGTTGCGCGCCCCTTGCGCCCCCCCCCCCCCCCCCACCCTGGATCCGCCCCTGCACAGGTAGGCCTATCCAGTTTGTGCATTTCGTGTCTTGGCTCATAACTTTGGTTCTAGTTGGAATATTTACAAAATTCTTTCACCTCTGGAAAGCCTAAAACCGGGAGATTGCGGGAGACCTAGGAGGGACTGGGAGATTGCTCAGAAGGCGGCCCAAAACCGGGAGTCTCCCGGGTAATCTGGGAGAGTTGGCATTTATTCCATGTTTCAATGATTGTTTGCAAATTCCGTACATTGACTAAGTACTAGAATGCGTAAGTGGGTAATAACTTCCCACGTCCGTCACGCCTGTCCCCTGGGAGGGACCTGCGACCCCTCCCACGGGACAGACGTGAGAACGTCTGTCACATCATGGAATTCCCTGAAAGTATGTAATAATAACAGAAAATCCGCCCCTCGGAAGTAGTAAAACTAAAAGTTCCCGCTGGCACCTGCCCTGGCCTCCCGGCCTGGCCTCAGCCTGCCGAGGCTGTGCGAGAGCTGTCACTTGACTTGTTTATGTTGAAAATACGACTGTCAGTTAAATACTACGGTCACAACACATCTGAAGCAGGTCTCCCAATATATGGGTACTATTCAAATACCTTGTACACATTCGGTCATATCTGTAGACGTAGAAGTAGACCACAAATGTCTTCTCGGTGCCGTACAGCAAACTGCGTCTGCGAACATCAGAACTGGGCGGAACCGGTTTGGCTACGCTGGTTCCTGCAGCACAAGAATTAACGTCGAAAACCAGCGGTGCGGTCAAGGTCGCACCGCCGAGCTTTGGACCCGTCTCAACATTCGTACGGTTGAGGGGGCGTCCAGTCAATACTTAGTCTCCAGAGCAAACGCCGGCAAATCCCTACGTGCTGCTTCGCGTTACTACGGGGAGCCAGCCCCGTAGTAACGCGAAGCAGCACGTAGGGATTTGCCGGCGTTTGCTCTGGAGACTAAGTCAATACTATAGGTAAAGTCATGAAGTAGCTATGTTGTGCGCTATTCGCCAATCGGCGCAGAATGCCAATATTGACATTCTGCGCAGCGCAATTTGTAAATAGCGCAAAATCATGGCCGCGCAGAACACCAATCTGCGCAGAATAGAAATATCAATGAAGATGCGAGCACTGTTTCATTTGTAAGTCTCTCGTTCAATATAACCCAAATTTATTGAAACACAACACTGGCACTATATTAAATGATGGATGAATCAAGTCCATTCATCAGTCAAAAATGTGACAGCTCTAATATTTTTGGACTATTTGAGAACTTGATAAGAATCTCGCATCTATTTGTATAGGGGTCGTCCATAAATGATGTCACGCCTTAGGGGGGGGGGGAGGGGGGGTCAGAAATTTGTGACAAAACGTGACAAGGGGGGAGGGGGGTTGGCAAGTGCATGATGTCACATTTCCAAAAAAATAGAAGATTACAGTGTTATGTAATAGACTACAGCTAAAATGTCACACACATTAAAATAAAAGGTTTATGTATGCAAAGATTTTCAGAAAATAGACCCCCCCCCCTCGTGCGTACATACTTGTAGATGTTAACTTTTTTTTAACTCAAAATAATCGATATAATCGGAAAATTGAGACCTAAATAGTGATAATCGAAATCGGTATAAATATCTACCAGAATGACGGTATAACTTTCCTTACCATACCATTGCAATAATGCCCCTAGCTACCCCAAGGTGCTTTTTAGGGCTGCAGAGGGCTCCCCCCTTAAGGTCGGAAAGTCGCTGAAATAGAGGGTCCCAATTAAGTCATAAAGTAGCTTTTTTGGACCAAAATTCCTGCATTCAATTTTGTTCAAAAGTCTGAAAGTTGCTAAAAATTTGTGTGCCAGGTCGCCAGCTCAATTTGATACTTCTGCAGTCACCTTTTTCAAGAGAGTTGGTTATTCAAGGTCCTGCTTTAGCACTAAGGCTACCTCATTTTGATAATGTGGATTATGTGCCTTAAGAAAGGCTTGAAGTCCCTTTGATATACTACCAGCACTTATACAAGACCAGCGCTATTAAAAGCAGGCGCCTGATCACAATGGTATAGTATAAGAAAGGTATGAGGAGACCCTTTAAATCTTACTAGGGGTCTGATTATGATAGCGTAAATTCTTGCATACAACCCAAACCGTATCTTGTGTACAACCGGCACCCTCGACTTTGGTAGAACCATAGGCCTATATCACACACCAGGTCTGGAAATTGCTATACTGTAATATCCTGCTAAAACCCCTCATAAGCAAATCTTCCCTCTAATGGCTTCACAAGGTTTTATGATAAATCAAACAAAAAATTTAAAAAAGGAAGAAAATTCCTTTTTTTTGGGGGGGGGGGGGGGGGAGAAACCTCCAAATTCTTTGATTTTATACACATGAAGCTGGGTCTGTTTCTTTCGAACTTTCTTTGTTATGAATTATCAATTGTATTCTTTCTTCTCTTTTTAGAAGTGTTTGCTGGTATCAAGTATAGGCCTATTTTGTAATTTCCCTATGGTACCCGGGTATTGTTTTCATTAAATATCAAAGGGGGGGGGGGGTCCTGCTTGTGTGACGTCACGCCTAGAGGGGGGGTCAAGCAAAACGTGACAAAGCGTGACACGGGGGGAGGGGGGGTCAAAAAGGGCCCAAAAAAGCGTGACATCATTTATGGACGGCCCCATACAGCGCACTGCGGATTGGCGTTCTGCGCCGATTTGCGAATAGCGCACAACAGCTATAGCAAAGAAGATACTGTACGTTCCCTGGCTATAGGTAAAAAGTTTTAAAATTGCATTTATTTAACCCTTTAGGGCCGAGTATCAACTATAGTCGATGCCATGGCTGGCCGAGCATCGACTATAGTCGATGCCATGGCTGGCCGAGCATCGACTATAGTCGACATAACTCTATGGGAAACAGCAAAGGCTCGGCCCTGGTAGGGTTCCTATGAAAATGTCCCGGCCCCTTCACCAGCAAATCTTTTTTTTGGTCGGCCTTAAAGGGTTAATTAAGGGAGTGATCATTTTTTATCAACAGGGGGGGGGGGGTTGGTTTGGGGCAAAGAGATGGATGTATACTATCGTTATATATCCTTGTTCTGTGTTTGGGGGGGGGGCAAAAATTTGGACCCCTTGACCGGGGGGGTGTAAAAAATTTGGATCCCTCTTGGGGGGGGGGTCAAAAAAATTTAACCTGTTTTGGGCCAAAAAGCCCGCGCGTTACTATGCTTCAAAGGGCCCGCGCGGCGCCGATTTCAGATCCGTAGGGGGGGGGGGAAAAAATTTTGACCCGTTGACCGGGGGGGGGGAAAAAAATTTCGCACGCTCCGCGCGGAAAACCCCCCCCCCCCCTGTTGTTAAAAAAAGATCACTCACTAATGACCAAATGGCACACAAAAAACGTTTTGATACCAATTTAAAGCCAAGACATCATGGAGTATGAATTTTTCATTAGAGAATTTTTTTTTGAAAAATTGTGGATTCTGTTGCCATGGCAACGAGGATTCTAAAATGTTGAAATTTCAAATTTTTCACTCTTTTACAAGGCAAAGTTGCCATGACAACCAGAGTGACACCTATTAGCTAAATGGTTCAAGAGGGGTAGTTCAGAAACTAAATTATCTTTCAAATGAGACCATTTAGGGCATTGTATCTAGTCTGGTCTATGAAAGAGACTCATTCAAAGTTGGGAGCGAAATGTTGAATTTTGCATTTTTTTGCCATTTGGCTCAAAATGGATGTTTCACCCCATTACTTGTACAGTATGATCAAACGTACCAAAAACATGAAAATTTACTTGCACAAAGTATCAAATGCTGACAGTGATGATGAAAACGGTACAGATTGGGGTCACCTTAAGAAAATATGTGTCTATTGTAATAATAAGAGGTCTATATGTGATAAAAGTCAGCTGTTCTATGTGAAATGTATGACAAAATCATGCTTTCTGGGGCCGGGCTTCTCAAAATCCCAATCTAAAGTATATTTCTTGATCCAAAATGGCCGACATTTGGAGGATTTATCCCATATTTTCAAGCATAATGGATCTATAACCAACAATTGATGGTTTCTAGTACAGTATGTCCACAAAATATTACTATATTGCAAGACTGACAATAATAGTAACCACAATCAGCCCTTGAGAAGTATTGCTGAGTGTTCAATTCTCCCTGATTTAATGGTATTTATGGGTATAAATGCCCAAAAGGGACACTTACCCATCAATTATTAATGAGAAAAACATAAATTGCTCAACAATTATAGATATTTTACTTTATATTTATGGTGTATATGCATGTATCAATTTCCTGGAACAAAAGAAAACCCTTCACAGCCTAATCTATGTGGGTATACTAGACAGGCAAAGTAGGTGTATTCACTGGCCCTTTCTTGGTGACTGGAGCTATAATGTTATCCGGTCTGATTTTCATAGACTGGATGCCCCCTCAACCGTACGAATGTTGAGACCGGTCAAAAGCTACGTGACATGACCTTGACCCTGCATGACCCTGCCGTTACTAGGCAACATGACTTGTTTTACGTCCTCCAACATAGGAGAGCAGTAGTTTTACGTCCGCAGACACTGTTCCAAAAGCAGTGAATCATCATGAATATTGTAAACAATGCAAACAGAGCTAGACTAGAAAACTCAGCGATTCAAATGTGCTTGTTTCATTTTTATATAAATTTATGATTTAATTGATCCCATAAAATTGCTTTTAGTTGTTAAGATGTGACTTATTGTTTAAATGTATATAACGAGCTACGTGATAGTTACGCATAACTTAAAATTACGCGTAGGGGGTTGGCACTAACGGCGCCTGATAGTGACGGGTCCGGGAAGGGTCCGGGAAGGGTCCAGGCCGAGCTCTTTACCTGTCCCTAGAATAGTCTAGTAGATAGAGCATCGAGGTTGGCACTTCTGGCAGGAAGCATGAAATTTTTCTTATAGGGGGTTTTCAATGTGCTGAATCCATTTCTAAGTGGAAACATCATTTTTGAAAATTGTTTCTACTTCAAAAATGACTTTGAAAAAAAAAGTAAAAATCATTTTTTAATTACTAATATGCAGGCTTATAATGCAAATGCAAGTATTTTCAGGGGGTATATTCATGACAAACTGGTAAAATCTGACAGGGAAAAAGTGCTGATTATGAATTATGATGTTGTCCTTTTTTGTAATTGGCCCCAATCACCAAAAATCCAAGATGGCCGCCAAAAAAACAGAATATCATATCCAACAGCCTAATTATACATCATAAAACCGATCTAACATTACCTACCCCCTTGAATCATACCCAAGGAATCCAATGGTGTTATTGGTTTGTTGCTAGGACAAGCAGTTGCCTAGCAACCAGAATTTTGCATAGCAACCAATGCCAAATAATCAGAATATCATCTCCCATAGCCTAATTACACATCATAAAATCAATCTAACATTACCAACCCCCCTTGAATCATACCCAAGGAATCCAATGGTGTTATTGGTTTGTTGCTAGGACAAGCAGTTGCCTAGCAACCAGAATTTTGCATAGCAACCAATGCCAAATAATCAGAATATCATCTCCCATAGCCTATGTATGCATCATAGGTGTTATTGGTTTATTGCTAGGACAAGCAGTTGCTTAGCCGTCAGGAGTTTGTGAACATAGCAACCAGTATTGTTTTGTTGGTTTGCCTAGCATCTATAAAGACCTGATAACATTGAAATAGCTAACACCCCAAAGTTGAGTTTGACACTATGACCTCACATCAGATCCTAGTGGTCACCTAGCAACCTTCATCCAATTCATTGATATGCCTAGATAGTAGAAACTACCTATCAATGGGACCAAATACAGGTCCCATTGATATAGGTGCCTTCTGAGATAGCCCTGCTAGCAATATATTCCATATGGATCATTGCATAGCTCCCTCCCTAAATTGAATCCAATGAACCCATTGATGCTATAGGTTTATTGCTATTGCAAGTGGTTGCCTAGCAACAGGTATTCAATGATAAGCTTGATGATGACCCAACGTAATCACATTTACCAGCTAAAGTCCTCACATTTCAAGTATTCTGACCAAAAGTAATGTTAAAATCAATAAAAAGTGTTATATTATCCATCATTATGTATACATATAATTATATATAGGAGGATTGCCAGTATCTTTGATGTAGACTTGGATATACTGTATACTCCTCACTACTTATGGTGCCACCAGCAAAATACAAAATGATGATCAAATCTTGCCTTACCCTGGTAAGTCTCATTTAATTTCAGTAAAAGGTTTGGGTGGTCATATATGATATATGATGCCCCTAATGATGATAGGGATACGTCCTGTCCACACCAGAACAGTGATCACCCTAAAGTATTCACTAATTACAACCTCAGAACCTAATATGATTTTCAGTGTATTTCAATAACTAACTACCGTAAAACCTCGCATAGAAGCCGCGGCTAGTACGCGAGTCAGATCGCCAGTGCGGCTTATAGAATCGGCCCAAAGACGGGGTGCGGCTTATACGCGAGTTAGGCTTATACGCGAGGTTTTACGGTACCCAAAACTGATTGGAGTCTTGATTACAAATTCCTTAAATTTGAAAAAAATTGTTTTGGTCACTGAGCAAAAGTTATCCAACTTGTTGCTAAACCTATAAAGGACAGTTTACAGTAGTTATATGTGAGTGTTAAGATAACACTTCTCCTGCCATTATTTCTGCCATGGGATTATGCTACCCTTAAAGGGCTGCAGGGTTATTCATTGTCATCTGCCTTTATTGGCAAGCAGATATGCAATATATTGTACTTGATTCGTAGTGACAGCTGTAAATGCATGCTGAAGAAAGCTTACTGTATGGTTACATGTAAAGAAAGGGTGAGGGTAATTGTTATCAAAAGCCTGGGAGGTGGGGCTGGCAGGAAATAAGTCAGAAGTTTGCATTAGCATAGAAATTCACCAATCCCCTGTTCTCTGACCAGAGGTTATTTACACTAGTTGCAATAAATGATATTGCTTTGGACAACCAAAAAGTAACCACAAGAGAAAGCTGAGGGCACTGGAATTGGGAAGCTTACAGCCATGCACTCATCAGGAAGCAGTCATTCCCTAGGTCTTTAGGAGGCATCAGACAGAGGGTTTAATATAATTATGATAAAAGCCACAGACACTGATGTAGTAGTTATGGCCTTAGCAATTGTGAGTATTTTTGAAGAAGCCAAGCTATGATTAGCATATGGGAGTACTTCGGATATATATAGTAGCACACACATCGCTCATTGACTATTTTGTCAATTTTGCTATGCTGCTAATTCTCTGGCTGCAGCATCGTGATCTTCCTCTCAGGGATTGGTAAAACAAATATATTTGATGCTTAGAGAGCAATGCCTTTAGCAGGTCCTTAGTTTCAATGTCTGATGAAGAGGAAGCAGATCTTGAACTAATCAAAAGGTTTGTAGTGAGGCTGTGGAAGAACAAATGAGTCAAGAATGAAAACCCTGAGATATCTCTAATGTTTGGAAATTATCTGAATTCATCCAGAATCAGTTACCACCTACCTGACTTAAATGCCTCTAACTATATTACAGCACACTGCCCATGGTTGCATGAAAGGGCCAATATAAGAACAGACACTTAATTCCTAAATTGACCCACACTGATAATAATAGCCCTGGAAATGTTAGTCACTACGGACTATGTTTCTATAGTCACGTGAACGTAGAAAAAACGGCTATACCTAGTTAGTCACCTATGTCTAATGTAAGTTAGTCATATAGTCAACCTATAGTCAGCCATTAAATCGGCTGATTTGGGCTATATAGTCAAGTGACTATGAATTTAATGGTTTCATGGTCTAAAGTAGTCATTATGACTAATAGATATAGTCAATCATGAGAAATAAAGGAAAGGCAGGTCAAGCTTTGTCCTGCTCTAGGATAGGATACGGCAGGGCAGGGGAGGCTAGGATAGGGTAGGGAAAGGGACAGGCTAGGATAAGTCATGGCAGGGGACAGGCTAGGATAGGTACGGCAGGGGACAGGCTAGGATAAGGCAGGACAGGGGACAGGTTAGGATAAGACAGGGTAGGGGACAGGCTAGGATAGGGCCAGGCAAGGGACAAGCTGGGATAAGGCATGGCAGAGGACAGGCTAGGATAGGTAGAGCGATGGATATGCCAGGATAAGGCAGGGCAATGAAGATGCTAGGATATGGCAGGGCAGGTGACAGGCTAGGATAAGGCAGGCCAGGGGACAAGCTAGAATAAGGCATGGCAAGGGACAGGCTAGGATAAAGCAGGCCAGGAGACAGGCTAGGATAAGGCATGGCAATGAACATGCTAGGATAAGGCAGAGCAGGTGACAGGCTAGGATAAGGCAGGCCAGGGGACAAGCTTGAATAAGGCATGGCAAGGGACAGGCTAGTATCAGGAATGGCAGGGGACAGGCTAGGATAGGTAGAGCAGGGGAAATGCTAGGATAAGGGAGGCCAGGGGACAGGTTAGGATAGGGCAGGACAGGGGACAGGTTAGGATAGGGCAGGCCAGGGGACAAGCTAGAATAAGGCATGGCAAGGGACAGGCTAGGATTAGGCAGGCCAGGAGACAGGCTAGGATAAGGCAGGCCAGGGGACAGGCTAGGATAAGGCATGGCAAGAGACAGGCTAGTATCAGGCATGGCAGGGGACAGGTTAGGATAGGGCAGGGCAAGGGACAAGCTAGAATACGGCAGGCCAGGGGACAGGCTAGGATAAGGCATGGCAAGGCACAGGCTAGGATCAGGCATGGCAGGGGACAGGCTAGGATAGGTAGACCAGGGGAAAGGCTAGGATAAGGCAGGCCAGGGGACAGGCTAGGATAGGGCAGGGCAGGGGACAGGTTAGGATAGGGCAGGGCAAGGGACAAGCTAGGATAGGGCAGGGTAGTCAGGGCAGGCAGGGCAGGTGACAGGCTAGGATTAGGCAGGATAGGGATAGGCTAGGATCAGGCATGGCAGGGGACAGACTAGAATACGGCAGGCCAGGGGACAGGCTAGGATAATGCATGGCAAGGCACAGGCTAGGATCAGGCATGGCAGGGGACAGGCTAGGATCAGGCATGGCAGGGGACAGGCTAGGATAGGGCAGGGCAAGGGACAGGCTAGGATAAGGCATGGCAGGTGACAGACTAGGATAAGTAGGGCAGGTGACAGGCTAGGATAAGGTAGGCTAGGGGACAGGGTAGGGGACAGGTTAGGATAAGGCAGGGTAGGGGACAGGCTAGGATAAGGCAGGGCATGTGACAGGCTAGGATAAGGCATGGGAGGTGACAGGCTAGGATAGGTAGGGCAGGTGACAGGCTAGGATAAGGTAGGCTAGGGGACAGGCTAGGGGACAGGTTAGGATAAGGCAGGGTAGGGGACAGGCTAGGATAAGGCAGGGCATGTGACAGGCTAGGATAAGGCATGGGAGGTGACAGGCTAGGATAGGTAGGGCAGGTGACAGGCTAGGATAAGGTAGGCTAGGGGACAGGCTAGGGGACAGGTTAGGATAAGGCAGGGTAGGGGACAGGCTAGGATAAGGCAGGGCATGTGACAGGCTAGGATAAAGCAGGGCAGATGACAGGCTCCTGTGCAGGCCTATTATGCTCTGTTAGTCTAGACATAAACTGTTCATGTATTTCTATGTTATCAAAATTTGAACAAAATACCATAATTACATGAGAACTCATGCACCCTATAACATCTTAAGTTGTCATAGTCAACTGTAACATAACATAAAACAAGCAGGGATATCTATAGAACAGTGGTTTAGAAGAGGATGTGCCTACCTGAAGTCCATGGACCATTCAAATTTGAATTCTAACTGTTTCCTGTGCACACATTCCTGTGACATCATCAAATTGTGTGATCCAGATATAGTCACTACTGACTATCTTTTGACTAATATGTGACTAAGTTGTATAGTTCCCTGACTATGGGGGTCAAAATATGGTGGTATAGTCACTACTGACTATAGGTATTATTATCAGTGCAGACTAGGTACTTGGGTATATATGTAGAGTCAATTCCTTGCTTGTGACATTCCCTCTATCATGGTCACCCATGCCATTACAACCATTTTTGGAAAGTAGCAACCTTTTGTCCCTTTAGAAGGCTCTCAGCCACCAGTGGTCAGAGCTGAACGTGACAGAACAGCCCTTACATACCTGACCAATTGTCACAGATTTAAAGGGGCAGAAGGCTCCTCAAACACCTTACTTGTGGTTGGAGATGAGACTGACAGACGCCCCCTACACATGCCTGAGCAGTGGCCAGTCACAACTCACATTACTGGTCAGGTGAGTACTGGAGCTTCTGTCACTTACAACTCTGACCACTGGACAGGTGAGTGACAAAGCTTCTGGCCCTTAGAACCATTGGACAGGTTAGCGATAGGAGCTTCTATGAACTTATATTCCAAGCTGCTATCCCTCATATCATGACCGACACTCCATTAGCACTTCCAAATCCCTAACTCCCAATACTCCGTCCACCCAGCCATTGCGACTACTCTAAGATAGTCCCATGGTGGTAGCAATAGAGGGAGCTAACTGTATAACTACTGGCAATTGCTTCCTCCCTACAGGCCTCCTCACACTATCACACTCTTTTATGCTATAACAGTAGGGTTATTCCTGCAATAACCTTTGTCAAATAATAGAAACACATGTAATGGATGACTATGTAACAGAAGCCTAGAACATGTATTCCCCTCCCTCCAAAAGAAATTAGAGCAACGGTTCAAAATAAATGAAGGACAGTCTTATAGCCTGGCCACACATAGGGCCAGTGCCATATCAAACACCCAATAGTACCCTCACTGGCTGAATTGGGAAAACAATCACTGTTGCTAGACGAGCACTTCTAGCAACAAACCAATAACATCAATGGGTTGCTCAGGTTCAATTTAGGTAGGGAGCTATGTAACAATATATGGAATATATTTTGAGTGCTCAGAAGGCACCTATAACCACTGTATTTGGCCCCATTGCAGTTTCTAGGGACCATTACATTCTAGAATGCTGCCATACAGTCAAAATCAACTTAACTTGGTGCCATTAACTATTCAAATATCATTAGTCTATATAGATGCTAGGCAAATCAACGAAACAATACTGGTTGCTATGCAGAGTCCTGGTTGTTATGTAACTGCTTGTTCTAGCAACAAACCAATAACACCATTGGATTTCTTGGGTATGATTATGGGGGAGGGAGGCAGGTAATGTCAGAATGGTTCTATGTTTATACTTAGGCTATGGGAGATGATATTCTGATTATTCGGCATTGGTTGCTATGCAAAATCCTGGTTGCTAGGCAACTGCTTGTCCTAGCAACAAACCAATAACACCATTGGGTTCCTTGGGTATGATCTAGGGGGGGTGATGTTAGAATGGTTCTATGATGCATACTTAGGCTATGGGAGACGATATTCTGATTATTCGGCATTGGTTGCTATGCAAAATCCTGGTTGCTAGGCAACTGCTTGTCCTAGCAACAAACCAATAACACCATTTGATTTCTTGGGTATGATGTAGGGGGTATGTAATGCTAGATTGGTTTTATGATGTATACATAGGCTATTGGAGATGATATTCTGATTATTCGGCATTGGTTGCTATGCAAAATCCTGGTTGCTAGGCAACTGCTTGTTCTAGCAACAAACCAATAACACCATTGGATTCCTTGGGTATGATTTAGGGGGGGTAGGTAATGTTAGATCGGTTTTATGATGTATAATTAGGCTGTTGGAGATGATATTCTGGTTTTTTTTGGTGGCCATCTTGGATTTTCGATGATTTAGGCCAATTGAAAAAAGAAGACGACATCATAATTCATAATCAGCACTTTTTCCCTGTCAGATTTAACCAGTTTGTCATGAATATACCCCCTGAAAATACTTGCATTTGCATTATAAGCCTGCATATTAGTAATTAAAAAAATGATTTTTACTTTTTTTTTCAAAGTCATTTTTGAAGTAGAAACAATTTTCAAAAATGATGTTTCCACTTAGAAATGGATTCAGCACATTGAAAAACCCCTATCGGCAAAGTTTCATGCTTCCTGCCAGAAGTGCCAAACTTGGTCCATTATGATGCTCTATCTACTAGACTAGAACGAACGGGAGGGCAGCGGTAGCGTAGAGAGATCGGGGACGGATGCGCCAGTCTATGATTTTCACAGTATTTTCCCTATTCCCGCCAACATGTTACAGATCCATTAAGACCTTTTACTTGTGCCGGGTGCATTGACTGATAAACACTATGGCATACGCTTAAATCAAAACAATAGGCCTATTCCAGAGGCGTAGGCCCCGGCGTAGGCCTACTAACAGTATCTCTGATCAAGATAGATCCAGACTTACTTGAAAGGTCCATTAATAGAGGAGAATAGACTTTTGTAAACACCCATGATGTGGAACTTATAATTGGGCAATACATAAAGTCTCACATTTCCAACAACACTCCTGATGATATCTATCTTTGATAATATGAGAATTGTTTTATCTCTCTTTATCAATCACGTTTCTCATTAATATGTGGAGGATGTGAATAGGCCTACATAGAGTTTAGATGAAGTTGTCTGGAGTGGAGTGTGAATAGGGATTATGGAGTGTTCATTTATTAGTTGGGGGGGGGGGTGAAACAATTTCCGACCCCTCCTGAGGGGGGGGGGGGTAAGCGTATACAATTCTGACCGCTTTTGAGTAGGGGGGGGGGTGTAAAAAATTATCCCCCCTTTTAGCAAAAAAACCTTCACGCTACTATAGTTCAAGGGGGACGCATGCAATTTTTCATGTAAAAAAGATTTGCGCCTCCATGCAAAATCTCACCACCTCCCTGTAATTAATAAATTAACACTCCCTTAGAATGGGGAAGGGAGCATCTTATCTATTGCATGTTTCCTAGGGGAAAATATAGACAAAAATATTCATATCAAACTTTTATTAACATTAAATTAATGGCTTTTTCGATGTTGATGTTCTCTTATTTGCTGCATTATGTCTCCTTCATATGGCTAATGCAGACTTGTGTGATAGTCATGGAGGGATGACCACTGCAAAAGAGAGGCAGGTGTATTTGAAAAAGAAGAAGAAAATAATAT